>VXAX01001457.1:584390-672423 GCA_013399835.1 Leptocoma aspasia | reverse complement strand
CTTGGGGCTCCAAGGCCAGCCAGGGTACTATCTAGTGGCAGCTTTGGTTTTGGAGAAATCCTGCAAAGTTTGCAAATTTTTAGGTTGGCACCCCACTGTGGGCCAGTGTGAGTGGCTGCAAACGGTGGCCATTTTCCATGGGAAAAATAAGTCATTTCCCTGTATTCTGGGGGTCAGATCAGAGGTGGCATTTGGGGCTCCAAGGCCAGCCAGTGTCCTAGTTGGTGGCAGCTTTGGTTTGGAAGAAATCCTGCAAAGTTTGCAAATTTTTAGTGCTGTGCCCCACTGTGAGCCAGTGCACGAGGCTGCAAATGGTGGCCATTTTCCATGCTAAGAGGAAGTAGTTTCCCCAGTGTCCAGGTGTTGGCTCAGATGTAGTTTTTGGGGTCCTTTATGCAGCCAGAGTCCTTAATTTATGGCTTTTTTTTTTTTTGGGAGAAATTTTTCTGAATCTCCTCATTTAGGAGGTGTCACCCCTCTGTCACCATATGCGAGTGGCCGCATATGATGGCCATTTTCCATGGGGACGGGAGCGTGTTCCCCTAATGTCTAAGGTCATTTCACAGGCAGCCTTTGGGGCTCTTAAGGGCATCCAGAAACCTATTGCTTTGTAGCTTTGTTTTTGGAGAAATCCATCATAATTCCCATATTTAGGAGGGGTCACCCCACTGTCAGCTACATGCGAGTTGATGCCAACGGTGGTCACTTTCTATGGGAAAAGAACTCATTCCCCCAGTGTGAAAAAATTAATCGTATTCTGGACTTCCAAGTTTAAAACCTGCACTGCTTTTTCCTGTAGTCTTCAATGCCTTGCCTCCTTTCTTCTTTTTCAATCTGTGCATATTTGGAAGCTAGTTCCTGTTTACCGAAATTTTGCTACTCTCAACTCATTTTCAAAAGTCTCTCATCACAGCATGCAAGTCTCAACAACAATATTTAATCCATAAATAATAACAAATTATTTTCTAAAATAATTGTAATTCATAACCCCCAAAAAGTAATTTGTACTAGATGAACAATGACAATAATTCATTTTTTTGCATCAGATTTTTGTTGCCTTCTCCACCCTACCACTTTCCCCATCCCAAGGGATTTATTAACCTGGGTTATTTTAGTCCGTGCCCTTAAAAGTTGCATTAATTCTATGTGGAGGAGGCAGTCTAGGCGAGATATAGAAGCCAGGACCAAGCTGCAAAGGTGATAAAACCTAGGATATTTTAAGTCAGGTTTACTGCTAAATGACACTGCACATTGGAAGCTGCACATTAAATCTCCTGAGCCTTTGCTCCATTTGTGTTGCAGGTTATTTCCTCTCATTCTCCCTCAGCTATGCTGGATACATAGGGGTCACTTTGGAAGACAAAATTATTAGTATGTTTAATGTCACTGCTTTATTAAGGGAAAACTGGCACAAAACTCCTGCATTTCAGCATATCATAGATAAGTTGTTTGCCCCTTCCAGTGCTGATTAGTAGGAAAGTCCAGAGTGACCTTGTCTGGTCTCCAGGATTGTATGGTTTTTCACTGCATCCTTCAGCTCTGTCTAGGCTGTCTAAATTACAATACCCTGAGAGAACTCATGCAGGGTCTCTCAGTGGTGTTTCTTACAAACGGACTGCTTGCAAAACTATAATGGAATTCCAAGGGCCAAGCAGTAGGCAAGAAACAAAAATGCTGTTTTTAGCAATTCCTTGTGAAGAACTCAGGAGGAGTTGCACTAAGGAGGAATCCACACAGCCAAGTGCTTGATGCAGTGCTTGGGTAGGCAGCATTTTCTTTATTGTAGGGAAAAGTTCAGACTTCTGCTGTCAGGCTGTCTGGTAGAAGCTGTGTAAGGGCAAGGGGGTTCTCTGTTGGAGCAGCATGGGCTTGGGGTGCTGGTGAATTATTGAGGTACAGAGATAAATTAGAAACACTGCTGGGAGGCCAGTGAGTGTTCAGGCAGTTGCTTTCAGTTCAGGCAGGACATGACTGACTTCAGACTTGTCTTTATAACTTCACAGAACACTGAGAAATACTTTGTGTGTAGCTCAGGTGTACCTGTTTCTGAAAGTCCCAGGCAGGAAGGAGGATTGCAGTGCTTTGTGACTGCCATAGCTGCTTCTGTTGCTACCCAGCTGCTGCAGGGAGGAGAAAAAGCTCTTGGGCACTGCCCTGCCCTGCAGGCAGAGGCTCTGAGGAGAATGAGTTCAGCCAGGTGCCAGTGCAAAGGTCAGGCCTCGAAATTTCTGCACATACATCCTACCAGCAGCAGACCCTTCTTGCACACTGCAGATGGTTCAGCTGTGAGTAGTGCCTCCCAAGCCCACTGGGAAGACTGGAGAGAAAGATGCTGTCTTCTGCAAAGGTGTGCTGGAGTGTAGGCTGCAAGCCAGATTTAAAAACACGGACTGTAGTGGTTTAGGGCATGGTCTTCAGCAAAATGAAAATGAGATGTTTAGGAGAGAGCTGTGATACCATGCATTGCATCTCTGATGGAAGAAAATGATGGTCCCGGGGACACACCCAACCATCTTCATCTTTATGTAGTTATTTTTTCCAGATTGTATTTTTGCATAATAAGGCTAACTAATTGTATTCTCTAAATTCAGCCAGACAAATTCTCACTCAATAGGAAGTTGTGTTGATGGGGGAGTGTAAGTTATGGTTATTATACTTGTGTTTAGGGACTGTACTCTGAAATAAGCAATCTAAATGAAATACAGGAAGACCTTGTATAGGAAGGACCAAAAGAGAGAAAGGAGTCGAAAGAAGATTGGGAATAGAAATGAAAAGGAAGATGAATAGATAAAGCACTCACCAGCAGGCAGCAAGTGTCGTAGAACTTTGGAGAGACATGCAGCAAGGCAGAAGCAGAAAAAAGAGATGGGGAAAGAATAAAGAACAGGAAAGGTATGGGAAAACAAATATTGTCCATATTGCATGAAAAAAATTAATCTATGTCTATATAAAATAAGGCCTAGAAGAAAGCCAGATATCTAAATGTATCAAAGTCATAACAAAGAATCATAAGAGAAATGGAATATTGAAGAGAGATGTAGAAAGCAAGAGCATAAGCAAACTCTAGAAACACTATAGGGATTTGAAAGATTTTTTTATCTCTTCTTCCTTATTAAGCCTCATCATTAACAGGAATACTGTTTGATCTTATTTATAGCATCAATATACTGCTGCTGTAAAATCTTGTCCAATATTGTATCAGTAGCAGCAGCTGCAAGTAAATTTGAAAGCTTCAGCAGAGTAGTGCTAGATAAAGCCACAATCAGCCATTCCTTTCTCTCATTTCCAATGATGCTGATCCTTTGGACTTCAGCAGATCCATTCTCCTCTGCTTTTTAGACTCTCCAGCACCTTCATTGGAAAAATGTGCAGAGCAGGCATTCAGAGTAACAAGAAGCCAATTATGGTAATGATTGATTAGGAGCAGAAGAGGAAAACAGTGGGTTCCAACTGCTAGGGAACCCACGTTTTTTAATCAGTGCTAATAATAATGGGGTTAATACTATAAATTAAAAAATAATCATGAAAGAGGGCTATGGCTAATAACAGAAAGTGGAAAGGATAGAATGGGGGAGGGTAGGTGGGAACATTCAAATAATGGGAATAAGGTGTGAATGCAGAGAATAGATACCACATGTAAATGAACCTTTTGGAGTAAGATAAATACTGCCATACACTAATGTCAGTTTTGACAGTAATAGTGATTAGTGTGAGTTGATAATTGACAACAAGTAACTACAGCCAGAGCAGAAACTCTGTACAAAAGTCCTGTGACACTATTACTTAACTCAATTAGCTCAAATTACATAGGTGTAGCTGAATAAGCAATATTATGAACTGTGACTCACATAAGCATTTCACTCTGGGAAGGTAATTCAGAATCTACTAACTAGAAGCTAATAGCCAGCAGGAGCACATGCACAATTTATGACTTTCATTTAAACAGGACTGCTTAACACAAAATAGCTACTTAAAAAATGAGAGTGCTTAAGTCTGTTTTAATACCTTTCTCAGCACTAGAGAAAAATCTTTGTTAAATCAAAATCACCTTTACAACCTGGGTTGTAAATTTTTTAATTTTAAAACTCTCATGTTTTGCTACTAATGTTGGCAAAAATAGATGTAGCTTCATCAACATAGATACATCTTTATGTCAGAAAGGTGCCATTAGCTTTACTCCAAACATCAGCTAAACTGTGGTTTGAAAGATGTGCTAAAAATATTTCTGAGTACACATTGTTTCATCTAACATCTGACATTGGCTACCAGGTTCAAGTTTCCCACCACGCTGAGCCAGGTGGTGTTTCTACTGATTCTCACATCTATTACCTCAAGCAGAGTCAGGTCAATTGAATATAAAGGTGAAAATATTAATGTAGCAATGAGAGCTTTCTCTGAAAAGCTCTTCAAAACTTTCCCCAGAAGAAAAAAAAATCTCTCAGTATTTTATAATTGCCACCTCACATTCACTAAGTATGCAAAGCACATTTCTTAAAGCAGGATAAATTTTTCTCATCACCACATCAACTGTCATGTGTATCCAATCTGAGAAAGTCATTGTTTCTGTGGTCTCCAAGGAATATGACACCTCTTTATCTTCTCTTCATATTCTCACCTCCACCTCTCCAGGACTTGGGGAGACTTGGATAGGGGTAGGCAGACTGTTGCTGATTTGTGAGGTTTTCTGCTTTCAGCTCTCTTCTCGTGGGTTGTTCCTAAGCTTTCTCTCACCATGCTTTGTGCCTGCTACATGTGAGAAGATATTTTTGGTTTTAATGATGGTATAAACTGAGCCTTGAGCTTTCACAAACAGATGCGTGAGGCCATACACAATGCTGAGAAAGAATCAGATTGTCCTCAGAACATCTGCCAGATGTGGCATGGGCCAGGGCATATCATCCTGTTGATCCCATTAATTGACAGTACAGCCTGTTGTGTACTTCAGTAAGTCCAAGTAGTTGACATTAGAGCACAGAGTATATCTTGCAACCCACTTTCTCTTTGGTTTCTACTCATTCTTGTGCTTAAAAATGTAATCCCTACTTTGAATATGCACCTAAAATGCTGATAGCATAACCTTCTTGTTTTCAAGTATGAAAGACCAATATTGTTAAAAACAAACAAACAAACAAAAAAAAGGGTTAAAACTGCCTGGAAGCTTTTAGTGGAATATAACACAACATGTAGATCAAATCTAGGCTGAGAAAAATTTCCAGAGCTGCGCATCTAAACATGTAATGATTCAGGCCTAAACTACAGATATTTCCATTGTCAAAAAATAAAAAAAATGGATTTTGATACCTATGTCTTAATGGCTATCCTTAGGTCTGTTTACTCAGTTGGTATCTGGAACATTTGGACATTTGAGGAGAGACTTGTTTTTGCACTTTGAAGTCACTCAGGTGCCTGAATCTGCTTCTCAGCGTTGTCTCAGCAATCCTGACCAGACTGGCTCACAGCATCAGGGGTGTGTGCAAACAAGTTGGTGTTCAGACACCGGGCATTGCCTTAGTCCCTGTGGAGCTCATTCTAGTAGGAAGGGCCCAAGTGTGCCAGCTGGTTTGATTGACTTAGGCTTCTGAACAGAGACTGGAATTAGGGACTGCCAAATCAGGGAGCTGGACATCCTAGTCCAATGTATCCGCTGCACAAGGATTTTAAACACCCATGTGTCACCTTCCAGGGTACTGACCTTGGTGTTAAAATGCTCTAAATAGGTGTCAGTAAGATTGCTGGAAAAACTATGCTGTTGTACAAAGGATTCAGGAAGAAGGCAGAGTGTCTGCAGAGAAAGGGTTCTGCTCACAGCCTGGTTTCACTAACCTGGAAGGAAGGCAAGAGAACTGGAATATATGCTGCTGTGATCTACTGCTCCAGTGGCTCAAAAAACTCAGAGGAGCTCATGTATTTTTCAGTGTTGACTACCCTTGTTTTGCAGGTGATGAATTACAGACCCTTTAGCAGCTATGACACTTCCTCTAATTGTGTTTCCTCAAATTAGCTCAGAACTCTGAGAAACTGGCGTGCAGTGAGACAACCCAGTGGGAGTATGTGATTTTCCTGCCCTTGCATAGTGTATAAATAAAGGCTCTTTTCTACAATCCTTATGAACAGATAGCCAGCTCCTTGCCTAAAGCTGGTTGGAATAGATCTAGTGACTTCAGTGAGACTGTGCATGTTCACATCAGCTGAGAATCTGGCCTGAAGTATTATTAAATTAGGTATTTCAGTTCTATAAATAGCTCTGCCCTGCTGAGATGATGTGCCTGATTCATGGGGCCTGTTTTGCTGCATAGGGCAGTTGATGGGCAAGATAACCAGTAGTCAGATCATTAAAACACAATTAGACAGAAGGAAGCCAGAAATTCAGCCGCGATCCTCCCTCTCCATTTTGTGCCCCAGCATACGCTGGCAATTCCTGCGGACAGCTGGAGACACACGAGGATGTTACCTCCTAGCTGCCGTGCCATACCTTCTCCAAGGAGAGCAGCAGCTGAAAAGCAGATTGCTCTCCTGAAAATGGGACATCCTGTCAGCAGGGAAAAGCAAACTGAACAAAAGGTCTGTGTGAGAATAATGCAGTCATCCTCCAGCACAAGGTATATTCAGACCAATTCTTCGTTAATTCTTTTATGTGACTGGTCCAAATAAAAGCAAGCAATATGGGAAGCAGCAGGGTATATGTGGATATTTATGGACTTCTGTTCATTCCTAAACCAAGGCTTTTCTTGTAGGTAATGATTATTTCTACTGTTCACAGTAGAAACATTGGGGCTTCTATTTGAAAATAAGTAAGTTAAAACATACCAGAATCTTTTCCCCAAGTGATATTTCCCGGAACTATGTAATGGCAACATCTCTTTCTTAGAGAGTGAATTGTCTTGGCCAAGCCTATCTTTGTATAGATGGATTTAATATATGGTACTACCTTTATCTAAATTTAATGTCTCCAGTCTTTTTATCTCCAGTCAGTGCTAGAGATCTTTCTGCACCTTTATGAGTCTGGTTTCCCTTTTTACCAACTTGGGCAAGCAAGTATCGGCAGCTGGCTTTGTGCTATTTTCCAAATCGCCTATGAGTAGTTATCTAGCAACTTGGTTTTCTTCAATAAAATTGTGCCAAAAAAAAATGATGCATTGGCTGAGACCCTTTTGCTCTGCTGTCAGTAGAATTTTCATGTTGACTTTAATGTCCCTAGGGCTGGACATATCGGTTTTAGGTTTTTCCAGCACTTCCTTTATTTGATTTTTAGAAAGACAGAAAATAATAAATTGTAGTTCTTCTCTTCCTTTTTTTGTTTTTCTCATGTCTATAAAGCCTTAAACAAGAATGAATCCATTTTAAGAGAATGTAGCACACTTCTGGGCCTTCATCATGGTTAATATTTTATTGCACTGTTCTGCCTTGCAATGCATTTTTATGGATAATTGCAGATAATTGCAGAATTTTGTAATCTTGCCTTTAAGACAGACAAGATTTCAATTTTTGCAGTTAGATTGGTGGCAAGCACTGGCAAAAATACTGGAGAATTAGTTAACAGAAATATGAAGTCATTTATACTATGTAAACTGGATGTACCAAGGTCTGAAAATTCCTCTTTGTAGTAATGTTTAGCACTTATACAGTGGCTTACATCTTCAACAAAGAATGCAAACATCCATTAATTAATCTTCACACCTTATAGGTAACCTGGAGCTGCCATTCTTATTTTACATGTGAGATGCTAATTTCATATCCCATCTCATATCAGGTATGGGCCCTTTGCATTTCTCTGAGGGAAAAGCTAAAGATTATGGACTTTTTTTTTTTTAATTCACACTACCTGCTTTCAAAATTGTCAAAGCCTCTGTCGCTTCTTCTCACCTCATTGCAAGCTGTACATGTTTAGCCATTTTTTGGAAACCTGCTATTTCTTTTTACAAAATAGGAAGTATGAAATTGCATACATGGCTTAAAAAAAGTGTAAGAGCTTCAGCTAGAAGATATGTAACAGTCTGTGAAAAATGTTACTTTTAATTTTTAATTTATAAAATGCATAATGACCCACTTTTAAATACAGCTACGTGTAGTTAGTTGATCACTTGATCCTTCCTTTATGCCACTTTTGGCAACAACCAGAATTTCCCAAACATTTCCCAAATATTCCTTTCCTTTGTAATAATTCAAAATTTTAATTAAAATGAGTTTCAAAGCTATTCTAGATAAAGTTTCCCAATCTCACTACCAGTTAATCTATTATTAACTGGTTTTATATATCTTTCCTACTTATTTATGATTTAAAGTGCCCAAAGTCTACAAGTAGGTCTTCAGTATGCCAGGAGCCCTCTTAATATCCATCAACATTGCATATTGTTTTAAGCCTGCAATTTTAGTGGTTCTTTAGACATTTCTAGGTTCATGTTTTGTGGCAATAAGATGGCACATATTAGTGTGATGTAGAGGAAGGCAGAGTAAGAATAATTAATAATTATTGCCAATGGACTCTAAATCTGAGGAGAAGGGTGTAGCAGGGGTAATCATCTCTAATGTGAGCTCCTTCTTTTTCAAATGGATAAAAGCAGTGTTTTAAGTGGTGCCCCAGACATCGTGTAAAGGTAATCTAACTTACAGAATGTGCACATGGGCTCAGGTTTTCAGAAGTGATTTCTCAGTTAGAGAGGCTGCTCAGAGAGTGTGTAACCTTAGTCTTCATGACCAATCAGTGGACTCTGTTGATGAAGGCTGCTTTCATTATTATACACTGCTTCAGACATCTCATGTGTGAAGGACAGGGATAGTTATCCAAATACCTCACTGTCCCATCTGTCCTGTCTGTTCTGCATCCTACCCAAGAACCCACTTTCAATTTCTTCATAAAGCTGCAGCATGCTGTTGTCAAAGTCATCATTTTCCTGTTGCCCAAAATGTATCATGTTTTAGGATCTGATGCTTAATTTTGCTTATACTCGTGTATCAAGCTGGTTTTTCCTCTGTTTCATTTCTTGGCATCCATCAGACCATGGTGGTTACGGATAGCTGGGTATTCCTTATGGTGCTGCTACCAGTGGTAGCAGTGACCTGACACGCTGTTCTCCATCCTTCTCATCCCAACAGGTGCTGAGTTTGTCTCCCATTCAGTGGCTGCCATTTGCCTCATGGTGTTTGGCATTCACCTTGCAATCTCTAAATGAGCCAGTGAGGTCATCTTTGGTGCCCAGCCACTTCTGATAAAACAAGCATGTTTTTGGTGGGTGGCAATGGCAGGTAAAATCACTGCCTTTGGCCTGTGAGCACTTCGCTGACCCAAATGACAGTGTCGCCACACACTCTTCTGGGTTGTGGTTGTGTTATGCAGGAGTTGTCAGGAGGGAATGCTGGGCAGAAATGAGACAGACATTTCTAATAAGTCCAAAAGTTTGAAAATTTCGTATTAGTTTTACAGTTCAGTTTTTGTTGCCATGGTCACACACACACACTCTTGATGTATTTAATGTTACCTTAATCTTAAAGTGGTCCTTCCCAAAGGCAGCATAGAAATACATATGGTTCACATGTTGCATGGTTGCTGATCTTTGTATCCTAAATAGTTATAAACATTTCAAAGTAATATTTGAACTTAAGAAGGGTTGCCCACAACATTTTCCTATAAAGCTTCTGTATTGTTGACTGTTGTAGCACTTGACTCTTGTGAGAGTACAATGTCACTCATAATTATGCAATTTTTTAGAAGCTGTCAAAGTTCCAGACAAACCAAGTCTCACTGTTCAGTGCTGCTGGACTGCTGCAGGTTGAGGAGTCTTTACA
Organism: Leptocoma aspasia; assembly: GCA_013399835.1. Taxonomy (NCBI): domain Eukaryota; kingdom Metazoa; phylum Chordata; class Aves; order Passeriformes; family Nectariniidae; genus Leptocoma; species Leptocoma aspasia. The sequence continues at coordinate 662,640 of VXAX01001457.1, read as the reverse complement.
GCCTAGGTCACATGTGCAACTTAAGTAAAGGAAAGTGGCTTTAGTTGTGGTTGAAGAGACCCAATACCAGCTTGCTCGTAGGAGGCTGGGCTGTGACCTGAGACCTGCTAATGCAGTTTTGCTGAGAAGATGCTTAAGAGGTAAATGAAGTGATAGTCAGATATGTAAATGCAATTGAGATTCATTGTAAATGAGACTTTACATATCATGGGAGGTCAGAGGCTGAATACGTGGCCTGGGTGATGGACTCAGGTATTTGGGCACTTTCCTTCAAAGAAGCAATCCTGGTGCATGCATTCTGTACATAGCATCCAGTTATTAATGCCTAAATATATGAAATTCAATTGTCCTTGAGAACCTGATTCATGCCTAGCACAAAGCCAGGACTGACAGGGTACATGGAAAGGGAAAACACTGCAATGGGAAGGGAAAGATGGTGGACCTGTTAAGCCAGTAAGCTCCTGGATTCTTAAATTCTTCCTGAGAGCTTTTTAGGATTTGTGAGTTACAAAGAAGGAGTTAATTTAAGGTCTTTGTAAAATTTCCTGAAGGTCCAATAAATCCTTTCATACTACAGCTATTCTATCTTTAGGGCCAGTGATGTACTTCTTCCCACTCTTCTTTGCAGATGTATGAAACACAGCATATTTTGTAAAACGCTGCCTGTCCTACATCTTTCATATACCTTGACTGGTTTCTTGGCTGAGCCTGTGGGGAGTAATTTTTTAAATTACTGCTGAAAAACGTGTACAACCTGAAGGAAGATGTGTGGAGAAGGGAAAAAAACCTTTTTGATTCTTTTTTCTATCCACAGACCCCTGTTAAAAAATACTAAATTTATGCAGAATGGACATTTTACTATCTGACAAGAAGTCAGCTGTGAATTCACTTCACAGTTCACTTCACATTAAAACTGTAAAGTTTTAATGATTAATTGTACTATCGGAAAAACAAATATTTAAAATCAGAAAACCATGCATGCATTATTTAAATGTGAAAACTACTTTTTTTGATGCGCAAGTTGCTATCACCTGGAACTTTAGCACCATTTTTAAAAAATAAGATATATTAATAAAATTGCTAAATACCTTGAAATACTGATCATATGCTTAGAAATTGAATATGGGTTTAGAATTTTCTGCTAATAATTTAGGATTGTTAATGAATAATATAGAGTTGTTCAGAGAACAGATTTTAATGTGTCTTGCTTGCATGAAGAGACAAGCACTTTTCCTGCCTAGTCTTCTGAAATCAATTTCATATTTCTATAACAAACTGATGTGCTTTTTATTCCTGGAGCACACACAGACGCTAAAAATTCAACAATGTCTTTCCTAGCAAGGCAGGAGCATATTAGTCAGAACAAGAGTTTAAAACCTTCAACCTATATCTTTCAACCTGCAACTTAACAGCTCTCTTTTGGTGCAAGACCAGGGTATTTGATTCCCTCCCAGTGACCCTAGGAGTGGAAAGGTTGGCCCTGCTTCCTTTGTGTGATTTCAGATCCGTGTCAGACTTCAAATCAAGCTTCACAGCCAGTACAGCCAAAAAGGCTTTTCATCACAACACTGGGGAGAAAAAGAGTGCTCCAATGAGATCAAAACTTTAAAAGGCTGCCTCCCTGTGTGGTCTGGGCGCAGTAGCCAAGCGATCCTGGCCAGATCTCCAGCATTACAGTCCATTATTCTCAGCAAATGATTTCCTGCTGACAAGATGCCCCTTTGCTTCTCTGTGTGTTGTAAACAATTGCTAGTTAATGTAGAGATTAATTACTGCCTTTTTATTTTTGGGCACCCATGGGCATAAAAGACCAACTGCATGCTTGCAGAAGATACTCTCATTAGTGTCACCTCAGTATTATTGATCATTCTAACATCAGTCTTTGGTAACCTTTGATCCCACTTGCCTGGGGTATATCAGGTTGATAAACATAAATTGAAAGCACCACCAGCACACGGTCTTATTTTTCCAGATAAGATTTTTAAAAACTTGTGGGTGAAAAGTTCTTCATCCTCCCTAACTTTCTGCAATACTGGGCCCCAAGGCTCTTGCTTGACTTCCACAAATGCAACAGATTCACATATTCATACATAACCTGAGCACTGCTAACGATGGCTAAGTATTGGAAATAATTAAAAATTTCTCATGCAGTACTGGAATCATTACCTTTTATTTCCATGGAAACTTTTTGATGAATAGTAATTGAGATTGGCTGGCTGACAGAGACAACAAGCAGTCTGTTACTGCAATACATCAGCAGTCTTACTCATGACACTTCCATGCATTATTTAAGTATTTACAGTAGAATTACTATGCAAAACTGTAATCTGAGGCTGATGAGTATAGCAAGTTTCAGTGGCTGTAGACTACAATGTTTTCCAAGGTTAACTGTGCTAAGCTTATAATGCACTTGGTTACTTTTTGGTTATTCAACATGGACTTTGTTTAAAAAAGAAATATCAAAAACCAGGTAGTCCAGTGGCCAGTCCCTGCTTGTTTGCAGAAAGATAGAATGATCTGCAAGGAAAAAGGAATTGTGTCTTCATAAAAATGGCAGGTCTATTACATGAACCACACATGTTCCCTGGATTATTATTCTGTGAAAACTCAGCAGCTGGCATTGGCACTATGGCTACAGAGAGACTCTTAAGTTTCATTTCTCTGAAGCATTTTAAATCCAAAACTTGGACTTGTGTCCTATAATTCACACTAGACTTTTCTATTATGTTTATTGTTGGGATGTGATCCTCCCCCTCTACTCAGTCCTGATGAGGCCCACCTGGAATGCTGTGTCCAGTTCTGGGCTCCTCAGGACAAGAGAGATATGGAGCCCCTGGAGCAGGTACAGTGGAGGGTGACAAAGATGATGAAGGGGCTGGAGCATTTTTCTTATGAATACAGGCTGAGGGAGCTGTTCAGCCTGAAGAAGAGATGACCCAGAGGGGACCTTACCAGTGCCTATGTAAAATGTAATGTAAAATTGTAAATGCATATTGCTGATAATGCATTTACGATCTTGTAAACAGTAATTAAAAAGACAAAGAACAAACTACCTATTGGACAATCCTGTCTTCCGACTGATAAAAATTTTAGCATATAGAAAATGTTCTCCTGACACTTTATAAGGACTGGATTTAGGATTACTCTGCCCTGGACATGTGCTGTTGCACCTGGAGAGTGTCAACATCCCATCCTCAGGCTTTGTGAGACTCCCAGCAGGGGCAAAGCTCTGCTGTAGGGACTGCTCCTTTCTTCATCAGCATCTGACTTTATGAACAGCAGGCAGGGTTTTATGGAATACTCAATTTGTAAGGAAAAAAACATTTTGAAAAGGCTTCTAAATCACAGGCTGGATCATTTTACTCTGGTTTCCTTAAAACTTTGAATCTCTGGATGACCGCATTCTGCTTTTGATCTGCTTCCCTGCCTCCCCAGTGTGATGTCTCTGCTTCCTCAGAAGCAGATCCCTGGCTGTACACCACTACACAGTATGTGACAACATGAACCAGTTGGAGAATTCCCCAGCAGTGAAATCTGCCTCAAACACCTCCTTCCTCCTGCATAGCTTTAGGGGACTCAGAACGCCCCAGGGTAGCTATGCAAGCATACAGAAAGGTTCTAGTTATGGAACTAATTAACAACTATATATGTTTTTGTATTTCCTTTTTATAGCCACTGCCATTTGGATGACTGCCTGTTTGTGTATTGTGTCTTTGCAGTAAGGAGGAAAGAAAATTAAGGAAGGGAAAGGAGAATGAGGGGCTTGGGGGTCCTTTGTACTGAATATTGCACTACTAGGAAAGTAACATCACTAAGTGGGTGGGTTCTCTAGCAGTCCCTCAATATCCACTACAGTAGAGATTGCGCTGTTTGTAAGTTCTTAATTAATTTCTTAGCATTTTTAACTTGAACATTCTTATTGGTGATTTTAAATTCAAAGTATACCTATAGTCAGAATAGTGGATAGTGTGCTATTATTTAACCCTTTTTTCGACATAGAGTTTATCTGCTTGAAACATTTTTTTATATTTTTCTACATGCAAAATCAATGTAAGTATGGTAAATCAATATAGGTATGGCAAATGCCTTTGTCTTGGGCATAATAGAGATGGCTGAATGACTACAGTCCCTTTTCAAAGCAGTCTTTGAGATTTTAAAATTAGTTTTCCTCTTTTTTTCTCATTTTTTAAACTAAAATTACTTTTGAAGTTTTAGGGGAAAAAATTTACTTTAAAGGTCAGTTTATGCTTTCCTAATAGTTATGGAAAAAAAAAATCCTAAACAGAAAATAAGTCAGCCTATGATTGATCTACTTTTGCAATATGTGAACAGTTGTAAGCATCTCCTCTCAGGTCACAGGCAGCAGTTCATGCAATATATTGTACAACTCAAAGGTCTGTAAAGACCAAATAGATTTAATCTGTAAACCTATTCTACAACCTGACATATTATTCCTCCAATTTATTTTCTCATTAAATAATCAAGGGAGACTCTTGTGATTTTCAGTGTGGATACATGATTGAGTAAAACTGTTTACTGTTTTCAAAAGATACAAGTTTAAAAAAAAAAAAGAAAAAAAAAAGAAACAACCTGGCTGAGAGGCATATTATACTATCATTTGATTAAGAAGATATTTTAACCTTTTCCTTTCACCCTTTTCACTTCCATTTGATTTTCTTTTTGCTTTGATTTATTTTTTTTTCAAAAATGGCAAGTGGTCCTCTTGATAACCAAAGTATTCTGACTTTTTAAAAATTTGTTTACAGACCTTCAAGTAGATTTTGAGCAAGGGAGAAAATAGTAGCTGTATCCTATCACCTCTCACCTGAGCCATTCTCCCTCAGCAACTGTGATTTTCTGAATGAATTTTTAAGTGATTTATTTGTAGTAGCTGCGCAGTGACAGCAATACTGTCTCTTCCTGAGCAGAAGGAAAGCGCCTCTGTTGAGCTTCTCCTTGCCTTCTCACCTCTGCAAGGCAGAGACAGTTCACAAGCAAAATCCATTAGCGTATTTTATCAGAGGAAGTGAAGGACACAAGCCTCGTATGTTTAATACTAGGGAAGGAAAGAGGCTCTCTGATTTCTACCTCAGTCTTCAGGCTTTATATGTGAGCCATTAAGTGCTGTACATTTTGTAATCCCCTGAGCCTTCATCAGTCTGATGCTGTAGAATGCAGAGAGGAAATTTGGATTGCTTTTTAAAGATGTTCTTAATGCTTAACTGGAAGAGCAAAGTATAAAGAAACATGTCTAAACACCTTATAGAACCCCAGAATCATGAAATCAATTGGGTCAGAAGAAATTTTAAAGACTGTCTGGTTTCAACCCCCCTGCCACAGGCACAGACACCTTTCACTAGACCAGGTTGCTCAAAGCCCATCCAAGCCCAACCTAGCCTTGAACACTTCCAGGGATGGGAAATCCACAATGACTCTGGAAAACCTCTTCCAGTGTCTCACCACACTCACAGTAAAGAATTTCTTCCGAATAGCTGACCTAAATCTACTCTCTTTCAGTTTGAAGCCATCACTTGTAGGATGTTTTGTCTGTTCTGAATGGAAAAGTATGGGCAGTGGAGTGTCTACAGGAAGGTTTAAGGGCATTTTTTAAAAGTACTTTGTGGGGGCTATATGTATGTAATGTTATTATATATTGATTTTAGATAAAGATCAAGATATAATGACTTACAATTTTACAGCCTGCCATAAGCAATAGAAAAGCTTGATGTGCTTGAAATAGATGTGCTGCTAAGGATATATTGCATGGTTCTAATCCAGCTGAGTGATGATCAAGGAAGTAAAAACCTGTTATTATCCATCAGATAGGAGTCCCTTGCTAGCCAGAGGCAGAAATTATAATTCAAAAAGATTGCCATGTGACAATTTAGTTTCTGGAATCTAAATAGGCATAAACCAAATTAATAAGTTGTTGATGTTCACTGTCTATGAAGATCCACTCTGAATCCAAATTCTTTTAACATTTTCCTATGTCCAGCAATAAGATCTGTTGTACTGATTCCTAAACCAGTTAAACCTGCTTCTGAGTCTGATACTTCATGTACCTTTTGTAGTCCCTTACTGTTACTGTTGGCTGTGAATGCCAAACTTCCTGTTTATTAGGTGGGACTAAGGAACTTTTAAATAAGGAGCACCATTTCTTTTAGCCTTTGCTCAAGTACAGGTTTTCCCCTTCTCTTGAACTTTACCTTCTGTTGACCAAGATTAAGAAAAGACACCACATTTTTGGTGGCAAGCCTATACCTCCCCGTCTCTAAAGCTCTGAGTACCAAGCACTCAGAGCGTCTCTGGGAAAAGTTGTGTTTTGCATGTATAATTTCTGTGGCTTTACTGAATCCAAAGTGTATGTGGCTTTGAAAAGCAGCTGCTTCTGGTTTGTTTAGTAATTCTCACTCAAAGTGCAAACAGATTGTGGAGTTATATTCTCCAGATCATCCAAAATATTGTTTTGTTTCTCCTTGTCACTGTGGTTGATCAGACAATGATAACTTGTAAAGAGTTACAGAAGATCTCTATTTTAGACTATGGGATTTTTCTGTTCTCCTGAATTAACTTGCCAAAGATGGATAGGTCCCTTTTACCTGTGTGTCTATGGCACTAATGCTTTGAAGCAAGCAGACTTCCATCAAGGATAAGTTCAGTCCTGCTGGTTTCCTTCCCTGTGTGAATGTGCCTGTGTGAGAGAATATTTATTTATAATAATGCCTGTATCTGTCATAAAACCACTTGTTTAAATGAGAGGAAGGGGAATGAGTGACAGCAGGTGTTCAGCCCACGGGGTGGGTGACCAGGCAAAGGTGAGCAGCTCAGCAGCCCCGCTGAGCCGGCGCCTGCAGCGCGCGTGCTGCTGGGCAGCGCTGCTTGCGGCTGCTTGCTGGGGGCCACTGATCCATTGGATGAACAAGGCTCGAATCAAAGACCAGGAGACAAGCCATGTCCTTTCCCTTTCCACTCCTTTGCTATCCATTAACCCCTACACACTTTTCCTCTAACAAAAATGCAGACACACACAACCATCTGTCCTCCTCGCTGGGTTTCATTTTCAAGATGACTGATGAGGGGAAAAAAACCTCTTCCGAGATGTTCACTGATAATATATCAGATAAGACACAAAAATAAGCTCACTGTACGTATTTTAGGATTTACTTTCTCTGTAGTAGGTGGTCTGTCCTGTTGTGAAACACACTAACAAAGAAACAGGCAGGTACCTCTTTAGCTGCGATGCTAACTGCAAGTGACTTTTAGTGCCAGACCATTGTGGAACTTGAAGTAGAAAATGCTGCTTTGAAGGAAGATGATGCTGATGGATGATGGCATAACAGAGCTATGTAACACTTGAACACAGGTCTAAGTGAGCTTAGGCCCATATATTGGCCTCTATTTGCTCAGTGATAAAGAACATGTACTGCTCATACTTAATGTACTTTTCGGTCATGCATCTGAAAGTGTTAAAAAAAGGGAACCATTGTCTAAATTATCTAATGACATCTCTGTTTAGGTTTTGAACTGCATGGCACTGCTGGTAAGGAATATTAACTTTAGTTTTGTGCACAAGAAAGAATGCCTAAATCCAATGCAGTTCTCTGTTACCTCAAATTTTCAGAGGTGTTTGAACCTGGAAGTGTTTTTTTAAATCAATTTTAAAAGTTAATGGATTTCTTCTGATCAATATTATCAGAAATATGACAAATTCATCGCTAACATTAAACACAGGAGTGAGGATAAAGAATTTTATTTTGCTATAATTATGTCAATTGGAGTGGACTGTGACACAGGGGTGGTATTTATACCTGTTTCAAAAAAAAAACCAATGAAGTTGTTTTTTGAAAATTTTACTCATAAGACAGAAATTCGGCATGTCAAAGGGCAGGATAAGATTGCACTGACTGCTTACATTGTAATCTTGTTAAAGAGAATAATGAAAATTAGTACAGATGAGCTGTTAAATTAAGGTTAACAATTACTCAGAATATGCAGTGCTGGTTTTTGTTGCTTGGATTTCACATGACACAAATCTGGTGAAGGTCAGGTTTCAGGGTCAGAGGCAATAACTTTTCTCCAGAGAGTTTTGTCACGTTCAGACTGTGATTCAAAGGCAGACTGCTCTTTACACAGACCTGATATAGAAATCCCAGGCTGACATTGTGAGCATAAGAAAGGGACTTGCATCTGCGCTTCTGCTCTGTAGGGCTCAACCTTTCCTGGAGGAAAAGATGGAAGAAACCTTAAGTTATCAGCAGAAATGCAAGTGCTGTGTAACATATGGTTCTGTGGGAGCCAGTCCCTTAGTAAAAAAATTGATATTTGCTTCTGGCAAGAAGTTCAAAAACTGCACTCTGGTGTCTCTAGGTTACTGTAACAGTGGCTTTGGCCACAATTTTCAAGGGTTTTGAAGGACTTTTAAAGCTGTATTAGGATCCCAAAAAGGAAAAAAAAAAGTTCATAACCTTTAAACTAAGCCAATTCCTAACATTCCGAGATGTCCTTCAGCTTGGAAGAGTGTGATCACAGGGAAGTTGCTGTCTTAAGGTTTCTCAGGGATTCCCTGACTAGAGAGAGGGATCTTTGCCTTCCATGTTAAAGTGCTTTGAAGTAGTTGAATGACAATAATTGGAAATTACTGTTTTGGCAAACAGCTACAATTTTTAGAAAATTTGAACCAGTGACTGAATTGATAGCAGGATATATCTTAAGAGAAATGGAAGTTATATTTCACTTGCTTAATTATACTGCTTATCTTCCTTGAAACATTTCACAGCAATGTATAATATGCAACATCCAGTAGAAAAGAAACTTGAGCCAGGGAATAATAATTGTATGCACTTTAATTAAATGTTAAATACTACCATAATATGCCACATTAAGGAGACACTTGCTCAATGTGCCCAATCCCAGCACAGACTACTCCTAATTTTCTGGCATGGCCTTGGAAACACTGCAAATGATCTGTCTTCTCATATTCCCTGCATCACTAAGAACAGAAAGGTAATTGTACCTTGCTTTGCAAAGTGTTTGCATCCACCTCTAGCAGCACTGCTTGGGAGGAACAAGTCATTTTAGGCTGTTTTCTGAAGTTGCACTAGAGTAGCAGGATATATTTTCATTTTTAAGATGCCGTTATTTAAACATTATTTGGATAATGAACTGACTTAACCCAATCACCATTAGTGAGTTCCAGTGCATATAAGTCATACGTGCATGGAAAAAAATAACTTGAAACCCAATAGTTCTCTAGCTGTGAGAGCTGAAAAGGGATTGACTTCTTTGTCCAGTGGCCTTTTGGCCTCTTATTTTTTTCTTCCTGGAGAAGACTTGTTGACTGGGGCAGCTGTGATGGAGAAGCCTGTGTGCAATAGCCTGGGAAGGAAGGAGCACCCTCATCCTCTCTGAGATTCAGCCTGTGGTTAGTTGATGAGCCTGAACAAATCATCTTACCTACTGCAGCCCCACAGCTTCACCCTACAAATTAGAGGCAATAATGCTTTTCTATGCTGACTGGGAAACAACAAATCCATACTTCATTACCAAGGAGCGCTTAAGGGCTTGTTTCATGCAGTTAGGGAGGCACATCTGCATGCAGCGGAGGGTACTCTCCTGTCAGTATCCATCCATGGCTGCTTCTCTGCCTCTTTTTTCCGCAGAACTGGGCTGACTATTCTACACTGGTTCAGGCTGAGAAAACTAAATTTTGTAGCAACTTTATGGTTCAGTTAAAGGCGCATCCTTGTACCTGTCTCAGAGAGGAGAGGCAGTCCTTTATGTCACTCATGTCTTTTTTAATATACCTACAGATTATGCCATAGGTTTTACTTTTTCACTTCATCCTTGTACTTCAGAAGTACGTTTGAAATGCTTTTCTCCTTTGAGAAAAATGTAAGCTCATTTCACTAGATGGCCATGTATATTACTGACAGGTGTCAAAAGTGCAATTCACCTGCCAGATAGCCTCCTGTGTATCTCTAGTGAAGGATTTTTTACTGTTCTCTGGCTTGTATCCTTTTGTCCACTGTATTGGGACAAAGATAATCATAGATTTAGTGTGTAAAGCCTTCGTTTTCCATCTCTGGGATAATGGCTCACATCCAATTTGACCCTCTTAAGTGCAGTCACTGAAACAGATGGAGATGAGGCTTGGGTTGGCATAAATCTGACCAGTTATGAGGATGGTTTGTAGCAATTTGGACTCACTAGACATAGAAGGCAAAATATACTTGAGTAATGGAAATTGCATTGAGCACGTCCTTCTGAGGAGCACCAGTACATGCACAGGGAAGAAAAAGGAATAAAGAGGTTTTCAGAAGGGTACTAATTGGGCTGACACGTTTTCAGAGGAACATGGAGTTGTGGGCAAGCAACACGGCTTCCTGTTCTGCACTGCAGCATCTGAAGTCAAAGGGGGTTGTACTGAGCCTACGTAATCTTCTCTGTATGACACTTCTGATGATCACAGTGTGGAGTTCTGATTCATTTAACTTAAAGGCGCTTGAAAAAGAGAAAAAGGAATTCAGGACTCAGATGTAGGGAGTAAAAAAGGATATCTTTGATATACCTGGGGCTCTGGAGACAGCTGTTGGTTTTCACCTTGACAATCTGTAGGGAGTGTTCAAAGCCTGAACACTAATGGCTTCGATAACAGGGTTCTCCTTGGATATGTAGAGTTATTGCTATTTACTCCACAACTCATCTACAAGTTCCTTATGACCTTTCATGGGCTTTAGTCAAAAGTAAAGTTGTCCAATCTGAGTAGTTTAGGGGTTTTCTGTCCTAGGATTTTTGTATAGGCCCAGTAGAGACACTTCTGCAAGTTTTTAAAACTGCAAGTTCATGTTCTGTGATCTTTAAGAAGTGCAGCTGAGCTTATAAATAGGCGGGAGGGGGGGGTAATTATTTTTATTTAAATACATTTAAATTCTTACTCCCTGACTCAGGTAGCATTTCAGCTTTTGTTTGGGGTCTGTTGGTTTGTTTGTTGGGGTTTTTTTGCCACAGATAGTTATTAGTTTCCACCCCACCACCCTGAATTACCACAACAAACATACTTGGGTTTCAGCTCTGCAGCCTTTAATTGGTGGTGTTAGCAATTCTCTTCTTTTTTTTTTTTTTTTTTTGATCCCACATCTGCACTTTTCTCTTAATCTTTAAATTGTGTTTTGAATGCTGGCATAATTAGATCAGCAGCTATCAGGTGAGGAAAGTTGAAACAGCCATTTAATCAAGCTGAAAAAACCCTGGCTTGGGGGGAGTTATGTGGTCTGCTGGTTTTTTTTCCTTTTTTTTTTTCTCAGGTATTTTTCAGAGGCACCCTAAGGTCCTAAGAATACTATTTTGGTTATTTTATTCTCATTATTTGTGTACAGACATATTTCTTGTCTGTTGTTTTATATAACAACATCTATAGGCCCACTTTGAGAAATTTATAAGCACTATCCCAAAGAGCACTAGCTGGATCATTAATATTAATAATCTACAATTTTAAGTCTTTTAAGGTATGTTTGGTTTCCCTCTGACCCACTTGTATGGGCAAGGAAGCAAAGTTCTCTGAAAGTCATTCTTAGTTAAGAGTAAACAAACAAAAAAATGAACACACTGTGGGCAATCTGGTGCAATTAATATGAGAGCTGTCAGGGGGGTATATTATAATAAGATGAACTGACAATGCTATTCAAAATCTGAAGCAAAAGTTTCTACTCCAAGGAGAAAATTATATTTATGCTGATTATAACTTGCTCTTCAATGACAGGCTTCTTTTATGAGAGATAAATTTATTTTGGTTTTTGGGTAGTTGAGGGAAAAAACTGTTCCTTTCCTTGAAGGAACTGGCTTAGAACTTTAAATTACAGTGGCTGAAACATTAGGGGAAAATAGAAAGCTCACAACAAACACCCAACAGCTGCTTTTGCTGTATATTTAATATGTACAGCTCTATTAGATTGGTTTATTAATCCATCTGCAGGTATCCTCCAACAGGGGCCAGATGGCTCAGGAGATGAATAACAGCATGAAAAGGTTTGCAAGTAGCAATCTACTGCAGGTCAGAAATAGCCAAATGATGTTGCCTTCAGGTGTCTGTTCAGTAAGCAGCAGGGATGACTCTGGAGGGATGGTCTCGCTCCTGCGCCTTGTCCTATACCACCAGAACTGCTCCAAGAATTCTCCCGAATGAAAGGAAAAACAAAACACCAGAAATGGTGACAGGCAATCAGGCAAGTGCTGCCTACATTGGTGATGATGCTCCCTGGCAGGTTGCTGCAGGATGTTTTATTTTGGGGTAAAGCCCAGCAGGTGACTCCATAGGCGACAGTGGATCCGTGTTCACAGCTGTCTCCTGGGCTCTGAAATGTGCACACAGCAGACTTCCAAAAAGTGGCATCAAGGTCTGTGCTGGAAAACTGCCAAGGGACTGCATGTTTTGTACACACTGTAATACACAGATTTGTGCGCACAGTAATATAATAGGCTCCATTTTTAAACTTACATGATCAAGTCTGGTCTTGAGTTGTAAATCAAAGTGCATTCTTTTAGCGGGGTTTTCTGAAAACCTAAGCAACAAATATTAGGGGAAAAGTGAGTGCCAGGCTTTGTACCTGCTTCTCTGCATTTAATTTCTAAAAGTTTAGAAGTGGTTTGTTGTTCTGAATTTATGATTATGGAAATTGGTATTATTAGGTAACAGCAGGCAAAAAAATGAAAGACATGCTACCACAGTACTAAAATGAGTTATACAGATGCAGTATAAACATGATCCTGCTTTCTCTATTTGATGAAGAAAGAATCATGGTAAGATTCATCATATGACCAAACTTGCAAAAAGTCAGTTTCATAGTCACAGCATGCTGCAGGTGTATTTCTCCAGACACCCTACCAATGTGAGGATATTACCATGTCACTCAGAGTAGTATGACATAGTCATAATACAACATATGAATTGTATCAGATCCCTTGTGTCCCTTCTGGTTTCAGACATCAGAAGTAAAATTAATTGGGCCTGCCTCTTGGGCCCCAGGAAGGCAACCCTTTGCTTTTAATCCTTGGAACTGCTTTTGGAATTAAGGGAGAGATCCTACCTGAATTGTGGCTTGCACTTGGAGGCCTGTTATAGTGTTAGCAAGGCCAGGTGTGCCATGTAGCTCAGAGGACAAATGGTGCATGTGTGAGTAAAGGGCATTAACTACAGCAGGAAAACAGACTACAAATGACTTTGCACCCAGATGAAGTGGGATGCTGCCTGACACTACCCCATTTTAAGTCTGGAGGTGTGCTAAGAAGAGCTTTTGAGGGTGGTCTAGGGAGGTATCCGTGACACCAAAGTAAGTGGTTCTCTCATAGCTCTGTCTCTTGTAATATTCTAAGTGTATTTGTACCATGCAGGTCACTTTGTAGTAAGTCACTCTGATGACTATTTAGTACAACCATGTCCTGTTGCTGTACTTCAAATTCAAATAATCCCTTGGTTTCCTTGCCTTTCAGGGCATCTGTTAAAATTTAAATTCTTCATCCTCAAATGCTAATGGATATGGTTGCCAAAATAAACACAGAGTGCCTTAAAATTAATTATTATTTTGGGATTCATGTAATGCTGGTTCTTTGTCTATTTTTTTAAATTTACTGTTTGTTTGTTAGGTTCTTCATTAAGCTTTGTTGTTGCTAATGTGGGACAAAATACCACATTATACAAATACTCTTATACCAAAGATAGAAAATCCTGAGATTTCAAATAGAAGCAGGGAGAGGGCTGGATTCAGAGCCACAGCTACATGTGTGTAATTCTTGAGAATGATTCTGTTGAAGCACATCATCCTTGTGCCTGTGTGTGTGTGTCCGTGCATTTCTCAGCTCATGAACATTAGTGAAGTCAGTGATGTTAAAATGCAAAAATAAAGGCCAGATATTTAAGTGGTTTGAATAGATTTGAGTTCATAGCTTCCCTGGACCCATAGCAGTTTGCATTTGCTGAGGATTTGACTCAGTACACTAAGTCCAAATATCTGTAAAAATAAAACTCGTAGAAACAATAAAAAATTAAGACCCATTTTACATAATTAATTTTAAATCTTAATTCTTCAATGAAATAAGATAATTTGACATGAAAATACAACTTTAATACTGTAGATGAAAAGGATTGCTATTAATACTATTATTAATATGACCAGACAGTAAGAGCTTATTCAGTGAAACATGAGCTGAAGGACTTGGGGATGTAGAAGCAGTTAGTTCAAATCCAAAATTGCATCCTGTATGAATTCAGGTGAAGGAATCAGATTTGAAGTGTTAAATCTGAACCCAACAAGAATTTATGTCTACTATCTAATGACTAATAAGTTGGTCTTCTCTAGCAGATAAGTAATTACTATTCTAAAACAAATTCCCCCTATTTTATTTACTTAGCATGCTTTCAGGCTGTCATCTGCCTTAGATAAAATAAGAGAAAGGAAAGCAAGAAAGTTCTTGGCTAAAATTGAGTATATTTGCCTTTACAAGGAAAGAATCTAATGAAATGCTTTACCAGCAACTTCATAAATACAATTTCATAAATCAATAATTAATTCATTTTAAAATTGCTGCATCTATCCTTCATTCATCCTAGATATCCTACCTATAGGGAGCTCTGAAGCTGCCCCTTTGGTGTTCCCTGGATGGCTGCAGATAGTTACTATTTTCTCATCTTTTAGCTCCTTTAGTTTCCACTGAGTGGTTTTTTTGGAGAGTCTATCACATCCTTTAACTTCCCCCCTCTGTTCTCTCTTGGCACTACTTATCTTCATCATACATCTCTTTCAATCTGTCCCAAAATTCACTTTTGCTTTTTGCTGTATATCTCCTCACTGTTCACACATGGGTAATGCTTCATTCTTCCAATCATGTGTTACTCAGTCACTTCTAATGCATGGGAATAAAAAAGGCTTTTCACAGTGGCTGCTGTCAAGTGCATTTAAGGGACTGTATTCATGGCAGAGAATAAAAACTATGGCTGGGGGCAATTAAATGCACTAGTGAAGCAGAGGAGTTTCCTGACTGCAGGGTCCACATGAGCGTAATCCATCCAAGAGCTGAGAAAGTCTTATCCTTCACTGAGGCCATGGGGAGCTGAAAGTCTCTGAATGCTTTGCAGGAGCAAGCAATGAAATTTATGGAGAAGCCAAAGAATATCTCATAAGGATGACTTAATGAAACGTTACTCTTGCCTTGTAGGGGCCCACAGGTTTTATGATGCTGCCTTGGTCAAGGCAACACCATTGTCAACATAGTAAGAGCCTTGGCAGCACATCAGTAACGAGATAAAACTAGAAAAGGCTCTAGTGAGACCTAGATTTTGCTGGTTTCTCGGATGCCTTGCTACAGCAGTGGCACTGCTCTGCTCTTCAGTGATAATAAAAGCAAACACCACCACCATAACCATGACAGTAAGAATGCTATAAATGTACACTGCTATGCTAATAATCCTGCCCCTTTTTTGGTACATGGGTTGAGGTGGTTACTTGTGCCAATAACTGGAATAGCATCTCAAAGTATGATTCTCTAGTCTGCATTTGTTAATAAGCTAATTGGTGTGTATATTAAAAAAATATTCTTAAGGTATTTACATATGTACAGTAGAAGATTTTCAGTCTTTTATCTACTTGGCTGCAATAAATAAAATCAATTAATTGAAATAAAATGCCATCTACTAAGGATTAGGGTTTGCAGAGATTTCATTGCAGTACCAAATTTTCAAGAAGAGCTGCTTAACCTGGTAGATTTTGGGTTTTTTGATTGGTTGGTAGGAGGTTTGGGTTTTTTTTGGTTTTATGGGGGGAAGTTTGGTTTGGGGTTTTTTTGGTTGGTAGGTTTTTTTGTCTTAACTGTCTTGCATATTTTCAGAAGTATTTCAGTTAATTTAAGTATTCCAATAGTGTGTTCCTCTCCCCAGCTACGTCTGTGTTCACCAAACAAAAAATTCATGTGCTAACACAGAATACTGTAATCCTTTAAATTACATTGAAACCTTGAAAATGTATAGAAGCAAATATAAGAGAGGTTTCAAGGATATGCAGCATGCTTCTAGTAAGTGTGCATCAAGAGCAATAGAACTGTTTCAAAATTAACTAGCTCCAAAGCCAAAAAATCCTGCTCTATCTTCCCTCAAAAAAACTTGCTTAGATTATTTCATGTGAATGAAATGAAGCTGGAACATCAGCTTCATTCAAAAATTATTCCGTTCTGTTTTCTTCATCCATCTCTCTCAATTTGCCTTTCTGACCAGCACTGTTTAGATTTAATGTCCACTGCATTCCTGCAGTCAAAATGTTAAATCTCATGATACTCTCACTATCCAAAGGTGCTCTGTCACTGTATTTCTTCTGGTGGTCAGAACAACAGTTTCTGACATAATTTATTCCTCAATTCCCACTCATCTGCCCATCCACACCAAAGAGAAAGGTGTTCCCATACTGGTATCCTCTCCTGCATACAGGGAGAGTTCACACCTCTTGTGCATAGATACAGATTTCAGAGCTGCCTCCTGACTTAAGCACTGAGTTTGATCTCTAACTGCAGAAATTGTTTTAAGAAGCTGGTCCTCAAAAAACAATTGATATGATACTTCAGAAGGATAAATATACTGCTGATTTAAAAAATGACTGCAAAAGTTTTGCTTAGTGGAAAGGTAGCTGATACTTATATGGAAAGTTTTGGTAGCTGAATTTGCTGATGAATGTTTCCAGATGACCTTACGTATTGATTTAGCTCCCCAGTCCAGCCTGCCTGAAACTTCTATCAGTGTTTCTACTGCCTATCAATAAGTGTCTATGTGTGTGTATGTTTGGATCTGCATGGCTACACTCAGTAAATGTGATTTTTTCTTTAGTGAAATGGGGCAGGACTTGAAGGAACATCTTCAAAATGAGGTTGGAGGAACCGTCCCAAAAAGCTGCATTTCTAAGACCTGATTCTATGCCTGATGGATTCCTATTCAGTGGGGCTTATGCATATAATATTCAGATCAGAATTATACTAGAGGAAATAGTAGTGTAACATCATTATTGTAGTGATGTGGAACAATTATAATACAACTAACTACAATGCTTAAATATTAATTTTTATGAAAGACATTCATTATGCTCTTCATATGGTAAGCTGCTCTCACTTAAGACTCATTCCAGTGTTCAATCTCTGGTAGAACATTGGAAAAAATCATAAAATATTAAATGCTCTCATTATGTTTTGGGCAGCTTGTATTGACAGTGAATCCCACACTTCATTTACAACGTAGCTTACAATTTTTGCCACTTAGGCATAGCTGCAGCTCCTCTGAGTCTTTGCTTCTAAGAGTTAAAATGACAATTGCTGTGAGAGAACAGACTGAAAACTAAAAGGCCCTTGACTAGCCTACGATTTTTGAGACCAGCACTGAACCCTTATCTTAATTTATTGGGCAGATAACAACAGCTAGATGCACTGCATGGCATCCAGTATTACATACAGCACCATCCAGCACAGTATGTAACACCAGATAAAAATGGCATGAAATGGGCTCCTTGTATGTTACTGCATTTTAATCTCTTATCTTGTACTTTGTTCTATCTTGCTCAGTGCAACTTTTGCCAATTAATAGTAAAAAAACCCAACAGGTACATCTGTAATTTCATGCATTTTTAAAACCACCTATAGTTGTGACTGTCTTAAGAATGAATTGTATTGGTTTTGCTATGTACCTGTCTTAGATGTCCACCTCTCTGGCAGAAATAACTTTCATTTGGCGGGAGATTCTCAGAGATACCTTGATCACTTTTGTCCTTGTGCTGAAATCTTCTCTGTAAGAACAACACATTCTTTTAGGACAAACTGAAAAAGATACGTGTATATCATTGGAGAGAGGCTAGCCACAGAAACTCTGAGGCTGCCTTTCATACAGCCTTTTCAAAACTACTATTCCATTCTGAATATTTTGAGGAAGGCTTTGTTCTAGCTACATCTGCCCCTGCATTCTCTGTAAAGTATTCCAGGAATATTCTAAATGAAGAGGACAACCACGACTGCCAGCTACCTTACAGATGCATCCTTGGGCCCTGTCTAATAGTTAAAAGCACAGATGGTGAGTTTCAACACTTTTTCTGTGAATTTATAATGAGAAAAAAAGTTTGAAAGGAGTATAACTTGTATAATGACTTTGGCTTCAGCCTTCTCTGCCCTCCATCTGCATAGCACACATCCTGGAATATAGGTTTTTCAGGGTGAGACATTGTATTTTCACCAGTGTTTGTCTAATGTTTTGGCCAACAATGTCTTATTGACCTGAAGGTCTAGATATGGCTGTAATGTGTAATGTTAAATGTAAATGTAAAAATGTAAAAATTTAAGCCTCTGAGAAGGTAAGAAGTTGTTTTCCCCTTCCTAAGGTAAGGAGAACAAGGAATGGTCACAGCTGCTTTAGCTGCATGAACCAGTTATGTGCAGTCAGATAAATGGAGATGAAGGAGCCACTCAGATTTTAGTGGCCATGGGGAATTTAGTGATAGAAAAACTTAATTGGTTGTAGCTTTCCATTCAGAATTTCTCAGTGATGCTTTAGGACCCATCTTAACAAATGCGAACTTAAAATCCTCTCTGTCATGAATGAAATGACTGTCAGGGAAAGGATACTTATTCTGTAATGATGGAAATGCTCAGGTAAGTTTTGGGGAGTACCAAATACAAGGTGGTGTCAGACCCTTTCTGGAGCTTGAAAGAATTATGGCAATACAAATAACAGGAATACTCTGCTGGGATCTTCACTGTAAGGTGATATTGACAGAGCATTTCCCAGAAAAAGCTGTGCAGATAACCTTGCATCATGGAAGATAAGCAGAGTAATATGATAAGACTCTACTATCTGAAATACCTACAGCAGGATGAGTGAACAGATTAGAACCAGGTGCTGGAGGGATGCCTTCATTTTGGAGTCATGCTGTCCACTGAAACTGAAACATAGCAGGATTCTCTGGAAGGAGAGAAGGATCAGCACAGAAGTGATGGAACATTAGCTTATTGGACATTTGCACTGGAGTGTGATGAACAAATCTAACTCATTATCTTGTCCTGAAACTGAGGGTTGCTTTTTTCCTTTCACAGATGTATAGCCAAGTGCTTTTACAAGCTGCCCTTGTGAATTTTTCTCCTCCACTAAGGTTTTTCTCTTTCTTTATGCTCATTACTTATAAACGGGAGTGCACTGCTTATTAAGAGTACCTTACATGCTAATTAGTTAACCCCCAAATTCTAGATTGATGAACCTGGTATCATTTTAACAGGAAATCTTAGTTGATTCTACCCATCCTTTGTGGCAACAACTGCATCTAACAAAATGGTTATAATAACAAAGCATTCCCTGTTTGATACTTTTGCAACATTGACTTATTCAGTAGCAATCATGAAGAATTATTCAAAGCACAGACCAATGGGCAGCATCAAGAAGAATGCCTTCACAAATGCAGGGTAATCAATGATGTCTATTTTCTGAACAAGAATATTTTCAGTGGTACTGCAGACTGAATTCACTCTGGTAGAATAAGCTGCTGAATTGGAAAATTTTATTTAACAGCATTTGATAAGAGTCTTGCAAGTCTCCATTGAGTCATTAGGGGTGCTACAAAGAGTCTGCTTTAGCTGAGAGTTTTTTTTTGAGTCCTTCCTGGGTGAATATTGTTATGAAGGGTTGCAGTAACCCTGCTGTGTTCTCTAACACCCTTTCTGCCCATCCACACAGAGCAGCAACATGAGTCTCAGTCAAGGACTCCTGGGTAAAATTGCCCAGCTTTCTAAAATTCACCAACTGTGTCTAAAAATTAAACACCAGGATATTTAAATAGACAGAATTTGGGTTTATTTTATTAAATCACTGTTTACCAGAAGCCCCTAGATTTCACTTTTTATCCACAAGACCAACGGTTTCAGCCAGACCAAACATGGTTTGGAAAGGGCCATGTTGACCAGTGATCCAGAAAGCTGCCAGGGGCTAATGTCGGTTTTACCTGTGTTTCTTCGTTTGTCTCTCCAGTACCGTGAGCATTACACACGTACATCAAGAGCAAAATGATGCTGCATGATGGATGGTGGATGATGTCTGCTGGGTGATGTCCTGTCATGCTTCCTATTGCCTCACTGAGGTATGTCCAAACATGTCAGGTATGATCAGAAAATGCCAGCTGATCAAGCTTGGCCTTACCCAGCCCTAACGTGTGCACAGGATGAGTATTTCCTTAGGAAATGGGAAACAATTTTTCAAGTTCTCCTACCACTCAATAGAGCATAAGCTTTCAAGGCCAGATTCCTGTGAAGGAAACAGGTCTCTCCTTTTGGAGATCTCCCACCCTGTATAAAGTAGCTGTGATTTTTCTGCCTTGGTGCAAACTTTAGCTGATCCAAACCCCTGGCTGAACTTACAGAAATTCCAGGCAATCTGTCCTTCTCTCTTATTCTTCTTTCACTCATATTTGGCGGGTGGAAGGAGAAAAAGAAGATATTTCTGTGAATATTTTGATTGTATCTTGATATTGGAGGTGAGAATATATATAATAAAGTATAGGTGGGAAGAGAAAACAGTTTCTGGGAAACTGTATTTCCAGCACAAATTCCCTTGGTTGTCTGGGTGAATGAATATATACACTTTCTGGTCAAATTAGAAATCTATGGCTAACCTGTTGCTAACACTTTTATAACATTTGTGGAGATGCAACATCATTGAAAAGATGAGCAAAAGCATCCTACAGCTTTTACATCAACTCAACTTGATGGCCCCTGTCTGGGTCCAGATGTAGCCTGGCACAGAAAGAGAGCAGCAAGAAAACTCTGTCCTTTCTTCTCTTCTCTCAATGTCAGGCTCTGCATTAGCTGACACAGGCTGGGGCCAGAGCCCCCAGCCTGAGTCCCCTGAGACAACCCTGTGCTTGCACCAGCCCCCAGGGCCAGGAGACAAATGAGTCACCTCAGAAGGAACCTGACTGAGTAATGGCAGAGCCAGCTGGAAAGGTTAAAGGCCACCCACCATTTGCACTGCAGTAGGTCTCCCGTACAGCACAGCCACCAAAAAAAGCAAAAGTTGTGACTTTTAGCCTATTATTTTGAGTTGCCAGAATGTTTTAACTGAAGCAGAGCAGGCAAAGTCAATTCAAAGTGTTATAAACTGTTTGTCTGCACGGGAGACATCCGGACAGCATGCTCTCCTCTCCTGAAGGGATACCTGAGCTAGCTCTCAGGGCTAGTTCAGCTGCTGGGAGTAATAGAACCAGACTAGCGTGGCACTCTGCCCAGACTAATTTATCTGTCTTTCTGAAGGCAGGAAGTCTGACAGGTCTGCTTTATTCAGTGCCTTAGTTGTCACTAATGAGCGCTGTGTAACCAGAGCCTCTGAACAGCACAGTAATCAATTTAAAACAGCTCTTGCAAGAACTCCTTCAAGCTGAGTTCTCAGCCCTGTTAATGATGCAAAATGAGAGTCCATCTATGTAGCCTGGCTGTCTAGAGTAAGCTTGAGTGAAAACTACACAAGCACAACATGAGGTAGAAGCCAGGTCTCTGTGGCTGGAAGCGAACACACCAGCTTCAGGTCTGAAATACCGGGGTTGGCCCACCTGTGCACCTACTAAAAACCAAAGCTCAAACATCAAGGACTTGAGAGAGTGCTCAACTTTTGCTTGAAAAATCCCACCCGCTGTCTGTAATGACCCTGTTTCAGCTATTATTGCATTTTAAATTCCTCAGCGTGCTGTTAAGTCAAGCCATCAGTGAGAGGGCAGCAGAGATGTTAAGCCTCACAGTCTGGCCCTGGCACTTTGCTTTGACATTTTTATCAGTTTTTTACCTTTTTTGTATGTTTAATCTATTTCATTTCCCAAAGTCATCATCTGTCTTCCAAACTTATTTTCTTTCCAGGTGTTACTATTTTTTTTTTTTTTTTATTTCGAGGTGTTATTTACAGGTATAAGGCAGGCAAACTGATATCTAATGCAATAATAAATCAGCTACAGCTGAATCCCAGTTTCCTGATATAATCATATTGGAAGAAAGTATTGTGTTATACACATGAGACCCTAATGAAGTCAACATGGCTCCCCATGTGTAAAACCAGCAGAATTTGATCCACTGAGTTCAGCTGGATCTGGCAGCTCTCCAGATTTTCTAAGCAGAAATATTCTAGTTTCAGGCTTCACAGTGGCCAGTAGGAGCCAGTAACATTCAAAACAGAGTAGAACTTCCCTGAGATAGTCCTCTCTAGAGGCAATTAAAATAACATAACCTCCAGACATTTAATATCAACAACTGTATTTACAGTCATTGCCTGAGGGGATATTAGTGTACTGTGTATTATATTGTAACATTCAAAATAATATTTATCATAGCCTGAACCAAATTTTTGCTCAGAGCCATTTGTAAAAGTCAATGAAAGCATGAATTAATCTAACTCTATTCTAATGCTTCAGAAACCTCTATCTCCTCTCTTGAGTCCTTTCCTCTAAACTACAATTTTAGTTTGTGCAGCTCACCCCACATTTTTTCCAGTTTTCATATTCAGCTCAGAAAGAACAAAATTGATTATCTCATCTTCCTCTTTAAACTCTGCTATGCCCTTTCCAGAAGATGGTGACTCATAACACCCTCCTTCCTTTCATATTCTCTTTCAATCTGGCATCTCCTACCATGGCATCCAGGCTATGTCTGCTTCAGAGAAGGGTTTGAGATTTTTTTGTCCTTAAATCATAAAAGGAACTCTAAGACAAGAGGTTTTTTGCTTCTCTAAATACCTAATTAGCTCATCTAGTCTGATCACTTCACATCTCAAGTGCTACAACATCCTTTTCAATGGTTTTCAAAAAGTATATCTTAAATAAGCAGCATCTTCCTGAAAATGACATTTACCTTACTAATGGCTACTTCATTAATTTCTTTCACATCTATTCTCAGATGTGAAAATGTACACCTAATTTTCTATGATGCCACAAAATTGTTTAATCTGTTCAAGTGAGATATTTTTGTAATAATCTTAGGCATGCATTCTTTGCAGGTTCCTACCTGTTCATATTATTTGTATGTTGTATCTTGAAATTTATTTTGACTCAGTTCAATAGGATGGAGTGGTAGATCCATACAGTCCCTAGCTTGAAGCTTTTCTAATAACAAGGATTTACAAGCATGGCACAAGTATAAATTACAATGTCAGCAGTATCTTTAATTTATGTAGAAGGAATGGCAAGTATCATTTCAGTGGCTTTTTGACTGCACAGATATTCTCTCATGCTTACCCCTGCTACAACAGGTATCAAGAGCGTGGAGCTTCTGAATAATGTGAGATACTGGAAAAGCAGAAAATTATTTTAAAACAGACAAGCAAATAAAACCAAAGCAAAGAATCATCAATATACTTAGACATAAGCAAAAGCAATGAGAAATAAATTGATAGTGATGTTAGATGCTTCCACTATTTTCTTCTACATTTTCATACTACTTCAATGGCTGAAACTGAAGAAAATTCCATTCAAGTTAGCTATTTTGTCCTATAACATACCAGGGAAAGTAGTTTTGTCCAAGGTATGTATGGAGTCTTGCCGATACAGTAAATCCAACACTAATATAAGACGGGGAAGTGCATCAGCACTTGCTGAAACTCGGGTGGGCTCAATACTTCAAAACGTGTTACCCACTAGCTCTGAAGGACATGCCACCAGAGAGCTGCTTTTGGAACTAATACCCTGGCCTTAGAGAAGAATGCACTAACACACATTCTATTTTGTAGGTCTTTCTCAGAATCCTTTTCCTGCCAATATGTAAATAAGATGCTAATCAAGAGGTGTGCAGGGAAAACATATCCTGACGTGTTGGCGGACGGCATTCTCAAGCAATATACAGCACATTTATCATTATGTTAATGTGAGATCCCAGAGGCAGCACTGCCTTTAAGGCAAACTTGAGCATGCCAAAGTTTTCCCTTTCGTAGGAGGCAAAATAGAAGATAGATTTTTCATTCATGAGAATGTGAAGATTCCCTGAGTTATGCACAGCAGTCAAAAACCCTAAAATAAAATAATATTTTGCATTTGTGCAGAGATTATTTTTTCCTTTTCTAAACACAAGCGTTTTACTATCCACATTACTTTCCCCCTTTTAGAGATGGCATAACTGAGGCAGAGTTTGATGCACCATTTTTTCCATAATGCTGGCTAGCATTTTAGCTGCTAGTGGTGTTAAACACGAATAGTTTCCTTGTCCTTTCCTTTGGTAACTTATACCTGAAAAGAAGATTATCTAGATAAAGCAAACAAAGAACACAAAATCAGAGAGAACTCCTAAAGTATTTGCCCAAGCCACTTGCTCAAGGGGACACAGCAAGTCAGTGCAAGGGCTGGGAAAATATTTATGACTCCTATTTCTCAGCTCATTCCAACCCTCAGGTGGGATAATACTCCAAAAGCTTAAAAGATATTCCAAATGTCCTATGAATTTTCTCCGAGAAGGGATGCAGATCTGAAGGATGGAGCTTATGGTAAGGAACAGCTTTTTCCTGTGAGCTATAGGTGGTGAGGTTTAGCTATATTCCTGTACCAGTAAATGTCCTCAAACTTTCAGGTATCCCAAGTTTAATTTGAAAATGTATTTGATAACAAGTTAGCCTGTGTCTCCTTACGCTTCTCCTCCTACTTCTTCACAAAAAGTAAGGCATAGAAATAACAATGAAAATGTACAAATTCATGGTAAAGGGAACCATTTCAACATAGAAACTTGATTATTTGGTGGTTGAACCCATGGCTCTCCTGCCAAAATTGAATATACAAAACATGCATAAATGCACCAAGTATCATATTATTACCAGTTAGATGTCTTAGCTTTCTTCTTTCTTTACTAGAAGCTACTCCAGAAAAAAAGGGTGTGACTCATAAAACCTAGATCTCACATATCTGCAAATTATTAGCTATCATCAAACCACTCAGCAGAAGGCAAACAAATCCTACCCAACAAAGAACAAGCATTTTGTTCCTTCACCTCCAGTGAAAAATTGCACATGACAGGTTCAGATGACATACTGGAGAAGAGTGTGCTTTCTGTTTCTAACCAAAGACCCTGAACCTCTTCAAGTGAAGTTTGCTACTGTTACAAGTTATCGCTCTGCCTTCTCTCATGTTGTTTAGTGGTAGGGGGCTCGAGTATCAGAAATATGTTCTGGATTGTCATTGATGGTTACTTATCTATCTGGATCTACCTGTACATTTATGTCATTTTGCTGAGAATATAAATAGTGGCAAAGACATGCTCATTAAGGGTTTCCAATGTTCTAAAAGACAATTAAATTCAAAGTCAGTAAAAACATAAAAACTGTAAGAGAAGCCACATCTTTTTGGTTCTTGATTCCTTTAACACCTTAACCTCCATGTGAATGTTTCAGGTAGGCTTAATTCTGGATTATTTACATGTACATGGTTCAATTAGGCAGTTTTCTCCACAGTTCAATAAAACTGAACAAAACCAAAATGCTTCTGGTCAGCCGTGCTAAAATTTGTAAATGTTGCGTGTTTTTATATGGTCATGAAAACTTTTTTGCTTCATCCTACATTACTTTACTTTGTTTTAATCTTACCTATGTGCATTAAGGTAGACAGCAGTGGCTTAGAATGGCAAATTTGTCACAGTTAACCAAACAAGCAAAATCTGCATCTGTGGAATGCAACATTCACCAATGACTTTGGCTTGGCTTTCTCTTAGTTGCCAGGAACCTTCAATAAAATGGGATGCATTTATGAAACTGAGGAAAAGCTAAATTGACATTCAATCCTTCTAAAATCAAAAAGAAAAGGACACTATGTTATAAGAGCTTTATGAGGAATAGTGTAAGCTTTTGAGCAGCGGGACACCTTAAAACAGTACAAACACAGGAGCAGCTATAAAAAAAAGGAAAAGGAAAGCACAAGTTAACAAAGTAATTTAAAGCAGAAAATAAATGAAGAATTGTTAGTTGGATAGAAAGCTCACTAAAACAACACAGTACTGTGAATCACTTTCATTAGTCATGTTCTTCACTTGTGTTCTTGCTCTGCTGCCCCAGAGCAAGTTTTGATCCTCCACATGCTCTTGGCATTAATGGGTTCAAGCTGAAAACCCTGAGTCTGTATTCCAGGTGCTTCAAAGTATACCTTCAGTTTATTTACCTTCATGACAATCAGGTTAAACAAGCAATTACTTTCCTGTTTTCTGTAATCCTCTTATTTGCCAGCCCTTGAGCCAGTAAATTTTTATAAAATTAATTAAAAACAATATAAAATCTAATTATCATTTGATAAAGCACCCAGTAAGGTTCTCAGGAAGAGAAAACCCTCTTTCTCCTAGACAGTACTTTCTTTGGAAGCCCTGCAGCAGGCATTTTACAGGACTAGATGAGATTCTGCCACACACATCAGTAAACAGAGAAGGCTGAATATCTGCTGCTGGCTCTGACAGTGCCCAAGTTGCTGTTGTGACAACAGAGAAACCTCGCCTTATTGTCCCTAGACCTTGCCACAACACTCAAACTGTCCTTGAGTAGAGCTTAGAGTACATGTCATCCTTCACAAATATTTAGTTGAAGTTCCTTTAAATGCCTGCTTCCCAAGCTGTATAACTAAAGAGCAGATGCTTTTCCTGAGGTAAGGAAAAATAAGACTCACCCTAGCTACCCACACAGGTAACTGCCCAGCTTGACCAGCACCAGCTGGAAGGTATCACCTGCCCAACCCAAAGGAGCAGAGAACAGCAGAGCTTCAGGCATCAGTGAAAAATTCACACTTCTTTCTTCTCTATTGCATTGAATTGTAGATTTCACCCTATTTACGGATGCATAACTGAACCTAAATAATTCAGAAAATGAAAGCTGAGCTCAGAAAAAGGTGTTATGAGTTCTCTCTTCATGTTGCATCACCAGCTGCAGGCCCTGACAAGGAAGGAGGAGGGTGAGGTAGGACAGCACAGAGAGCACAGTCGCTGGCACAGCAACATGAGCGTGCCCATGAGCAAATCACTGCCTGAATGGGCAAGGTAGACACAGGGGAGAGGAGAGGCCAGCACAGGGAGCAGAGCTGAAAGTTAACAGCAGAGCCAGGATCCCAAGCCCTGACTGCCACGATGCTCAGGCTGGGGCGCACCGCTGCCAAAGTCCTTGGCACAAGCAGCTTGAGGGCTGGCAGTGGTGTCTCTGTCACCCACTGTGATGCTCTGCCTCAGGGCACAGGGGTTAATTGCTGGGAATGTCAAATGAGAAGGGTTAATGATGAGCTGAAAGAAATCTCAGTATTGCTACTGAGCCCTCTCATTACTTAGGTAACACTGTGGGAGTAAAAAACTCTAATGCTATCATCATTTTCTTCCAGGCAGTTAATTCTTTCATATATATATATATATATTTATCTATTTTTTTTCTGTAGAAATACATGCACACAGATACATTTTTCTCATTCCAGCAATGCTGGGACATGAAATAAGAAGCCTAGCACTTTCTGTCTGTGCTAGCCTGCTAAGATGCCACATCAGCAGCACTTGGAGAAGTGAAGAGCTCCCTGAATGTGTTTTACCTCTTTGTTATGGCTATCTCATTATTCAATCTCCTGTCCTATTATCCAAAACATTTTTACGTTTATAACATGGCTGATACTTCTAGGTCATGAATGTCTAGAAGTTTTCTGAATTTCAGCACTTTTAAGGATTATTTTGTGACACGTTCTTATAAATAATAATTTTTGTTCTTACTCCAGCTCCAGTGCCACCTCTTCATCTGGAACACTAATTTGAGTGCTAGTGAGATAACTGGGTGTATCAACTATTCCTAAAGACTTTTTAATGCAAGTCTGATTCACTCTTTCAACATCATTGCTTTAAATATAGGCAAAGAAATAAAACAGTTTTCAAGGAAACTTCTAGAACTGTGAATAGTATCACAAAGGTGTCTTTCTGTGTCCATCACAAATAGCCAAGTGTAGATACCCATAATCTAATTCAAAATCCATGTGTTTTTCTCTCATAATAAATACCATTAATCGTTTGCTACAGAGTGCAAAAATCCCCTTTTTGCTTTAGCTATTCTACTGGAATTAGAATTTTTTTTCCATTGTAACATTACTGCATTTCTCAGATTTAACTTATTGCTATGTAATTGCCCAACATTTAAAAATAGAGTGGCATTCAATCCCAGAACATATCACAGAGGAGTCTTAGCCAGCAGGAGATATCTATTTAATCACTACTTTGCATTGTTACAGGGACAGCAGGAGAACTATAGAAAGAATTGCCTTAAAAATTAAACCATGGAGGATGTTAGGACTGCCAAAGAATGGATTTCTAAAGAAAAAAAAACCAAAATTCTGACACAAACAAATCTGTTCTGGTTTTTTGTGATGAGAACAGCTTCCCATAGTCATACAAATAACATTTAGGTTATTTCATTAAAATCAGGATACCCAAATAATGGAGATTCAGAAATTTTCTAGCTCCTTAATACAGATGTTCAACTTACCTGTAGTGTTCTCAGGATGCAGCCTAGTGTTGCAATGCCCTTGATGAACACACCCTGTCCTTGCAGCCACAATCCACCTCACGTGGTCACTAATGTGGCATTCCTAGTCCGGCAGCAGTTCTAAATGCATGGCCAGAGAACTGGGTAAAAACACAGGTTAAAAACACCTGTCTTTAAAAACAGAATTAATATTATTCCTTCGCCTGCAGTGGCTACCCTCTGTCTTAAGTTACACATTCCTAAAGCTGCTCAGATGTCCTAAGCATCTACTCAAAGGTCCCCAATGACTCTGAAAAAGCTGCAAAAAATGTACTTGCTGCCAGAATTTTTCAGTGAATTTTACAAAAATTTTGCATCTGAAAGACCTCAGATCCTTAGGTAGAACAAAGACTCTTCTTCTTCCGTGTTATAACCATATTTGGACTATTGGCATCTTTATCAGAGAAAGAGACCTTCTGAAACCCTAAGTAAGCTTGTCAGGATTTACCTGGAATGCTTTGTATTTTCTCCAAGATCCAGCAGAGAGCACAGGATAAAGCTTCACTTTTACCCCCTTCACTTATTTTCCTGGGAATAGTAGGAAATACCTCTTACTTTGCACTTCATGCTAGTTTTGTTGGTTTTTTCTCACTTAAAGTAGCATTAATTTTGTTGCTAGAAAGCCATCAAGTGGCGTATTTTTTATACTTATATTACTATTACTATTTTATACTTACTAATTATAATTACTAATTATAATTACTATTACTATTTTATACTTATATTACTACTATATATTATTATATACTTATTTATATTTATATTTATTTTATAAATAAACATTTACACTGTTTATTAGCAGATGAGATGAGTGTTATCCCAGGGTGAACCCATGTGTGGCTCTAATACTCCAAAACTCCATGGTCTAGGATCAATTAGAGCAGGCAGCACAGCTCCATCCCTCAGTGCTTGCACACTACCAGTACCAGAATTGATTATTCCCAATAACAAAATTTAAGATCCATGATCCATGATGTGATGGGGCATTTGCTTAGAAGAGGACTGCATCGACTCTTACAAACTCATTAACCACCAGGGAATTGTACTTTTGTCTACACAATGGGTACCCCTGCACAGCACAGGGAAGGAAAGCCATGCTAAAACAAAGAGCCATGGTGAGGCTGCCCCACTGCAGTAAGTAGTATATACTGGTTAAAATGGACTAGTGAGTTCCTTTGTAATACAAATTAACTATTATTAATAATCCTGGAAGGATTGGAAAAGACCTCCAGGAACATCAAGTCCAATCTTTGATTGAATACCACCATATTAACTAGGCCAGGGCCTAGTTAACTATGTGCCACATCCAGTTTTTTCTTTAATAGTTCCAGGGATCATGACTCCATCACTTCCCTGAGCAGCCTTCCAATGCTGACAACCCTTTCAGTGAATAAATTCTTCCTGATATCCAACCTGGACCTCCCCTCGTGAAGGCAGCTTGAGGCAATTTCCTCTCATCCTGTCACTGCTTGCTTGGGAGAAGAGACTGACCCATGCCTTACCAGAGCATCCATTCAGGGAGTTGTTTACAGGGATAAGGACTCCAGGCTAAACATCCCAAACTCTCTCAGCCATTCCTTATCGAATTTCCCTCTAGAGCCTTCCCCAGCTCTGTTGCCCTCTCTGCACTTCCTCCAGTACCTAGATGTCCTTCTTGTAGTGAGAGACCCAGAACTGGACACAGCTCTTGAAGTGGAGCCTCACCAATGCCGTGTATAGGGGGACAAGCCCTTCCCTGGTCCTGCTGACCACACTGTTACTGACACTTCCAGGTCCTTTTCCATTCAGCTGCTTCCCAGTCACTCTGTCCCAGCCTGTGGCACTGCCTGGGGTTGCTGTGACCCAAGGGCAGGACTCAGCACTTGGCCTTGTTGAACCTCATTCTGTTGGTCTCAGCCCATTGATCCAGCCTGTCCAGATTCCTCTGCAGAGACTTCCTGCCCTCCTGCAGATCAGCATTCCCACCCAGCTTGGTGTCATCTGCAAACTTACTGAGGCTGCACTCAATCCCCTCACCCAGATCAAAAGAGATATCAAGCAGGATGGGCCCCAGTACCAAGCCTTGGGGAGCCTCACTAGTGACGAGCTACACTGTGTGTAGTGCCATTCGCCAGTAACAAAATCCGTGGTATCTCTGCACGACATTATGTTACATTGACTAGCCAACAATGCACAACATCGCTATAACTGCACCTCCCAATCTGCCTAAAGATGGGGGTCTGGTCCTGTTCTAGCAGACAATTAACAACCTGTTAATTGTCTTCTGAAAATTCTGCTTTTATTTTTCACATTTGAGAACTATATGTTTTTTGATTTTGTCCTGGAGCTGGTATTGTATTTCCGTCACACACATCCACCCCATCCCCTTCACTTAAGAGAAAACTTTGCAAATAAAAAGATATTGTGGTTTATACTTAATGATCTTTTGCTCTGACAGCATTATTTAAACAAAGGTTTTGTTGCTTTAGCTGTAATTCCACTGGTTAATTGGGGACTTGCCCTTTTTCTAATTTAAGCATTCACCTACTCCTTTGCAGTGGCTAGAAACTTTTTGTTGAAACAATTTCTGTGTGAGAGATGCCACTGAACTAAAACCACTTTCCCAAATATATAACACTTTTTTTTACAGCGTTTTTTATGGCAAAAATATAAAATGTATTTTCAACACTTCCAGACATTCATTTGTTCAGCTCCTTTGGAGTATGGATTTTAAACAATTAGGAGTAGTGCTCCATTATGTAAATTGTAAGGATAGAGTGGAGGAAAAAGGTTTACCAGAAATTTTAGCACTGTCAGTAAATGGACTGTGGCTGTGACACATTATTTCAGATGTTCTTGCCTTTACGAGAAAATAATAAATCCATGTGCTCCCTTTTTTTTCAGGAAATTTATGGATGTCTTATAATAGAGGTGAGAAAGTACCCAATGATGCACAGATTTAATTCCTATCTACATGTATTCAGGAGCATTTTCTGCAGCATGTGCTGCTTCTTAGAAATCTCCTGTAGCACATCCGTGCATTCAAGTCACCAAAGGCTTGGATCTTGGTTTTGCTCTAAAATCCCCATTGTACACCATGGCTTTTAAGACTTTGAGGCTGTGCCAGCCAAGCAGCTGGGCAGTCTTAAGGAGGTTTAGATTTAATACTGGACTGTATGCCCCAGTGGACTTGGGAATGACAAATGCTGAGCACAGGCAGTCCCGTGGATCATTCTGTTGGCACTTACTCTGAAGCTCCACACTCCAGGCTTTCTCTTATCTCCCATCCTATGGCCAGTGAGGTACTTAAGAAAGGGAACTTTTGGCATTGAAAATAACTTGGAAATATTATTTTATCTCCTCTGACACCTTCTGGGAAAAAAAGGATAAGTCTTTCCTAAATTTGACACAAAGCCAAAGCCTTAGCCTTCTTGATGCTGTCA
Organism: Leptocoma aspasia; assembly: GCA_013399835.1. Taxonomy (NCBI): domain Eukaryota; kingdom Metazoa; phylum Chordata; class Aves; order Passeriformes; family Nectariniidae; genus Leptocoma; species Leptocoma aspasia. The sequence continues at coordinate 630,681 of VXAX01001457.1, read as the reverse complement.
GTGAGTGGAGAGGCAGGGAAAAAGCTCGTACTGATTCCAGAAGGTTAAACCCAGAGGGACTTTGAAAATGTGGGTTTTCACACAGCTTTAAGAAAAACTGTTTGTGCCTCAGAGATGCTAAAATGTTGGTTTGAAATTATAAGCTGTATCTGATGGCTTTAGGAACATTGCTATGTAAATTTGGAGCTGCAGAAGTTACTCAACATGTACCACCTAGATGTACACAGGAAAGTATATTCTGTGTGTATGAAGTGTGCCCTATCCTATTCATAAGACTCCCTTCTTTTTTTAGTCGTTTAGAAAGAAGAGATTAAAAAAAATCCTCTTACAAAAACCTGGACAGTCTCCTTGTGGAAAAAAAGTGGCTGGATATATATTGTGTTTGTTTACACACACACACACCTTTTATATATTAAATGGTTGCAGTACATATTTTGCCACTCAAAGTTTGTGCACACAACTTTTTATCTAGTAGTGTCTGGAAAAGCTACATTAAAAGTACTACACGCTTCTGAAGTTCTTTTCAATGTTTTCCAATACATGTACATGTAAAAAATGTTCTTGTCTGACACTGCAAGTGATCCCTATCAGTTCTACTTCATAAAATTCCTAGAGCTTTCATTTTCATGCACCTTCACATTCTTCACAATCAGTGGTATTGATATGCCATATAACAACCTCTCTCCAGGATGACTGCCACAAATAAGTACTACTAAAAATATCACAAAGATTGATCCTTTTTCTCCTGCCCAGTTATCAATGTTCAAATGATTAGCTAGTCCCCCTGGGCATAAACATGAATAACAAGATGAGGCCTCTGAGAAGCAGCATAGAACACTCTGGATGGGCACCAAATTTTGCAGAGAGCTGGACAAACCTTAACCAAAATTTGTACATATTAAATCACTCATCTCTTATGTGAAAAGAGTGGAAGATATAACATCTGTGGTCCTCTAGTATATCCAGGGTTTTCCCTGGCCATTTTGTGTTGAAATTGGCTTATTGCTTATTGTGAGCAAACAAGAGGTAGATTCTGACACAGACCCCAGTGGCACCACTATGAATATGTTTGCTTCAAGGCTGCACAGTTACCTTACACTTTAGATGAGCTGCTCTAACCTGTAATAACAGATCAACAGCAGTTTTTGTGATCTGGCGTACCTGCACACACTGGTCTGATCCATGTGTCTCTGACACACTCTTCTTACTCCACATGCACGCAAATAATGCCAAGAAGCATCCAGAATTTTTTAAATTGTGGTTTACAAACCTCCAGTGCCCAGAAAGCCAGGAATACCCTCTGCAGCAATACCATTACTCATATTGAGTATAGTCTGATGTGTGGGAAAAAAAAAATATTCAGTCTTGGTATATACATTTCAAGTGACTGCAAGAACATATGACAGCACTTACCAGACATGCATGCTTACATTGTCATAGAATCACAGAATGGTGTGGATTGGAAGGGAGCAAAAGGTCATTAGTTCCAACTCCCTGCTGCCATGGGCAGGGACACCTTCCAGTGGACCAGGCTGCTCAGGGTCTCATCCAATCAGGCCTTGAACACTTCTAGAGCTGGAGTATCTAAAACTTTTCTAGGCAACATTTTCCAGAATCTCACCTCCGGCACATTAAGGAATTTCTTCCTAATATCCAATCTAAACCCTCTTTTTTTTTTAAACCCATTCCCCCTTGTTCTATCACTACACACTCTTGTAAGAAGCCCCTCTCCAGCTTTCTTGTAGGCCTCCTTTAGGTACTGAAAGGCTGTGATAAGGTTGCCCCAGATTTCTTTTCTCCAGTGTGAACAACCTCAGCTCTCTCGGGCTTTCTTCACAGGAAAGGTACTTCATCCCTATAATCATCTTCTTCTACACATACATTTATAAACAGCAGCAGGAACAGAAAAAGTAGAATACATGCAGCCATGCTTCCTGGTGTGATGACTTTTATAAGTTTGGGACTGAACGAAGACGATTATGAGCATTTCTACTTCATCCTCTTGATTGGGCTTTTCAGATGTGCAGAGAAGTCAACTGAACTACCCATGTCTCAAAAATAGCAGAGGAGAATAGAAATACTCTGGACAGCAGCTCAGAGGTGAGTTACTTCCAACAATCCTTTGGTAAGATTGAATATCAATTTGTCTCTAACAGCAGCTTTACTCAACCACATGCACCAACAACGGATTCCACCTCCTCAAAACACCACACTGGGTACCTGACTTCTACCCTCCGAGAGAAAGACTTGCTCTTTCCTTTCAACCAAACACCCTGAGTCCAAGGCAGCCTAATGCCTTTTTTTCTTCTTCTGTAGCAGAACCAACAGACATCTTGCCATGCCCATCTACAAGAAGGAAAGGAATTTCCTCAAGAAACTTGAGTTGAAGATGCACTGGATCTGGAGGATCTTTAGATCTAGAGGATCAAAGTGCAGAGGCTGGGGGAACAGAGTGGGGAGAAACTTTCCAGGCAGAAGTGTGGGGATTCTAGGGTTTTTTCCTCTGAAGGAGGGCTACAGCAGCAATGCTTTGAGGAAAGCAGCGTATATAGGATTAGTCAATTTAGAGTAAAACAACAGAAGCAAAAACTGTGGAGATGCATCTTTGCTTAAAATATTAGCAGGACCTTGTTTTGCCTTACACTTCCTTTATCAGGTATTGTCTTTCAGAAAGGAGATGCAGCATTTGATGACTTCTGTCACTCTCACTTTTCAGCCTTCTGATGTTTTCATTCTTGTGATGGAATTTCTCACACTGTTTTTTGTAAACATGCACATGTTTTTCTAACTGTCTTTTTGTTTTTCATTCCTTCTCCTGGGAGGAGAAAGGTTTGATGGACTTTGTCATTGACCAGTGTCGTTGGAGAGGTGGTAGCTTCACCTTCCAATTGATGGTCGTTTCCAAAACCCTATATAATGAGAAAACCAAAATAAAGTTTCTCTCTTCTTTGCCTTCTCTCGGGTGTGGCTGCGTTTGTCTCTGCGGTTCGTGTTGCTCGATAAAGTGACAGACTTCTGTTTAGTGATAGATCATATAGCACCAATGAAAAGGTAGCAGCGGGGGAAGCCCACTCCTTCCAAATTCCTAACAGCTAATGAAAACTGACAGAGTCATTACTGCCATAAGGGTTCTGATTACATCTGTTGATACAAGATTTGTCTTGCCCAAAGTCAAATGCCATCTCTGCAAACAGCTCACAGCAATACTGCCCCTGGGGGGTTATTTTAGAACCGCTGACTGAGGTGGCACTGGTTTACTGTTTTCTCGTGAATGTTCCCAGACATTTTGGTGCCTGCCAAGTACAGGCCTCACCAAGAGCAGCCAATACAGGTCATAAAACACTGTAAATAGAGAATTTCCATTTCAGCTGTGCCTCTGTCCTGAATTCAGGACGGCTGCCTCTGAAGCACTTACCCTTAAGGGTGCTTATGATTCACAAGAAGTTTCCAGCCCATACAGTAGCTGCAGCTTTTATCTCCTTGGCTTTGATCTTCTCTGTATTCTCTTAAATATAATTAAACCTGTCATACCATTTCCCGTCTTCCAGCTTTCTCTCTGAAACAAAACATTTATGCACAAATTAGGAATTTTAAACAAAGACAGTTCCAAAGAGCAATAAAATATATTTGGGACATTTCAGCTCCACCTCATATATCATTTACTGATAAATGCAGTGCATTCCATTCTGACTAACTCCCAAACCAGAACATTTTATTTCTTTTTTTTCTAGCACAGTGTATTTTACTGCAACTTTCCTTAAGGTCTGCCATTGCTAACTTGGAATCTTCTTGTGACATGAATTTGACAACACTGGCATAAAACAAAGCACAAGTCTCATTGATGAACTGCATACACTTCATCTTGTGGTTTGATATATTGATTTAACTAATGAAAAAGATTTTTAAGAAAACAAATTCTTTGAAATTTTTGACAAATCTGTGCATTGTTCACAGTTTTACCACAGGCCAAAGCTGTGTTTACCCCCTTAAACAACTTCACAAAAGCTCGGTGTCTAAAGAGATGGGAAGTGCACATTTTTGCGCAGCAGAAAGAAACAAAAACCAAACAATTTTTCAAAGCTCTTTTGCACTGCCCTGTTAAAATCTGAACTCAGTCCTCCAAATTGTTGTATATTCAGGAAGAATTCTCTACTTTTCATCGGTAAGATCTTTCCTAGCATCTCTAATTGCAACATCCCTTTACATTCCAAGTAGTTACAGGTTTATCCTCACAATGCTCCCTCCCATCCCATAGCAGCAAAATTATTACTGTCTTACAGATAAGGTGGTAAGGATTACATGATTACCCACTGGAGCAACAGAATTTTGAAGCATACCAAATTGTTATCCCATGTTGAAGGAATGCTTTAACACTGACACTAGAATCCTGTGCAGTAAGAAGAAAAATTAAAAATAGCATGTTAAGAGGAATACCTGGTATGATTAACTCAACTGAACAGAATGGATTACATGAAAGACTGATGAATTACATGAAAAACTAGAGAAACTACTAAATGCACTGTGCTGAATTTCATTAAAATTGTACTTGAGTTACAGGATGTGATGGCTCCCTCAGAAGGGCAGGATCTTGTGGTTAACACCCATAACAGAGGAATCACAAAACAGCCTGTACTTTATCTTGCTAGATCACGGGAAGAGTTTCTCTAATCTCCATCTAAACAGGGTGTTGCCAAGTCAGAAGCCCTGTCCAAGTGACCTGAGCCAGGTGAGGGCAGCCAGAATGAGGTAGAGTTGCTGTGCCCAAGCACTTTGGGTGTGATTGCCTCAGTTCTTGTGTTTCCCAGCACCTCTGGGGCAAATGCACACATCCAAGAGCTTTCAATGATTCAGAATGCAGCTCTTGCTTAGTACCAGCCAAGTGACAAGTCTAGAAACCAGAGATCCTGAATTTAGCTAGTTTATCCATAAGAAGATTAAAAAAGGATCCATTTGGTTTTAAGAATACTTAGAGGGGGGAAAAATGAGCACCAGGTATTTCCTCAAGCTAACAAAAGATGACATTGCAAGGTGTTATCAGTGCTTGGGAACAGAAGCTACATAAATTTCAGTGGCTTTAATTGATGTGATTTTTTTTCACCTTTAATGCAAGTCTCATGATACTAGGATTTTTCATAAAGCCTCCAACTGCTGTAATTATTTCATTCCTAGCATCAGCATTTCCATATTAAAAAAATTTGATTTCTATCCCTCAGTGGCTTCTGACAAAATACATTTCAACTATGAACACTGAATGAAAGAATGAAACAGAACAAGAATGAAAAAAAAACTCCACACCTTTTTTATGTATGATGTTGGCAACGGGCATATTAAACTGGGAATTACATGCACAACAGCTTTAAGTGAATGTAAGAGGTACTTAGCAACAGATTGTACAGATGTGTTGTCCTGTTACATGGAGTCTTTAATTTGCATGAATATCTGGAATGATAAAAAATGTTTATTCGGTCTCTTGGAGATGAAAATATTAAAGGTACTTTGGCTTGTGTTGTGCTAAAAATAGAATTAAATGCTTGTCATGGTTCGTCCCCAACTTAAAAAAAATGCTCACGAAGTGTGATTCCCAGCCCTGTGTCCCATTTGCAATGCATCCTGGAGAGATGCTCTGTCAGCCTCACGCTGCAAATACCCTGCAAGAGCTGTCTCGTACATTCTCAGAGGATTTGGTGTCTTTTGGTCACAGATCTTTGATACTACTACTTAATAAAAGCTTCAAAGGAAAAAAAAAAAAAAAAGAAAGGAAAATATGAATAGATGCTCAGAATGAAAGGATGAATAAACAAAACAGAAGCCCAGCACCTTGAGAATGTATGACTACTCTGAGTCTGTGTTTTACAGGTAAATGAAGGCTAGACAAGTGAGCACACAGCAGTCTTGAAGACAGCACATTCTCTTTTAGGCAAGAAAGGAAAAAAAAAAAGAAGAAGAAAAAAGGCATATAATCCAGTTCTTTTACCACATATTGTATAGGGGTTTTTCAGTCATATCAGACACTATCTGATGTAACAAGTTTTGTCAGCAGCTTGATGTGCCAGCACAACATGACTCAAGAGAACATCAAAGGAACTGATTGTTTCAGGTGTGTTTTGTTTAGAAGCACAATCTTTTCCCGGGTTCCAGTCTTCAAAATAGTGCCAGGCTGGAGCAGACTCATATTGCTGGAAGACACAGATACTTTTGCTGAGCCGACAAGAGGATATCCCTTCTAGACATGCTCTGTAAAGCATGTGGGGCTGTCACATGTGTCTCTTTAAATGAACTGAAATGCTGAGCTAGCAGCATAGGTTTTTATTTATAGAGCCCTACTCTTTCAGATATGTACAGAAGATAGTGCCTAATATGAAGGACTATCCATGCTTCTCAGTTTGAGCACTGAACATATTTATTTTGGAAAGAGAATGGAAAAGGTGAAGTATAATGAATGGGGGAAAAAAGGTGAACCAGTTGTGAATGCCACCTTAAGCCTCTACTTTGTGAGCACTGTCCATTCATTATATCAATAAATTGTCTCATTTAGCCCACCTAAATGGAAATTTTCTTTCCCTGTTTCCTTGTACTACGCTTGGTTCACTGCTGACATCTTGCACTATGCCAGCAAAACCAATTCAGTAATTACCAGGGACTCATTTGAAAAGAAGAAGCATGAGCCTCACATAGTTCCTAATTCTCACAGAAAAGCCTTTGGGGCATGCTGCAGAAAAAGAGGAAAAAGTTAAAAGGATACAGAGAAATGTTATCAATTATTGTTTGTGATTTATTTGGCTAAAAGATAATACCAGTTCTTCAGTTGTCCAAAGTGGGCCACTGTATTTCGAATTATTGTACAAAAAAAGGGAGATATCACATAGGAGGTAGGTGGGAGAGTATGATTTTCAACATGCCATGATATAGTTGCGGAAGGTTTAAGGTTATTTACTAGGTCAGGAAGAATCAAAATAATTGACATTTAACCCTTCAAACAAATAAGATCTAAATAGCCCTCTTTCTTCAGCAGCTCAGCATGACTTAGGAAAGGCAAAAGCCCTCTGCAGTGGCTGAGGTATGAGGCAGATCTACACATTGACAGAAATATCAAAGAACCTTCACAACCTACTTCAGATCACACAAAAAAAAAAAGGAGGTGAAATGTTGTCTTCAGAGAAATAGGTTCAAAAGTTATATCGTTTGACCATTTTCTAGTTGACTTATAGCTACAAAACACTTTCGAAAGATTGTGAGCGATAGTGTGACGAATAAACAGTGAGAGACAGAGTAAGGGAAAGAAAGAAATAGAACAAGAGTTTCAAAATTGAAAACATAATATAAATTGAATAATCATGGCAGTCAATAACATTGACTGCAACTATAACAACAACTGCGGCATTCCCTGAGAGCCATGAAGACTTAACGGGCATAAATGGAAAAAAAAATTGCTACAATTAGGAGAGACAAATTTTTTTTGGAAACTTCTCCCATATCTCTCTGCCACCTCTAGATCTAGCTGAAGAAATCTGGTATTTTTGTAGCTCGCCAAAAGTTGGTAGGAAAGCTTCACTCAATTCACTTGAATATTTTTAACATTACAGCCTTTGGAAGAGTTTGCTGGACTTCACTTCTAATGAATCAGTGAAGTCAGCGTGTTCCAGTGAAGTTCTAAAAATAAAACAGCATAGAAATGGGTGTGACAAAAAGGGTCTTGGAAAGCCACTGAGACATGTACAACGTGACTGTTCAAAAATAGATAAGCAAGAAGAGCAGCGGCCTAAACCAGTACAAACACCACACACTTCAGCTAAGTCTGCTATCTTTGCATCCTTGTCTCTTGACTGGATCCAGGTGTGGCTTATGCTATGTCCTTATTTCTAAATAAAGGAATGCCTAAGTCAAACAACTCTTCTGTTTCCTGTTGCCCTCAATACCTGAGTACTGGAGATGAGAAGCCTTTCAAGAACCACTCTGTTAACTGACAAAATTTGTGTTGATAATACAGAGAAAATACTCTTTGTGCAGCCAGCACCATCTCAAATACAGTGTAAAGATAGCTGTGCCTAATTACATTAGGTGGCTTTTTGTTAAAGGCCTTGAGAACAAACTGTGTGCCTTATTTGTCAGGAGAGCTCCAATAGTTAGCAAGGCACACCCATAATTCTTTATGGACTTGGCATGTTGTTTCTGCTTTCACTGATTAATGAGATAGTGCCCCTTATGGCAGGTCACAAATTGGATTCTGTAAAAGAGGACATTAGAGGTTTACAGCTTTTTTTGGGAAAAGAAAGAAAAAGCAAAAGCAAGCAAAAGCATGACACAATGGGCATTGACCAGCTCTATTGGAACTTTGTCATTATAGCACCAGGAAACAAATGATCATTTCCCAAAGATTACTGATACTCTGATCTACAGGGCAGACACATTCAGCATGTTTTCATCCCTGAGACTTTATTCTCACTGAATCTTGCATGTAAACCTAGTAAGGTCTTGGTATGTGTCCCACTCTAATATTCTTGGGAAACACGAAGAGCTTCTCAGCAGCAGGCTGACTTTAGGTGCCCCTCCATCACTTCTGAGAAAGGAGCACTTCAGTGCATTGGTAGGAGCAGAACAAGATTGAGAACCTCTTGAAACCACCTGCATTACACAGTACATCACAGCTACTGACAAGGCACATTACCTAGGTGATATCCATCTGATCTTTCACTGCAGTGATGGCACTTTGGTGAGCTGTTAAGGTAGGAATTGCTCTTTTCATCTGCCATAGTCCAGCAGTTCTACAGAAATATTTGGTCTTAACTAAATGATATGATGGTCAAATATGCTTTATTTTTAATCACTGTTTGGATGATTTATTTTGTGTACATTCAATCTAATGGGCAAATACTTCCAAGAGTAAACATATTAAGCAGCTCTTGAAAAACCTATACAAAACAAGATTCTAAATCTGCTTGCAGTGCATTAATCAAATGGCAGAGTAAGCAAATATTGATATGTAATTTATTCTTACAAACTGTCCACAAATAAAGACCTACAAATCCATACAGAGGGTTTCCATATCTGTCCCTTGGTTCATAAACAAGTATAAGCCCCACTGTTATAAGGCAGGGAACATGAGTTTAGGAATGTACTTCTTAATCATCTGAACTAGGGAGTGCAAAAATATATCAATAACAGCTTTTAATTAAAAGCAAAACAGACACTAATGCCAAAAGCAGCCTGACAATGGATTTGTGCATGACGGCTGGACACGTTTTTAGACAGGTTGGTAAGATTTGCAGTGGGCTTTAGGGCACGACTGTTAACGGCAGGATGTTGCCAATCTGCAAACAGAGCTCAGCAGCATTAGCAAAATTAACTGCAACAAGTAACGGCAAGGAAGGCTGTACTGTAGGCAGAGAAACATCAACCTCTACTGAGGCAGGGATAAAAAGCTCAAAGATGTCCTACTCCTGCCTGGAGTGAGCCATTGCTTTAATGATACACCCTGGCTCTGAGTGACCCTGGAATAGACCTGTCCCTTTCACATCTGAGCTCCCACAGCTCTGCCATGCCAAATCCTGCACAGGTACAAGGACTCCTTCCACATGGCTGGTGTAAAACTCTGTTTAAAAGTGCAGCTCCTGACAACAGACATGTCTGAAGCAGCGATTCCCCTGCAATGCCTGCAGAGAGCACACTGGAGAGGATATCCATGCTGCTGGCCCATGCTGGAGCAGGGGAATATTCCCTTAGAAGAATAAGCCCATGGTGGAGCAGGTTTATCCTGAAGGACTGCTGCCCATGGAGGATCCACACCAGTGCAGGGGAACAGTGTGAGAAGGAAGAAGAAGCAAAAAGGAGATATCAGGAGATCACAGCTGCCCATTGTCCCCTGTGCTGCTGGGTAGGGAAAAGTAGAAGAATGGTATCAGAGAATGAAACTGAGCCTAAAAGAAGCCGTGATTTGTGGAGAATCCTAATTTTTTGTTTGCTTAAACTCATGCCTTGGACTGGAACACATAGGACAGGCATGCTCTTTTCCTGCCTGGGCAGGGCATTTGTCTGATGCTTACATAGGTGAACCACTTAGATGTACAGTTTACAAGCCTCTGAACTCCTGCCTTTTCTGGCTCACAATCAGTAAATGGCTTCTGATGTTTATGTAAAATAATTTGATTTAAATACCCATTAAACTGTTGCAAAGGTCAAGACCAAGATTCATAAATCTAGGGACAAAGAATGCATGTGCAGAACACTAAGAAGAAATGGAGCTATAGGAAATAAATTCCCAATGCAATAATAAGAGATTAAGCAGATGATACAAGTATGATTGATGAGCTTTATCACAGAAAAATTGCAAAAGCTCCCTGATTTCTTCTAGAAAAGGATTATGGGTATCAAAACCTCAGAATTTATTATTCTGATAGATATCACATGTGAATTACTTCAAGCATCTTTTAGCACAGTGACAAGAGCCTTCCTATCAGGACAACATACATTTCAAAGACACAATAAGCATCTAGTTTCCTTCATTAGAAGGAAACTATATATACACAAAAATAAAATATTGAAATAGCAGTACTAGATATGAGTTCAAATAAAACACACTCTTCCTTTTCATAGGCCACATCCAGACGGGAATAAAAACCTTTCACTTAAACTGGTTTGATATTTCTATACTATGAAGTCCTAAATCTAATAATGTTTTTTCATAGAACCACTATTTTCTGCAGAAAACAGTATGTGTGGCTGTCTTGCCAGACAATGCATTTTCTGTAAAGTGTATCCACCAGGCCATAAGAGAATTGTCTCTGTAATCCACGCCAAAGAATGTTTTTCTCTACCAGAAAAATTCCTTTCTCTATCAGACTCCACTGTAAATGAAAAACTACCCGTGTCTGAGCTGTTGCACTCACCTGTTGCTGTGATTTTTGCTGTCACATGCTCTGTCTGTCCCATGGAGCTGCTCACCAGTGCTGCTTTGTGTGAGGCCAAAGAGTCACCTTCCACATACAAAGATTAAAATAATTTCAGGAACTGTTGGTTCCTGAGTGTGTGGAAGGGGCACAGGAAGGCAAAGCTGGCTGCACAGACCCTTGAATAAATGAGAAGAGCCTTAGGGCACCTAAAGGCAATTCACGCAGAAGGAGCTACCCACACTTTACCTTTTCCACAGATGCCCGGTAAGATTTAGACCTTGGAATGCTTACTCATTGGAAAGAAAAGTCTTACTGCTTACAACACGAGACACATTTAAATCTGTCCTCTAATTGCACCATGTCTGTCTCCTTCCTCCCTTTCTTATACTTCCCAGTGAAGCAGTGTTGTCCTGTGAAGAAGCGTGCACCATGCGTGCTTCATTAGAGGCTCAGTTCTGCAGCGTGAGTGCCACCACACGTGGTACAGAGCAAGTGTTTGCTGTAATGCAACATGAACCAAGGTTCTGTGCTTAAAAATGGTCGTTTGTTCACCTGCAAAATGTAAACATAGGCTCTACAAACTCTGAGCCACAGATGAAGGCTTCCTGAAGTCCTTCAGAAAAAATGAAATGCCTTGTTCCAAAGATAACAGAAGATACGGCTCTGGTAGAAACAAGGAGAACAAAAGGGAAATCAGGTTCCTGAGAACGTCAAAGCATCTTTCCCATGTGCTCTAAATTTATGTATTTTTTCAGTGTTGCAATTCACAGAGAACAGATGAATTTCCTGATTCTCCATGGTGTAAGGCATTTTTGTAAGGATTTCTAATCACAATTTGCCCTGTTGGTTACATTTGAAGTTAATAAGATATGTGGCGTGGGAACTGTACCTATCCAATCTACCATGACTCTTTAGGCTGTTAGATAAACACACTGAATTATTGCCCATTGAAAGGGATTGCCATGCAGTGGCAGAGGAAATGGCAAGGCAGCAGAAATCAAGAAAGGATTTAAAGTAGGTGGATCTGGATGGGGAAAGATTGCACCTGGCCTCTGGTATTTCCAGACTGCTGTTTTAAAATGTGTGTAGCTTGTTCAAAATTGGAAGTTTCAGATATCAGTTTTGATTCTTGCTTGTTCTGATGACTGTCAACTACACAGAACATGTTTTTTAGATGGAAAACAAAAAGAATGATCATTAATGTCTCATGCTCTGGCACTGGATGCCATTAAATAATTAGTGTTTTCCAGTCTGCAGAGCTGCAGCATTGGCATCTCTGTCATTCTAAGTACAGTAAGAGAATCTCAGTAATTTATGGATTGCATCATACAAAATGAGTTTGTAGCAAAGCATTTTCTAGATTCACTCCACTGATAACATGCATCTTAGGTGATACAACTGCATCAGTTCATTAACTGGCAGTAACTACCAAACACATCAAGTCTTCCTTTATAGGTTGTTATGGTCTTTTGTGATGAAGAGTTGTAAGTTCAAATTAAATAAAAATTGAGGTACATTTTTGTCCCAGATGTGAATTAATCTTGTTTTTTAAAGGAAGATCTTAACAAATGTAATTACTTTACTTATCATTCAAGGATGATATAATATATTCATAATTTAGGCCCCTATTCTTCATGTATTTCTGTCTAAAGTGGGTTTAACCCGATTCCTAATGAACTTCATTATTTTTACCACATTAAGAAATTAAATGGAAATTTCTAAAAGAAGCTGATGGTTTTAGTTCCTATAAGCTACAGATGTTAATTGGGATGCAGGATATACTAGCTTTTTTGGTAGGCTTTTTTTTAATCTCAGCATCTAGGACTTAAAGGTAAGGTTGTTAACTGCTTTAATTAGAAAATTGACTTTACATTCTCTGACATTTGCTCCACATTTTTTCCACACTTGACTCCATGGAAATTAATTTGGGAATGACACAAGGCAAGGTGTCAGTTTCCAGTTGCATTTGCTTGTGACTATTCTCTTTTTAAAGGAAATATTAACTGCCTGTCTCTGTAGATGCCTCTCTTATTTTGACACGATTCTCTGATCTGCTCTTACCTTCCTGGTGTCCCCCCTCCACACTGCATGGTCACTTCCCCACGAAGTGTCACAGGAGAGGAACACTCCCTGTCCTGTGCAGGGAACCCCACAGCAACGCTCCCCAGCTGACAAACAGCACAAGCATTAATTGCTGTCTGCATCCATTTGTGTGCCAAATCTAGCTGCTTTCTGTCTCTGAAGAAAATTGCATACAAAATCAATAAGCTCAGGGAAAACGGCTATAAAAACACAATTCTTTAAGTGGAAGGAAAGTAAATTGCCTATACTGCTCAGGTAGTTTTGGATTTGTTGCCTGTTTCCATATGAGAGATTTCCTTCCCAATAACTTAAGTCTCAGAAATTATTGTTAGTCAGTGTAGGCTTAAAAGTCTGATGCATTAATCTTTATATATGTTCCTTTCTATTGCCTCTTGCTTTATTTATGGAAATCATTTTGCTGGAGTAATACCATAAGCTATACAACTTGTTTTCATGAGGAACTGAAGTTGTAAAAAATAAGTCAAAATAAAACTAGACATGAAATATCATTTGAAAAGCACCACATTACAATTACAAATATTTATTACTTGCAGTAAATATTGTGCCAGTTTCTATGTAGGTGAGGCTTTTTAATACTGCTACAAGCCACTATTTATACGTCTTCTTTATCATCCAGGAGTTTAAAACCTCTCAAGTGCCTCCTCCTTACTTTGAGGATTCACAGGCCACCCAGTATCTTTTAACACATCACGCATCTAAACAATAGATTTACAACTCTGAAAATAAACTCAGACTACATGCAAGAGCTTTGCCCACAACACAGATAGCAGGATTTGTTTTGGATAGAAAATAAAAACTCACTTTTTGCAAAAGTAAAGTAACTAAATCTCACCTGAATGGCTGTAAAATATAATATAAAAGGACTTTATTTACCTCCAGTAGCTCATCGGCAGTTCTCAAACTGGTTTGATTCTTTTAGACTCTCAGTGAGCTCCAAGCTTTTATACCAGCAAGACAGACCCTCAGCTTGGAAGAAACCACCAGAGGAGTTAAGTACTGTAGATGTCATAGTGTTTACAGCACCTGGTCCATGAACTAAAGGAGAATAATGAAATAAGTAAGATAATTGAACACGTGCAAATAAACCGAGCTTGATTTGCATCTGTATCTCTGGAGCTGGGTATGCAAATACCAGTCTTCATGCACTAATGTTGCACCTGCAGGAATAATCAGAAACACTGTTTCTGGTGCGAAATGCTTTGCCTGGGTATGAATGTGAAATTTTAATTTAAAAAAACAACGACAACAAACAAACAACAAAACAAATCCACCTCTAAAACCTGTGAAGATCTTGGTGCTGGGATACTGAGGAAATGGGGAGGGAGTTAAGAAACTGTGATTTAGTTGGCATCTGAAAACTTCCATCTAAACTTTTCTCATTATCTGTCATCCTGGGAAGCGTCTCCAAGCCTGTTATTGTGTTCCCACCCACGTCACTGCAATCACAAAATGTAACAATTACTGTAACCCTGTGGGCACCATGTGTGTCCCGCAGCAGGGCTGCATGCACCGGCTGTATGACGTCAAAAATGTATCAGGGTATTTTGCAGACATTTCAGGACTTAAATACTCACAGTAAGAGAATAAGTGGATTCTTAGATTTACAGATGACAAAGAATTTGTACACCTGCTTGATTTAAGCATACTGACATCACCATCAGCCATCTTTCATGCTCACAGTAAGGACTGTATGTGAATTCTGTGGTGTAAACAATGCCCCCTAGTCCCTGCCTAACCACACTAAAAGGGCAGATGCTATTCCCAGAATCTCTTCACTAGACTGCTAATTAAAATACACCATTTGTACTAGTGAAATTCTGCAAAACTGGTATTTTCTGATTTTGTTTTGAAAATAATGCAAAAAAGTGCTAAACAGAAAAGGTACATAAATTGCTGTAAAAGTGACTCAAATCTGATCTATTCCCAGGATTTATGAATAGGATTATAAATAGCTTCATTTTGTATTATTCACAAACAAGTTTAAGCTTTGTTGTGATTGACCAGAGCTGTGTTTTGCTGGCCCAAATCCCTATCTAAACATGCTTCTTTCTAGTGGTAGACAGCAATATCAACATTCAAATTAATTAGTTTACAAAACACCATGTAAACAGCTCAGAACACTTCTAAACCTCTCTTCAAATTGGTTTGTAATCTCAGTAGTGATAAAATAGTTGTTCTTTTCCTTTTCAGTAACCTTGTCGAATATTTTCATAGAATCAGAGAATATCCTGAGTTGGAAAGGACTCACAAGCACCACCAAAGTCCAGCTCCTGGCCCTGCAGAGGACACCACAAGAATCACACCATGTGCCTGAGAGCATTGTGCACGCACTTCTTGAATTCTGTCAGGCTTGGGGCTGTGACCATTTCCTTGAAGAGCCTGTTACAGTGCCTGGTGGTTATTTTAGTCTTCAGGCAAAAGTTTAGCCTTTAGATAAGCCTATTAGCCTCAGTTTATGTCATGAAATGGTAACTAAATACCTGACAGGTCCCCCAGAGAGATGTGGAAGGTCCGTTTTTTTGCAGGATTTTAAGAGCAGGTTAAACAAAGATGAAGCAATGATGGCCAACACACTGCCTTTGCAGGAGTTGAATGGAAGCTGGTATTCCTCCCTTAGGCTGCAGACTAGTAATGGTCTGTGATTATTAGAGGCTATTTATAAAATAATCAGAATAACAAAAAAAAAACCACAAAAAATTGAATATTCCTACTTCCACAAGCAACAAATACCTTAAATCAAAGAAAACGCAAGCAAGAAATGCATGCTCCCAGGCCAGTTATCTTTCCAAATGATCCTTTAGGAAATCTCCAGATGAAAGTGTGGCAATTCTGAGGTTAAAACAGCAGTTCCTATAGTCCCACATGAGAGCTATAAGCTTTAAGCACACCAGTCCAGCTGGTATGAAGAAACATTTTTCAAAGATTAATGCTTAAATACACACAGGTAAGAGGATGTAGGGTAAGAGTTTGCATTTTAGTTAAGCCACAAAAGGAAAGAGTTCTAAGTATTTCCCAATGCATGTGGCTGCTCACAGATCCTCACCTTGCCAGAGGCACCTGGCAGAACTCAACAGCGAGAGCACTTGGGCTGGACAAATTAATATCTTGTAATGCAACACACTTAAATGTAAAGCTGCCACAATCCTGCAGCTGGGTTAATCCTCTCCTGTTTCTTGTTCACTACAAACCATGTCACACTCTCTCTCCAGACCCACCACCTCTGCTCCGCTTCTCTGTGCCCAGTATTCAGCAGAGCCTGTCTACAGCTGTGATGTCGATGAAGAAAACCAGCCTGTTTCCTCCAAGGGCTTTGTGCCCAGGCCCAGAAATACAATATACAACAGCTTGCAAACTACCTGGCAGTCACTGAGTGCATGCATGTCTCCATGTGATTCTGCACAGGCAGCATCTTAACACGATCCCATAAACATACAAATACAGGATTTAAAATTCTCTACAGAATATTTGCTTTGTTCATATTTCAGTATTGCCTGCTATCAAACCTGTAACAATTTGGGTTTGGTTTGTACAACTTCTTGCATAATAGGGCTCTGTTGCCTTATGAGGATCAATGCCTACGTGTTCTGTTCATGTAAATGGTAATTAATGACTTGAAGAGTTTGTGCTCATCTTTGCAGTGCATTTGGGCTACACAAACATTTTTACAAATGCTGGCAGCTGGCAAAATACTGGTAAATAATGAATAATATAACTTAGTTAATAACAGAAAACCAAACACATTGATTTTATTACAAATCAGCTGTTGGTACTTGCAGAGAGCAGTATCTTTCTCCATATTGCTAATTACTTCAAAACATCAAAAGCTTTGAGCACTCTAAATTTCATAGCTTAATTACTCAAATGGAGAGAGATTTGCATTTCAGGTAGACAGACCCGTTGGAATTAGACTGCTATTATCACTTTATTTTGACACCTAATTACAAATAAGTACTTTAGGTCATATGACTGATTGCATCCAAGATCTGCTGACACAGAAGAAGGGCAGTTAAATAAGGAAAAAGTCAGCTTAAAGTCATCTTTAAGAGCTCCCACATCTCGGCATAATTTAAAGTTTTAGATATGCCTGCAATAGCCTTCGGAAAACAATTATTCCAAGCTAAGACTTTGGCATTTCAGCAGCACCTAAGCCACTCCATCTTCTTATTACGTACTTCTACACTCTGAATTAGGGCTTTTTACTCAGTTTGTGTGGCAACCCAGAACTTGTGATAGCAAGGGGGCTACGGGGACAACATCTCTGAGTAACTGACAGAAGCTTCCTCGTGTCTGGCAGAGCCAATGCTAGCTGATTCCAAAATGGGTCTGCCACTGGCCAAGGCCAAGCCCATCAGCAGCAGTGGCAGTGGCTCTGGAGTAATGTCTTTAAAAAGGAAAAAAAGAAGTTATTGCTGAGAAACAAGTTGCGGCCAGAGAAGAGAGGAGTGAGGCTCTGTGGAAGGAACAACTATATGGACATCAAGGTCAGTGTAAAAGGAGGGGGAAGAGGTCCTCCAAGTGCTGGAGCTGAGATTCCCCTACAGCCTGGAGGACTCCATGCCAGAGCAGGTGAATGCCTGAAGGAAGGAGTGACCATGTGGGAAGCCCACACTGGAGAAGGTAGGACCTGTGGACTCACGGAGAGAGAAGCCCATGCTGGAGGAAGTTTGCTGGCAGGACTTGTGACCCCAAGGGAGACCCACACTGGGGTGGCCTGTGCCTGAAAAGCTGCACCCCATGGAAAAGGACCTACACTGGAACAGTTCAGTAGCTCATGGGAAGCACTCACATTGGAGAAGTTTTTAGAGGACTGTCTCATATGAAAGGGATCTCATGTTAGAGCAGGGGAAGGACTCCTCTGCCTTAGGAGGGAGCAGAAACAATGTGTGATGAGCTGATCACAACCTGCACACCCTATCTCCCTGCACCTCTAGGGGAGAAGAGATACAGAATTGGGACTAAAAGTTGGCCCTGCATGGAGGAAGGACTGACGGAAGATGCTTTTAAGATTTGGGTTTACGGCTCATTATCCTACTCTGATTTGATTGACAAGAAAATCATTTAATTTTCCCCAGGTGAAGTTTGTTTTGCCCATGCTAGTAACTGGTAAGTGATCTCTCTCTGTCCTTAGCTCAAGCCAAGGTCAACCCACCACAGGCTTGCCCCAATCCCTGGCTTGTCCCATTGCCACAATGGCCTGCCCAGTGCAGGTGTGTACAGGATGTGCTAAGGAAGCAGGTATGGAGCAAGAAATGTTTTTTTTCTGGGGCAGATATAACAGGTAAGCACAGTACAACAGTGTTAAATATCCCTCCTTATGTTTTTTGTTTTTAACATGGAGAGTTGGTATAATGGCCTATGCAGCCATTTAAAAATTGAGCCCACCCACTGTGTTTAGAGGCACTGCCTTTAAAGGAATAGCTACAATTTCATTTGCATGTTGAAAATTTACAGCCACATCCACAGCATGCAAAGTTGCTTCATCTCTCTTTAGATGGCAATAACTAGAGCCAGTGGTTAAGCAATGGAAGTTCATACAAAAGTAACATCTGTTTGTACTTCAGATTTCAAATCACATTGTTGCATTTGCTTTTCATCAACACTTCAGCTAAGACAAGCAGTGGCATTTTGCATAATATTCAAGAATTTGCTTATGAAAACACAGAATAATTACTTGTAAGATTCTGAAAAAAAATTCTCATAAGAGCTCACATTTTCTACATTTTCATCCAGATGTAAAATGTATAAGACTAATATTCTTCCACTCCTTGTCTCTGTCTGAGCTTTTGTTAGATGACATGTGCTGCTTTGCACATGAAAAGTATTCTTTCTGCAAAACTAGTCTTTTCCAGTTCTTTTGGTTTGTGCTGCTCTGTGGTACACTGGCTTCATTGACTTCTACATGGCGCCATTGATCAAATGATCTGTGCTCGTGTGATAATTAGATCCTACAGACTGCTGACTAAAAGACAACTTTTGAGAGTGTTACTGGATAACTTACTCACAAGTCCTTATGGTCCAAACAACATGATATAATGGCAGAGAGTTTAAAGGAGTCATGAAAATTATATCAGCTGGGGGTCAGGATAGCAATTTCTCATATTCACCAAAATGCTGAGATTAGAGCAGTGGAGATGCTAAAGTACACTGCAGCTGAAGGTGGTTCAGAGGAAATTTATACCTGTAACCTGCCGTGGTGACCTGCATGATCCCCCATGCATCTTTGTTCATGTGCTTTGAAGCACTTCTTAAGGAAAATGCTAACACAAGGAAGGACAAATCTATAAAGGGAGAAAATAAATTTTAAATTATAACAGTTTTTTTAAGTTCTTCAGGCTTCAACCAAGATTTCCAAAGGTGACCAGTGAATTTATGTTTCTCATCAGCAACACAGCAAAAGGTCCTGATCTTCAGAAAAGTGCTGAACCACCTAGAATATTTAATGTACTACTGAACAGCCTTGTAAGGGCGGGCCACTCTTTGCACAAAGGTGAAAAATTTAAAATATAAATTTCATTTGAGCTATACACTCTTCTAGTTGAGATGTTTTGTTTGTTTGTTTCATGAAACAATGACAGGCTGCAGAGAAGGCAGGTGGTGTGGCGCTTTCTTTGCTCACAGCTGCCTGTAGTACTATGGCATGGTGCAGGCTGGGACTATGTGTTTTTTCTTATCCTTAGTAGTCCTTGTGGAAAGCTGCAACACACTCTCTCTGAGTGGTGGAGGAGGGTGATGGCAAGAGCATGTCATGATGTGGTCATGTCCCTGTCCAGAGCTGAGGATGTCAAAACCAGGGAAACAAGAACTAGCAGACACCTTACACCCTCAGGAGCCCCTTCCTGCCTGTACAGGACTGTCCTTGCCTCGGGTCAAGGCTGTCCATCCCACATCTCCCTGACAGCCAGGTGACACCTGTCCTGGGCCACTTATGTCACCAGCTCCCAGTGACAGAGACACAACACGCTCATTACTAGTGCCAGGAGCTGGTAGCAGCCCTCTCTAATGCCATCATAAGGGCTGTCGCTGCCACACCAGTGGGGACACAGTTGTTTATCTTTTTCCACTTAAATGAGAAGAAGGTAATTTTAAAAGAAAATTTAAAAAAATAATAAAGAAGTAAAGTATTCTCTCCTTCTACTTTACAAAGTAAAAAGGAGAGAATAACACCCAATAACTGGCAATTTAAAGAACAACAGCTCAGCAATGGCTAAAAGGGAATTAAAAGAAATGGGTCCTACTCACTGCCCAATATTAAAGATTTGCATGGTAATTGCTCTTGAGATTTGTGGACTTGTAGACTTGATTTAAGGAGAAAAATGCATTTTGAGTGGACTGAAGGTAATATTTCACATCTTTGGAGTGTGAGTGCTAAACTCTGCAGCCACAAGTGGCTGACAGCACTGAGGATGTTTGAGCATTGACTGCTGGACTCACAACTGTTTTTCTCAGAAATGAACAAAAAGATATTTCCAGGAATGACCTTGTGCTACAGGAATGTTTGTGACTGAAACAAAACAATAAATTAATTTTCTTCTTCCTAGTTCACTGTAGACTATTACACCCTCTTGACTTGTCAGGACAAGGGGCAATGGGCACAAACTGAAGCACAGGATTTTTAAAATGTTTCCAGTGATGGAGCATCTACCTCCTTTCAGAGGTTCTCTCTGAACAGCAGGACACTCACTTTCAGGATGGCCTGACACAGGTTGCCCAGGGAGGCCGTGGAAACTGCACTTTTGGAGGTATTCAAAGTCTGCAGAGAAATGGCCCAATAAAATGTGTATATTTTGCTCTGCAGACCCATGCTTACTGTGATCTACAGAGGGCAGATATTCTCTTCTCTAATTTTTTTTTCTTATATTGAGGTGTGGCTTTGAGCTATTAGGGGGTTTTAAGTTTTCTTGACAAGATGGCATCATCAAAAACTGGCTGATGAGAACTTGAGAACTGTGGAAAACATCTCTTCCCTCAGAGAATTATACAAGGTTCATGAAATTGTCCTTTCATTTTGAAAATTCTGGGTCAAACCCTGCTCTGCTTAGAAAAATCAGGGGCAAGAACTGGCTAGATAAACTGCTGTGCCTCTTTTTCTCATTCTCTACAAAAAAAAATAAGTATATTTAGTAAAAAAAGAAGTGTATTTAGTAAAAAAAGAACTAAAAGTCAAAATTACATTCATACTCTCTGCAATTAAAAACAAAACCCAAAACCTTCTTATGTTGTTGAGTGATGACCTGTTAGGGAAGCAAACCAACCCAGAGACTCTGGGTATAAAATATTTCAAATAAGCTGCTTATAGTGTCCCTTTCTCTTCTGCCTATCCCACATTGCCTTTTCAGAGGAAGAGCTCAGCACAGAAACTGGTGCTTAATTAGGCTTAATTTTTGCTTTGCTCTTTCAATTCACCTTTAAAAGCTGAGAGCCATGGCTTTCCATCAGCTAAGCCAGAAGGTGCTGGAAGCAGCGCTCTGTGCAGTCTGTGGCAGAGCCTTCCTCACAGTCAGCGGTGGCACAGCTCCCTCTCCACGCCCACATCCCTGGGGATCCCTCAAGGACAGGCACTCTGTTTTTCTCTTTACAGTGTCCATATCCATCCTAATTAGTTTGAACCAGGCTCTAAGGATTAGCGAGATCCCCTCAGTAAGAGGCTTTGGAGAAAGGGTGACCTCCCACCCTCCCAAGTTGTATGTGTGTGAGCTCAGTGGCAGATATTTGGAGCACTGTACATGGTAGACCTGCATTCAGAAATGGCACAGGAGACTGCTATTTTCCCTTTAAGCTCTAGAAACCAGACACTGAATTTTTTCCTTACAAAATTTTATGCCAGTATAAATGCCACCAAAGTTGACAAAAAAATTTTCGATATCTACAGGCCTGACAGGAGATAACAGGTCCCTGAATGTACCCTCTCTGGACTTCTAGGTTTTGATGTGCTGCTTCTAATTCTCAAATTATCTGGCCTCCTCATTTCCCTATCTAGGCTACCATATTTCACATGGTGCTATTAATCATATAAACACTATTGACTTTTTTCTGTTGTAATCACTGATTTCAGCCTATCTTCTGGAACTTTTGACTGCTTTTATAAAATGGCTATGTTGCTATGACAGAAACTAGGTTTGTTTTAATAGGATAACAAAATATGAATGCAGAGAATTTGGAAGCTGTAGGTCTGCAAATATTTCCAGTGACAACGCTTTGGGAAAATTGATAAAACCACAAGTGAAGCAGTGTTGTTGGAACCTGATAAGGATTAAATGTGAAGACAAAAAAAAAGCACAAAGTGGGTTTGTTAAACAGAACATAGGCACAGTTCACAGAAAAGGCGAGGTTAGACAGGACATCAAAACCAGGGCCCTGAAGTGAGTTCAGACTTCTGTATATCCTTCTCTTTAGTGCTAAGATGAACAGGATTTTGCCTTGGCTGTTTTAAAAGTTTCCCGTAACAAAACTGCTGAGTTCTCACTATGCAGCTGATATCCTGACTATTCTGCAGAACAAATCTCCTCAAGACAGATTTTGCTTTGTGTTACCAGTCAGGATAACTCCAGGCTTCAGCAGAATGAACCTGGATTGACATCAGTGCTAATCAGAGCACAGTATCCTGCCTGAAAGGAACGGCCTTCAGGAAAAGTTCTTATATTTGTAACAATTTATATTTTGAATTCCTATTCTGTTTTACCAATTATTAAAAGAAACAAAAATTATCTTTCTTATTCCTTTTATTGTTCTTGAAGCTTCTACTCCTAATTCTGCCACCATTATTAAATAAGTCCTCCTCATGCTCTTTAGTAAAGGTACTTATGTTACAGGTACATGCTTCCTGCCTACTTTTGGTTAAATAACTCTCAAGTCAAAGGCTACTGAAGACAGAAAATCTCTCTCTGACAAAACGTATAAAAGTTTAATTACCACAAAATACCACATATATTGTGCAAGTTTCCACTGCATTTCCCAGCACTCCTTCATCACCCCCACCACAGTGGGTTGTAACCACATTTGTCTCTAACACCAGACATAATTGCGTGTTAGTTTATCTGCATTTCAGCTGTCCTCTCCTGAATCTCATCTAATCTTTTAATTTCAGTTCTATGATGAGAAGTCCTAAACTGCACACATTTGTGATTGCATTCTTACCAAGACTGCCAGAAAGTTGTTACTCAGAAAGAAGCAAGAGTTGTTTATTTCAGTCACTCATTCTTATCCTTAGCAGGTCAGGCTAAGCTGCACGAGGGACATTTACTTCTGTAGAAGGCTTAGCTAAATGGGGAAACGCATATACCATATTATATCTGTACCACAGATATTAGTCCCCTGTACACTATGGATGGCAGAGCTAGAGAAATTTAATTTCTTTATAAGACAACTAATTTTTTTTTATATGTATCTTTGTGTTATTTCTGCAATATAGCTCTGGAGTCTTTCAACCCTTTCACTCAGTATAGCTCCCACTAAATACACCAGGCTGCTGTCACCCAGTAGCATTTCTTCTAAACTGACAAACTTGAAGGAATGAGAGACACAGATAACTTAGTTTTTAAATATTAATTCTCTTAAACCAGTCTAAACCAGCCAGTCATCCCTGGTCACTTCTAAAAGGTTACACCAATCTGACGCTGTACTCCATTCTTGAAACCTCTCTCCTGTCACACCATCATGCCAGCTTAAAAGTGGTCAAGCTGCTTTTGTTCTATTTTACAGAGACAGCATTAAGAAACACCCTTTTTTTTCCTTATTCAGAAATAACATCCATTTCAGAAGAATCAAAAAAAAGCTTTCTTTAAATGATGCTTAAGTCACAGAATGTCATAGGAACTATGTCAGAAGGGTTAAAGGGATGGTATTATGGAATATATGCTCTCGTTTTCTTCATATCCAGACAATATTAAAACACAAAAAATATATGCTTGCTATACACTGGACAACAACAACAACAACAGCAGCAACAACCACAGCAAATGGTCATTTCTTTGAGAAAGTAATTGTAAATCCCTCCTTCGAGCCGTATCTTGCACTTGGACCCAAACTGCCCCATAAACTGTTGCACCCAGCCTGGTGGGTAATAAACCCCAAAAACCACAAAAGTGGTGGTGGGCAAAAACCCCAGAGGGCCCTGGCATAAGTGCAGGACAGCCGGAAAATTCTGCTACTTAAAAATATAGGGTTATGTCCTAGCAGCCTGGTACATACTGTAAGAAACTTTTACATGTTATAGCTCCGGTGTTGCAACAAAATGCAGGAGGTTTGCAGTCACCTCTGTCGTGATATGATACCTCTACTTGTCATCTTCGAGCCAAGGTAACAATGAAATGCTGTACAAAGCTCTTCAAAATTCCGGTGAAAATGGGCCATGCTGGCCCTAAGGAAAAGTCACCCTCAAGTTAATAACCCAGGATTTCACTTTTGTCAAAAAAAAAAAAAAAAAAGAAAAAAATTCCTAATTCTACCTTTCATTCCAATTACTTGATTTTATATTTTATTTTAAATGCATGGTTATAATTTGTAGTATAACTGCAAGCTGCCATATTGTGTATATACTTATTTGTGCTGCAATGCTGGTGTGACACAGCTGATTGAAATTGAATACACCATAAATTTAGAATTTCTGCATTTACTGTGACAGTAAAGGTGTCCGAATTATGCAAAAGAAATAACAGAAATCCTAAACTCATTTTAAATGCCATCATAGTCTTAACCACAGAAAGTGTCTGATCTATAAATGAATAAAACTCCACAATTTAAACATGAATTCTCAATGATTTTATTTCTTAAAAATATAGTACTGATTTCAGTGAATTCAAATGTCTAATGGCTTTTAATGTCTATGATTAAAGACCTCCTTGAGTATTTCCAAATGTAAAAAATAAAAACACAATCTCTGCCAAGGCTGAAAACCAGACAAAGTCGCCACACTTTTTTTCTGCTGTATGCTATGTCCACATAATTTTTTCCATTAATGTGAAAAAGTTTTCAAATATGTATCCAACAATTTTGAGATACATACATTTTGCAATGCAAATTGTCTTCCTTCCTATGTCAGACTTTATGCTACATTAATATCAGGGAATAAAAGCCAACAAAAAAAAAGAACAAAAAACAAAAGAAAAAAAAAAGAAAAATCAAAATCACAAGAAAGCTTAGGAGTCCTGATATTTAGTATAATTTTCTGTGTTAAAAGATTTCTTGATGTGATGCTGGACACATAAGGCTTCTTAACCACTACAAATTGAACTATAAAATAGAGTTAATTTCAATCCATGGACCATCAAAGGGGAAAAACAAGACAACATCTCTGTAAGCAACAACCCTCTCCAAATAATGTAAAATCCAGCAAACATTTCATTCCTGAAGCTATGGAGTTGTTCAAACTAATCCTGACCTTTTAAATTCCTGGGCAACTCTACCAAAACCTAAGAAAACATGTACACCTCCTCTAATACCAGGCTTTGCTGCAAGTTAAAGGGTCTCCACAACCCAGTTTGACTTTGTGCTCTTGAACTTTTGTTTTCTTCCATGTGAGGCACCCCTAGATCTGACTCTGAAGACCTAGGGAAATCCCAAAGCTCCAATTTCTGCAGTGCTTATGCCTATCAGTGCTGATCATAAGAATATTCTTGATCTGAGTTTGAGACCAGGTCCCTTACAAGTGAGAAATCACATGGGGGATCTTTTTCTCACCGTTCAATGAAATAAATGAAATACCAAATTTAGAAACTATTGTGTATTTCTCATCTGAAAGCCTACCCCTTCTTTGCCCAGAAAACTGCACAGTAACCAAAATAACATTCAAAAATCTGGTGAGAGAGACTCTCATCCCAGTAGAAGTCTTCTTTCTGTGACATGTCCAGAAATCAAACTTAATGATACCAGGCATTTTCAGCTGAGTGACACATTCAGTTGGAAGAATTAAGACTAGCAGCCAACCACAGTTCAAATATTTCAGGCAAGTTTGTAAGAAACAGTGAAAAGTGAAACCACAAGAAGAAGCATCATTTATTTTAATCAGGTGAAAACAAAAGACGTAAAACAACCTACTGCATTTCCAGATCTTTGGGCCTTTGATTGGAAGGCCACCCACTCCTAATTGCTCAAAAAGGAGTTTCCTCCTTATTCATTTGCATCTCTTTCTTGTCCCATTTTTTTTTTTCAGAGATGATTTAGCACCAGTGTCCACTGAATTAAAAAAAGCCTGATTAATGTGCAGCAGCTGACATTATAGCACATACCCTCATGTTAGTGATGGAAGAGCCTCATGTAATTGGATCAGAAATTGGATAAAATAATGAAAAATTTAACACAGCCTTGGTCTTTATACATTACAGTGGGATGGCTGTAAGGTCAGGAGATGGGAAATAGCTAGGGGAGTTTTAAATGCTTTTCTGGTAAAAATTTGTTTAACGCATGCCCATGATTGAAACGAATGTGGTATCCCGCTGCGACACAGAGGTACAAGAGAGGGAATAATAAATTGATGGCATTGACAAGGTGTCATTTGTTATCTGCTTTAAAATGTCAGGTCATGTCATTGCACTGAAATATTTTCTCTCTTGATGTATGTCTTACAAAGCAAGTTCAATGTTTGGCACTTTTCGATTTCAATAAAAGAAAACATCTTTTAATCTGGAAAGTATAGTAACCATCAGGAAAATGAAGTCAATCCAAGGCTCCTATTTGAACACTTTTTCATAAGCCTCTTGAAAAAGCCTACTCTAAGTGGCTTAGTTCATCGTGGAGCCCTATTCTTTCTCACAGAGACCTGGCTGGCTTTCTGCCCATTTTTTTCCTCTTAAAAAAAAATTAAGTATGTTTCTGTGATTTCAGTACCAAAAAAGTGAAAAAGAGAGAAATTTTAATTTCATTAGAAGTTGAGTCTTGTGATAAACAGATCAACTTTTTGATCACAGAAACTATTAAGGGAATATTTCCCAGGCTGACATTAACTACATGCTGGAAATACATATGGGGAATTTAAATAAGTTATGACATTATATTTATGACAAAATCCATGAAATAAACCATAAATCTTATAGGAGAACAGAACATTTATTATGTTTGTATTTTTTGCATTAATGGAGAATAAACCTTTTTTCCCATAAATCTATCAGAAACATGGAAAATGGAAAAGTGGGGAATGGACTGATAGTGATAGAACACAATGCAACTTCAAATTAAGTCACAAATTTAACTCACAAGATGCATTTGCTCTGATGAAGACTTATAGAAAAAACCTTAAGCTTTCTTCTACAAAGTGTTCACAAGCACAATTCCTAATGAACCTGACCATTAGTTACTTCTTGAACCTGTTCTCCAAGGAGTACTTTATGTTATCGCTTGGGAAACATGCCTAAAAAAGCAGTGTGACAGTGATGAGACGCAGCAGCAGCAACTTAAAACCTAAATAATTTGATGTCTTTCTGGGTAGGTGTAGACCAAAACACCCTGAATCCTGACTTGCCTATTCCTTGAGACACAAAAAGGCTGAGAGTAGAGGAGTTGAATGAGAGAATGCACAATTCTGTACTTAGGGACAGATTTTGGGAAGTAGATGACTCTGTTTTGCTGAGGGTGTTGGAGCATCAGGGCAGTAGTAACTGAGAAAGCATCTAGAAAGCACTGTTGCATTTGATTTTAAGTGCAAGTCTGCTTTTGCAATGTTTTTCTTACCTCCATTTGTTTGCAGTCCCCTCAGATTCAGAGCAGCATCCTTGCACAAAGCTCTGAACCTGCCTTCATGGACTCAGCAGCAAGTTTGCACTGGTAAAGAGTGTGCAAAAAGGACAGACTATGAAGATCCCTGGCAGGATAGGCATGGAAAAAAGCGAAAAAACAAAAGTGAAAAGGTTTTTCTAGCTCATTCTCAAACCAATTTTCACTGGATCCTGCATCTCTAAACTATTTTTTGGGGTTTTTTTTTCCTCCTTCCCTGTGACATTTTCAGCTCATCAGTGCTCAGGTGAATCCTAAAACCAGTTTCTTCCAAATGACGTTATTTAATATTTCTGGCCCACTTTATCTTCACTAGTTATTTCCAGAGGAAAATTTGGAAATACAATAAGTAGTGCCATTGAAATGAAGATCCCAGCATTGTGACTAGGCTTTATTCTGCTTCCTCTGTACATCAGTAGCAGCACAGAATAGCTCCACTGAAATCAGCAGCTGCTCTTTTTTTCCAGTCATCCTAATGAAGATCAGATCCTGGCCCACTAAGCCTCTCTTTCTGCAGATCAATCATATCTCAGCACCAGTAATATTCAGACAATCTCTCCTTACCACAATTCCTCTGGACATATCCCCCCAGAATTTCAGGAGGTAAACACAGTGGTGGAAGAGGTGAGGAGGAACTGGGTGAAATTGCATGCAAAAAAACCCTGTACCAGGCGTGTACTAAAAAAATAATTTAAAGCAATTTGGCCCTGTTTCTGGGGCCCTAATTGCTTTCAGTGTTCGTGTCTATTTTGTACAACGTGATGCTAAGGTCTAATTTCTGCTCAGCACCTCACTCAGCACACAGCAAGTTCCCTGACATTTTTCACATTTCTGTACTCCAGCTAGGAAGTTTGACATCACCTTGAGCTGAATGCCTTGCAGACACTGGAACAAGCAAGCACCTTCAGTTATGAGGCAATGTTTCACTCCAGCTATTACGGCACAATTGTTTAGACTAGCGGAGTAATAAATGGCCCAATTGTCCACAAGGGACCAGGGATTGTCAGGCAGGGAGGATTATTGCTGATGTTTGTGGTTTATTAGCTAGCATTTTGATTCAATGCCTGATGCAGATTCATAATTAAAATTTAATTTGTGTGTGAGCTTGTAAAAGAGAGACAGACAAGGAAAATATCCATGCATTGTACAGGTGATAGGGAGAGATATTTTCCTCTGCCTACGGACTGGGTCCAGTGAGAGAGTCAGGAAGTTTCTGGGGGGTAGCTTGGCAGAGAAATTCAAAAGTGAAAAACACCCTGATCTCTAGGGTTAAGAACCTATTACAGTGCATGAAAAATCATTGAAAATATGTGCATGGTTACCTAGAACTAGCTACCAGGAAATACTAAACCTACAGGTGCTTGAGAAATCCCTCTTCTCCAGAGCATAGGCAGGCACCTGCCTTAAGGATGTCAGAGAAATGCCTTCATTCCCTTTAGGATACCAACCTGGTAATCCATTCCTAAAAATATTAACATACTCTTTGAACAATTGTCCTCCTGGAGGAAAAGGAGTTGCTTCTATCCCTCAGTTATTATTGTAATAATCTAGAAACTGAAGGTACATAATTTTTGGCTTGATTTTGGTTTGTGTTTTTTTAATGCATCATCATATTAAATAAGACCTCTGTCATTTAAGTGGTGGGATGCTAACATTAAGTTTTACCACCAGATGTATTCCAACAGTCTTATCCCACTTACTGGAGTAAATGTAAGTTTTACCACGAGCAGTGTTAGCAAGACCTTACCACTCCTAAACACAGCACACCAGGAAACATCTCTTGCACTTCCTAAAGCAACATTAGGATAGTTCATTTTATATTTCAGTCTGGGAATATTTGGCAATATTATTGAAACAGTGAATGTCACATCATTATGACCTGATCTCATTTTAGCAGCAGGAAATAAGTATTTGGCTTCTACTGCCTGAGAGGAAGCTGTGGCAGAGGGAGCTGCTTCCATAGATGTTCCACATGTACCACAACTTCCAAACTACCCAGACATATGCTCGGGCTGTCATTGGTGATAACTCCTTTGACATTAGAGGCTGTGAGGTACAGCTTCTCCACTGCTGTAATCATCTGGCACATGTCCATAAACTCTCTGCTTAATAAGAGTCCACTTATAAATTCCGGATCATTCAGACTTTCCTGGAGCATTTTCAGACAGACAAATCATAAAAACAAAAGCAATTACAATTTACCGACGTGCAGCTATAGCAGTGGACGTTATTATCACCTTCCTTTAGGTTTATTAGGAGACAAATAACAGGCATGATAGATGTAATAAATGGGCTTGGGTTTGGTTTCAAAGATTATGGTGATATACAAAACTTTTCCCCCTCTAACTGATGTCAGCTGAATATCATCATTGTGTAACATCTAAAACACCTTCCTTTTATTTCCTTTCTTAATTTTTTTTTATTTTAACAAGCTTTCTCAGACTGGAAATTAACCAGTGGTCTCTGCATCTGGCAGATGCCAATTATTGTTTCCTAGAATTTTTTTTTTTAAATAATTAACAAGAATGAAAGCAAATATCTATGGAATTTGGCAAGAAGAAATAAAAGTCATTTGGAAAGAGAATCGTTGAACAGTGGCTGAAATTAAAAATGACAGATTTTTTTAATTTTTAAAAAGAAACATTTTTTGATTTTATGGAATTAAATTAAATACTTTGTGGAGTCCAAACTCCAGTATTTAAATTCATATTTGGGCCCTTAACACTATTGAAGTTACATATTAGTAACTAGAAAGTGATTTTGAAACATCTTAGACATTTCATTTGAAATTGGCTTAAATTAAGCACTTCATCTTTTCCTAAATTTGTGTTTTCTGAAGAAGTAATTTGCAAATCTAGGTGAAATTCCCCACAGAATTCTAACTTCCTGGAATCCTAAAACTAAACATATAAAACTGTGGCTGACTGCTTGTAAATATTTTTTTCAGTTTTTCTTTAGTTATAACAATAAGGTATTTAAATATTGAAAATTTTTAAATATTGGAAAACCATGAGGAAAACATGGATTTGAAAACAAATACATCTAATTGCATGATCAAACTAGCATAGTTCCTAAATGCAACAGAAAAAAAATAGTATTTGAACAAATGTGAGATATCTGTTTTTTGAAACTCCTACTGTCAAAAATCTAAAAAAAAAACTTACCTCAATATGCTATTAGAAAGTGGCAATAAAACAAAAACACTGACAGGTAGAAGTAAACAAAGAATTTTCATACACTTTCTCTTTTAGTCTGGATTTCACAGACAGTAGTCTATATTCTGGCCATTAAAACACAAATCTTTTTTATGAGAAGACACCAAAGCTTTTCTAATGATAATCATATACAAAACATTCTAATTGTTAACAAGAAGCCTTTTTATGCAAATAGTTATTGGCTTTGATAGAAAAGCATTGGGCTACAACACACACAAGGGAAAAGTTTTGTAATAGACTCCTAGCATCATGCTTGAAAGTTTCAGCCCAAAAGTTTCAGTCCTAAAGTATACAAAAGGTACATAATTTGTACTGACAATGCTTAATTATGTTTTTGTTTTCAAGCACTACTGCTTTGAGAAAACAAATTCACTCAAAATACTGTTTATCAAGAAACTGAAGATGACACTGATAAAAGTTTGCACATTTGATTATTGTTACCAACTGTGTCCAGTACATGAACACCCTGCCTTTCCCATGTTTGCACTGATTTCAAACAGAGAACTTGACTGGGGGGTTGGTGACCCTCTCTCCCCTGATTTCCCTCCTGACAGAGCTCACTGCAGAGGAGCTGAGAGGCAGATGACCCCTCTAAGTAAATTGCAATGTGAGAGTGACATGGGAGCATTCACAGGCAAAGGGAGGCAGCCCTCAGTGAGCAAAACTCAGCATCCTGGGGACATGAGGTCCCGAAAAAGAACAGAGAGCATGCCAGAATGAAATGCCATGAAAAGAGGTCCAAAAAAGTCTCCTCTTATTGGATCCAAAGCACATACCAAAGTTTGCTGATAAACTTTCCCACCTAACTCAGTGTGCTGGTTTTGTCTGGGATGGTTAATTTTCTTCACGGGATCTGGTATGGGGCTGTGTTTGGGATTTGTGCTGGAAGCAGCACTGATAACACCCTTGATAAAGGGATGTTTTCCTTCTTGCTGAGCAGGGGTTGCACAGAGTCTCAAGATCTTTTCTAGTCCTCATCCCACCCCATCAGCAAGGAGGGTGGGTTGGGGGGCAGACAGCCAGGACAGCTGACAACACATAAATCTGGGGGAAGAAGAAGAAAGGGGAGAACGATCAGTTTGTCTTCCCAAGTCACTGTTTTGAGTGAAAGATCCCTGCTGTCATGGGGTTGGCATGGGAAGGGCTGAATGAATCCCTGTTTTGCTTTGCCTGTGTGCATAGGTTTTTCTTTTCCTTTAAACTGCCTTTATTTAAACCCATGAATTTTCTCCCTGTTACTCTTCTGGTTCATTCCCCCATCCCAACAAGGCAGAAGTGACCGTGCAGCTGTGCAGGGATTAGTTTCTGCCTGGGGCTAAACAAAATCAAGATCCAAATACATCCAGGTGAAACTTAAGATTAATTATTTTATATTTTTCCTTATCCTCTTCAGATACTGATAAATCAAGACCAAAACCAGCTATATTTCATAATTTCATTTTTCAAAACTGAAGCCTAGTCTTGAGCAACTTTGGTGTTTTCTGAGAATAAAGTTCACTCCTGTCAATCACTGTAAGGCAAAACTGTCATTTAAGAATAACATCACAAACAGCTCTTCAGCTGTACAGCATATGAAATCTCTTCTTAGTCACATGTTAACTTTTAATTTTTTTTTGTAATTAAACTTTCTGTTAAAATAAACTAGAGGCCTTGGATTTAGGCTTTGTCTTTTTATTTCTTATGCTATGAGAAATAACAGAGCTACCTCTAACCAGGGCAGAATCTCACCAACTGCAAGATCACAGCCTAAATTAAAAAGGAAAAAATCACATTTTTGGAACAGCTCTAGAAGTGAAGTGAATTCTTCTGACTTTCATCAGAGCCTGACTGAAGGGCATAGATTATAGCCATCCATAAATTCCTCAAACTTTTTATAAGGATACAAAGGACTAATTTTGATCTCATATGAAAGCAAAGATTCACAAAT
This sequence comes from Leptocoma aspasia, assembly GCA_013399835.1. NCBI lineage: Eukaryota > Metazoa > Chordata > Aves > Passeriformes > Nectariniidae > Leptocoma > Leptocoma aspasia. The sequence continues at coordinate 597,847 of VXAX01001457.1, read as the reverse complement.
AATAGTACTGAGATACTGAATAATACTTAAATGACACTCTTGGAAATCCAGAGCCATTCTTTTAATTTCAATAATATTTTTGCAGTTTAACATTAACATCAAAAAGGTGAGAATCGAGACTACTGGAGCATATCTGTTTAAAAGGTACCTCACATGTGATTACAGTTCCACAAACACTGGTTTTCCTCCAGTTTCCACAGGGTGACATTAAGTAGTCTTATTTTGTACCAGTCTTTGTATTAAAGTCTGATGGCAACCAGCAGATCACAGCAGGGGGGTGGTAATTTATAAGGAAATGCAGAGGACTGCCAGCAGAAGTGGTTGCACTTCAGTGGATCTCCAAGCAGCCATTCCTGCTGCATAAACAGCACAAAAAGGCAAGGCAGAGTGAAGTTTCTGCTGAGGGACAAATACACAACAGACTCCAGAAACCTCAGAACAAAATGGTAGCGGCAACTTCTTCCCTACACGGTCACCTGTAACCAAACGTGGTGTGTTTCAGCAGAACCCTCAGCCCACAAGCTCAACAAACACACACACAAAAAAAAAGAAAGCCACAAAAACCCAACAAACATTCACTGGTGCTGGACTGGGTAGCAAATACAAGCATCTGTTCAGGAAGGTCAATAAGATGGAAACCCGTGCACCCAGAACTGGGGCAGGCTGCAAAGCGCCTGTGAAAGAACTGAAGCAGCAAACAGCCGTCCCAGAGAGCAGGACACAGGGCATGAAAGCCATTCCAGGTGGTATTAAAAGGCTGTAGAACAATATCCAAAGGGGATAATCGTTAATGAATTTTTAGAGGTGGAGTCCAACTGAAAGCTGACTGAATTAATTCTCCCTACTGGCAGCAATATCCTACGCACTCCAACACCATGATGAGAACTGGCAGTGTGATGCCTAAAGAAAATTTACTGCTCAAAGATGGAAAATCTGAAGTACAGCTGCTCAAGTCCCGAAATTGATAATAAGGTCTAACTGTACCAAGCCCACTCCCAGAAAGCACTGGAAGAACTCTTCATGCTGCTGAACTGGTGGTACCCTGTGCAGGACCACTGTTCATCTGGTTAGGAATATCCTTACTCCTCACCCTTTAAAGACATTTAACAAAATACACATAAAGTATTACAAAGTCAAGCAACCTTACAATCCCGCCCTTTACATGAAAGCTAACAAACGTCTTGGGGCAAATTTGCATTTCTGGTGAGAAAGAATGCAGAAGAATGGTACTTCAGAGCTCCACAACTCCTCCAAGCATCATTCCAAGATGTTCCAGTGGTCACATACAAACGGCTCAGATCCAAGAGTAAGAACAAAGCAATGGAACTGACTTTTGTGCAAAGGGACAGCCCAAGAGAGATGCAACACCGTGTCCTACTGCCTGAGCGCTTGTGCTAGTCTGACATGTAGGCAGGTACAATGTGAGCTGATATCTACAGTCCATTTACATGGACACCACGTAATTTTGTTATCCAGATATTTGTAACACGAGAGATCCAGAAACTGATTTGCACGTACAACATAGGCAGATGGCACATACATGTTTTTGCTGAGCAACACAGCATGAAAAAATTACAAGACAAAAAAAACTCGGGAAATGCTATCAATCAGATCACAGTAGCCAGAATTTTAAAATGGCATTTCAAATTCGTCCCTGACATGACTGCAAGAGGTGGCTTGTTTTTCCTTGTAAAAATACTTATAAAATTCAAGTCAGTTGGCAAGCAGAGTGCCAACTTATTCAAGAGAATTGTCTTCTTATATGGACACCATGAAGACTATTCACCATTTTGCAAGCTTGTCTTGTTAGACTTCACGTTTCTGTTTATACACCAACCCTAAACTCTCTGGGATTAGAAATGAAAGTGTGGCAGGAAGAGGATGATCCTTATTAGGGAAGTGTGCCCTCTAAAAAATATGAGAAATCATTCATCTGCAATTCAATCCTATATTTTCAGTTTCCCTCACAAAGGTACTCAGCAAGGCGAGATATAGCAGCTACAGCAGTATCCTCCTATTTTCTGACAACCATCTGTATATGTCTTTCCATTCCAGTACTATAATATTTTGATTTTAGATATCTGTACATAAAATCTTTTACTGACTATATGGAATATCACTTTAGAATGGTTTGGGCAACACTAGCTTCCCCCAACACAGTTTCTCTTAACAGTTTCTGAGTTTCTGATTTTTTATTTCTTTCTCATCCTGTATTGGAATGAAAACTAAACCTTTACAGTACTCAGAAATCAGAACCACAACTTCTCTGTTTCTATTGAATGTCAGAGTCCTTTGGTTCAAGGCTTCCCTCTCCCATATTTTGTCATTTATATAAGTGCCCAGAAGTCAGCGAAAAGAAAACTAAAGCACGCAGAGGCTTAAAAAAAATCTCCATATATTACTGGGAAAGTCAAGTGTGCAGCCAGGTGAAAGAATGGATTTCTTAACTAACATTAACAGCACTTTAGTCACTAAACAGTAATGTTCATCCCAAGACCCACACAAAACAAAAAAAAAGTGACAACAAAGTCTAGCTGAGATATTGTCCATGTTTCCATGACAAAGCACTAAATAATGCCTGCAAAGTGCACATCCAAACAAACTGCAGCTGTTTTCATGCAGGGATATGCACTGTTTGATTTATCCTTACCTAACATCTGTTTCTGAGAAAAAAAATTAGACTTCATGAAATGTTTGCTTCCATAAGTAACTTAAAGGAAAACAAATTGGGAAAGTAATGTTAGTAACAGTACAGTCTTAACTACTAGAACAAACTAAAGGGTACTAAAGGGAGTGAGTGACAATTAAATTTTCATGTAATTTTACCAATCAATACGAAAAACAATAGCAATTCCTACCTAAATGTTTTCTTTTGGAAGAAAAATTGTGCAAGCCAAGCCTAGCTTTTTTTGCCCATGTATCCTTGGCTTCAATATCTGCCAAAGAAAACACAATTTTATTTAGGCTGCAGCCCAGTTTTTCCAGTCTGTTTATGCTTTTATCTGTTGAAAATTTTATTTAAAAAATATTTAGCATTTACAGGTTGTGTCTATACATCAAATCCACAACTCCAAAGTGTCCTACATGGAGCATTCTGGTATACAGCAGAATTTCTTTGTTATGCCAGATTTTTTGTCATTTTGTCCAAAATTCATTAAATCAGAGAGAAGCTGTAGTGCCTGCATATAGTAAAACTTTCTAGCTTGATATTTACTTTACTTCAATGGAAGAGGCGGGGCAGGGGAAATTTATTTGAAACTAGAATTCAGAGGGAAAATTGCAAATTAGCTCCTGGCTGTCAAAATGCTGCACTCTTTAAAGATGAAATAAGTAAACAGTTTCAGAGGGAAAAAAAAAAAGATCATAAGAAAATCTGCCATTTTACTTTCTTATTTTTTCCCCTGTTCAGTCAATCAGATACAGCTCTGCTTATAAGCTTGCTTTTCAGCAAGGACAGGTTGTCCTTTTAAAAATTATACTTCCTCCTACACTACCACCAGGAAGATAATATTGTGTGGACTCATCCTGAACAGAAGGAGGGTTTTTTTAGGAGCTTGAAATAAACCTATGAGCTGAAAAAGATGAAATCAGGTTTCATCCAGCTTTTCTTTGCTTTTTCTTTTTAAATTCATCTTCTAATTTTCTTTTTATTATTTATTCTTATTTTTCACTGCAAGCAGAAATTCAGAGATAAAGGAAAGCCAAGAAGATTTCTCTAACATCAAGCAAGGGTCAAATAAAGGACATTGTGCACCTTGTCGAAGGCACCTGTGCTCAGCAGCCTGAACACAAAATGAGCCAGTATCACTTGGCAAATGGTTTCTTTCCTGGGTTTAGCAAAAATCCTCTGGCTTTGGCTGCTGCTGTGGCTGTTGTGAATCAGCAATAATGCTATGCTTCTTTTTTCCTGCAGGTTTTGGTTGGTTTTATTTTCTTCCTTCATGAGGAGATTTTGTAACAAAAGGCACAATCTCTCTCTGCTGTGGCACTGCAGAAAAGGTTAACCAATTCTAAGCAAAGTGGTTACCTTTTCAAAGGGTTTTTCTAACAGATTTGGTTTGGGTTTTTTTAACCTGAAAAGCCCAGGGGAAAAATAAGGGGGAAAAGACCCCCATATTTGAATGGATAAAACCCTAAAGCTAGTAATTTGTCATCAACATCTCAATCTTGTAGTCATCTGAATCAAATCAAAGAATACTAAATGAGATTTACTTTCCTTGGATAAACCCACTTGATAACTTCTAAAAGCACTTAAAATGGCAGAAAACAACTGTTCCCCTATACCCTCACGTTCACTGATGACTCTGCACACTTAGACATACTAGCAGACATATCCTACCATCCCTCCCTTTTTTCTCCATAGTATAACTAGCGAAATTGAAGCAGCATCAGCCAACAAACTTCAGGTCAGCACAGGAGCTGGCTACACTCACACAACTGTTTTAATTTGACACCTCATTCTCAGAGAGTCTCTGCATTGATAATGCACCACACTCTTGCAATGATGGGACTGGAATTTTTTTCCTCGTCATTCTTTTTTGTATCTCAAATATCCCTGCTTGTTTCAGATGTCTCTACTTGACCTTCACTCAAGTTGTTCAGTAGGGCACCATCAAAATGTACCTCCAAAATGGCTGAAGCATATTTTAATACATACAATGATGATTTCTTACCGTCCAGAAAAAGTTAACTTTTCTAACCTACAATTTCTTATTTTGGTTCTGCAAAATCGGAAATATCTGTAAAACCAAATAAAAATAGAAGTATTTTCTTTCTCTATCAAGAAAACCAGAAATCTGCTGCCATAAGTACTACCATTTCCTCAGGCTACTTTGTCACATCTTTTAAAGATGCTTGGGAAGTTACTGCAAGCAAAAAAGAGCACTTCAGAGCAGCTCCCACTCTGCCCCAGCATCCCAAGGTGCTCTCAGCTCCCATCTTGCAAAGATGATACAAAGAGAGAACACTTTCTCAGAGGCAGAAGTCTTTGTCCAAGGTCCTAATGCCCGTTAAGAAGCTCTAATTTGGGAGAGGAAACGGCAGAGTCCATGAAGTTCCCTCCATTCATGCTCATATGACAGTAATCCTCACTTCATCTGCATAAACTCACCAGCCCTGCTACTGAGTTCTTATGAAACAAGCAGTAAGTGAGGTCTCCAGATATAAGAAAACAATCAAATTCCTTTCCAGCTGGCAGGTGATTACTGAAAAAGGGAAATTTTTTCAAGCAGCTGCAAGCCTAAGCAGGATTTGCCTGGTAATACCAGTATATCAGGGCTTATTCAGAAAACCAAAGGTAAGTATTGTCTGCTAAGAATATTATCACCTCCACAATATGCCAGCACTCCTTGCTATTCACAGACCAACAGTTTCTTTCCTCTTTATTTTTTTCTCAGTACTCCTTTTTTTAAATCCCATACCAAATTTAACACACACATTTTTTTTTCATCCAAGTATGAGGATGAAGTTTATTAATAGCTGCACACCTTGAATTAGGACATGCTTCTCAGGGAGAAGAGCTCCTGAATATTATTTCTTCATCATTTGTAGCAGGTGCTGCTATGCTGGGTAATTTCAAGTCAGAATATGAAATCCTATCTTGATTTCTAGATCTGTAGATTGATCAATATGATTTTTAGATTGATGTTACTGTTGCTTTCAGTAGGAGCTGGATTTCACTCCCTCACAATTATATACAAGAGCATCTCACATATTCTCACAGAATGGCTGGGGTTGGAAGGGGCCTCTGGAGATCCTCTAGTCCAACCCTGCTGCTAGAGCAGGTTCAGCTACAGCAAGTAGCACAGGATTGTGTCCGGGGGCTTTGAATATGTCCAGAGAAGGAACTTGGCAACCTCTCAGGGCAGCCTGCTCCAGGGCTCTGTCACCCTTCAAGTAAAGAGGTTTTTCCTCATATTTATATGGAGCTTCCTGTGTTTCAGTTTGTGCTGATTGTCCCTTGTCCTGGGCACCACTAAGAAGAGTCTCGCCCCATCCTTTGACATCCACCCCTGTACGAATTGCTAAGATCCCCTCTGTCATCTCTTCTCAAGGCTGAACAAGCTCAGCCCCCTCAGCCTTTCCTTGTGAGAGATGCTCCAGTCCCCTCATTGCCTTTGTGGTCTCTGCTGGACCTGCTCCAGGAGCTCCATGTCCCTCTTGTGCTGGGGAGCCCAGAACTGGACTCAGCACTCCAGATGCTGTCCCACANCCTCTCAGGGCAGCCTGCTCCAGGGCTCTGTCACCCTTCAAGTAAAGAGGTTTTTCCTCATATTTATATGGAGCTTCCTGTGTTTCAGTTTGTGCTGATTGTCCCTTGTCCTGGGCACCACTAAGAAGAGTCTCGCCCCATCCTTTGACATCCACCCCTGTACGAATTGCTAAGATCCCCTCTGTCATCTCTTCTCAAGGCTGAACAAGCTCAGCCCCCTCAGCCTTTCCTTGTGAGAGATGCTCCAGTCCCCTCATTGCCTTTGTGGTCTCTGCTGGACCTGCTCCAGGAGCTCCATGTCCCTCTTGTGCTGGGGAGCCCAGAACTGGACTCAGCACTCCAGATGCTGTCCCACAAAGCAGAGCAGAGGGGAAGGATCACCTCAACCTGCTGGCCTTCATTAAGTTCCTCAGCTACCACAGAAGTTATTTTTTTTCTTCCTTTTTCTTATTTTTTTCATCTTTTCATTAGCCTACTTCATCATAAAAGAGAAGCCATTGACACACCAAAGATCATCCACAGCAGAGTTGTTTCAGCCAGGCCTGTAAGAAGGACTGTAGGGCTGGCAAAAGGCAGCCAGCCACCCAGTGATCAAAAACTGCAGCATGACCTCAAAGCAGAAAGATCACTGTTCTGGGCTCTCCTCTTGCCATAGAAAACTTCAGCTCCCAGCTTCCCAGCTAGATGCCTGCTTTTCTCCTCTGGTTAGGCTTCTTCTATTCTAAAATTCAATTGAACTGAGTCAGCTTCCATCATTCTCCAGGCATAATTCAGACAGCCTCCTCCAGTTTTGACACTGAGACCCCATAGAACTTCATTTCTAGCGTGCAGATTTTTCTGACTGAGAACCCAAGAAACAAAGTTTTGTGACATTTCAAAATATTTTTATTACTGTGGAATATGTCATAATTGCTTGAAAGAAAACTTAGGACATATTCTATCACTTCATATTTACCACTACATTTTTTTCCAGTCAAAATGATTAGATTTTGCACTAAAATACATAAAAGTTCCTTCACAGACATTCCCCAGATAAAAGTAATTTCATGAGGAAAGTACCATTGCTCACTTTTCCACCTCTGTAGAGGATTCTGAAGGAAAAAGTCACCAAATATTTTCAGTGATATTTTTTCATTTAGAGTGAGACACATAGCAATACAGGGGAAAACCAGAAAAGTAGAATACCAATATTTGCATTCAATATTTTCTGCTCTGACTGAACAAATAATTTGGTGCTGTCTCTGATACCTTGTGCAAAATCCAAATTAGACAACTTTGTTTATTGACCACTGGACTGTTTGAATGGAGCCAGAGAACAATCTGCCAGCTATTACACTTATCTTCCTGCATGTGTGGTTTAATCAGCACTGAAATATCTAAATTATTTTAGCATTATGTTTGCTTACTGAATTTATATACTGAAAATATAATTTTCATCCATTATATACCTCATTCATTGTAAATCGAGAATACTCCTGTGTTTTATCCTGATGTTATTTCAAGTTACACCAGTAAAACAACAGCAGAATTTAGCTAACTAATGGCTGAACAGGTTACTGCAGCATTTGGTGTTCTGCAGGCTTGATAGTGAAGTGTCTCCCTAAAGAAAATTATATGAGCTATGCTTTCCACATTTCACATAGGAATGCTGACACCTCCTCAGCTCTGCTTCCAGTGTGAATTGTCTGCTCTTTCTGGCTGTTGCACAACCACAGGTCACTGGCAGAGGCCATTTACTGGGCATGATTTTACTCAGCATACCAGATAGCATGACAGGCCTTCAAATATGCACATTTATGTGTGTATTATGTATCACGCAATTGTGTGATAATATTATGTATCACAAATGTGTGATAATTTCATTAGCTTTATGCATAAAGCCTTGAAAAATTTTTACTGCTCTGGAAAAATGTAAATACAAATTGGAAAACTCAGGGGATTTACACATCCAAGCAGGTAGAGCAAGCTGCAAGTTTAACAACATACTAATATTGTTTCATTTTTAGAAACTTTTTCTCTCTTGTTACCCAGAACTTTCACTATTCCTCATACTGAGTAGGCAGCTACTCACTGCTGTTATCTACTAATTAAGAATAAACGTCTGATATTATAAGGGTTCAACTGAAACAAGTTGAAATAAGCTCTCTGAACTGCCAACCCCTCTTGAGGCCACAAATTAGTGAGATTCTCATCGCATGAAGCTCTCCAGTAGGTCAGCTTTTAAGTAAATAAAAGCAAATACACTGTGGAAGAAATAACAGCAAAAGAAACAAAATGGATTTCTCTTAAAGAGGCTTCTATTTTCCTACTGACATAAAGCCTTGCATATTCTCTTCAGGACATCTTCAGGATGTTTTTCAAGAGTCTGCTTTCTAAAAGGTCACCAATTCAATGGTAAATACATGTGCACGCACCTACACACACATAAAAATGTTTAGATACACAGTTTTAAATTACTTGTATCTGTTAAACCTGCTTTGTGTGAAATTGTTTTGGATTGTTTATACAGTATGGAATAAAACTTTCCAGTTTGCTAATGGAAATAAAAAACTAGCCAAAAACTGCAGTGTATTTCCTTCTCCTCTCCAGCAAACTGAAGGTAGGAAGTAATTCTTTGCATTCAGATACTTTCAGTCAGGTTTTTCTTCTTTAATTTAAGAGAAAGGAAGTATCATAAGCACCCCCTTGAAACTTAGAGCACCCAGGTTTACTCATGATTCTTCTTGGTGTGCATTACAAAGAAGAACTGGCACAATTTTAAACCAGCCTATCCATTTTGTAGGACTCACCACCTACCACCTGTAATCTACATAACAGAGCATGTCATTTGAGATGTGCATTGCTCCTCCCCACATTCATTTCCAGCATGTCACAGTTCACCTGTTTGGTAACAGCAATTCATCACCCGCTGACAAACAGCACAATAAAACTGCTCGCTGCGTCTTGTGATGGGAGCCAAACCAAACCAAAGAAAAAGTCTTGCTCTTACACTTTGGACTAGACACAGACCCATGTAATACCATTACATGGTATTACCATTATTTCAATTACTTTGCGCTGTGATTATTAATGACAGAACAATGTAATGAGTCTGAATAAAGATAAAATTCCTGTGGTTAAGTGAGTCCTTGATGCTGAAATTTCCTTACCAAATTAAAGCACTTCTTCCCCAGGCATTTGGGAGTCTCATTAAAAGCCAATTTAAGCCAATGAGGATCTTCCCACTGACAGACATAAATCTGAATTATGTCCTCGCTGTATTAAAATTGAAACATGTAGGGGTAAATTTTTAGGAAAAACAATTTCTTAGTCCTGGCTTGGTATTGTTCTGTATCTGCTCATGCATCCAGCACAGATTCATGAGTTCATATCAAATAACTATACACAAATGCATATAGAGAAATCTCACTACACATATACATGTAATAATCCCATACGAAGATAGAAATAGTGACAGTAGATATTTCAAAAAAGGCCTCACAGTTCTTTCAAAGCTTCTTAGCTCATAGGTATACTATAAACCATTTGCCCTATCCTTTCTTGTCTTATTATTAAGAATCACATGAATTTTGCACTTAAATTCCCCAACCAGAGCTGTATAAATTTATCCAGAGTCTACAGCTACATAAAGGACATGGTTGCCTAAATCCAACCCAAGTCCCACTGTGATGCCCTAATAAGAAAGCTGCTTTCCAAATTCCACTGTCAAGTATCATCTAGACCTGTATTAGCCTGGACATCTTTGATTTTTAAGTTGAAATGGTAAGTTTTTATGCTTCACAGTTGCCAGTGCACTTGTGGCTTCCGCAATGACTATTTCTCATTTCTTAGGAGGCTAGAAAGGATGCAGCCACCTCCTCTTCATACAACTACTGAACTATTCCTTAAAAACATAAATATGTGTGTATGTGGGCATAAATCTACCATATGTACATGTATACTTACACATATATATGTAAAATAATATTGAATTTTAAGACAGTGTGCATAGAACTATTTAGCCTAAATTATACATTAATTTGGAGGCTCCTTGTTTCAAGACCCGCCTCTCAGTGTTGCTACATATAAAAAACAAAAATCACTCAGATGTTAGAATGGGAATAAAAGTCTTTTTCTCACATGCTTCAGTGGTCACAGACCAGGATTATTGTATAGGCTGTAGACAATGTCCTTCTTTGTCTTATTTACACTGAATTGAAGGGAATAGATTCAAACCAAAATTGGCATCATTCCCATGCCTATCCCCATCCCAACACCCTACTGGAAATTATGCAAAGGCTTTTAATGAGAGAAGATCAAGCAATGAAGCAAATTACCAGAGGAAGTGATGACAAAATGATAAATTCAGATCAAGATCCAGTATCTTTCTGTAAGACAATCTTTAGCAAAAAAACCCAATATATTTTAGACAGACTCAAGTTAGCTGTGTGGAAAACATAGCTGGCTACCTGAGAGAAGCAAAACTGACCCAAACAGCCCCAGGCATACCTTTTGCTCTTAATTGTATGACCTTTAGCAGGTAGAATGTGTGTTTACCTAGATGCAGTTAAATCTGTGTTGTTTCTAAAATCACTTGCTATCCTTACTGCAAAACTCTTTCAAAAATCCAAATAACTGGATGCGTTGTTCTGGACTGTATCATGCAGATAATCAAACCAGATGATCTCATAGGTCCCCTTTGAATTAAAATTTCATGCACTGGCTCTTACTTTTATCTGCCAAAGACATTTTTTTATGGTCTGAGGATTTTTCTAAAGATAGATGAAAGCTGAACACTTGTAATCTAGCTGCTCCCTTACAAATGGTATGGCCAACTTCCCACTTCCATGCATGACATTACAAATGGAAATATCAACTGATCAGAGAAAGGCATCTGAAAAAGGTGACACGTTTCCAATATTCTGAGATTATTTTCAGAAGTTCATTTAAACTGGAGGTGCTTCTGGTTTAGCAATATATCTCCTCCTAATAGCAAGCAAACAGCAAAAACCTCTTCCCTCAAGCTGACAATATGCTCTTGCTTCCCCAGATGTAAGATAACTATTTGACTGAAGCCAGTAGACTGTAGTCTGCTATTGAACTTATAGCCAAAGACAGATCGACACCAGCTTTGTCTCATAAAAGAGATTTTTACAGCTCCCTTGGAGCCAAGTCCATTACATATATTTCCCATTTGCACTGAAATTCATAGCTCTTGGAAGAGCTTGGATTCTGTTGTTGTCCTAAGCATTTGGATCTGACTTGGAATAGCTGAAAAAGGAAATGCTGGCACTTTGGTGATGCAAATAAAAATTCAAGAGTAAAAGAGCCGTCTCCTCTTTTTCCTTTCTTTCTGAAACTCTTCTCTAACCCTTTCTACCTTAACTACCCTTATCTAATGCACATCTTACTTGAATACTATCTTATAATATAACTGAAACAACTTGAGAAATGTTAGTAAGTTCTACTCACAGTATGCATAAATCTTCAGAAAAATTAGAAAAAAAATCACAGGAGTAACTACTTTATTAATTTTGCCTACCAGTTACAGAAAGCAGTGAATAGGGAGGAGCCTGATAGAAACTTCAGTCTGCTAAATTCTACCTGTTGGGTTTCTTGAAAATAATGCAGTGCTCTCAATACAAAAATTCTGATATACCAATATTAAGATGAGAAAACCAACAAAAAAGTAAAACAAAAAAAAGTTTAAAAAATTTTCTCATTTCAAGCAAGAGACCAAGGTGATCAAAGTTCTGTTACCCAAGTTTGATAACAGTTTGCCTAATAGAAGCATATCCACATTCTGAGGATATTTTCATACTTTACTTTTTTTCAATCCATTTGCATTGTGATTAAAAATCAAATGTAATCTGATAAATAACTGCTTAAATCAAATGTAATCTGATAAATAACTGGTTAAAATCTTGCCCTAAACAAGATCCAGCAGGATCAGAAATTTTTCTGCAGCTACAATGTGGGTTGAACAATTTTCCTGTTTCCAGTGTTCTGCCAGTATTTGTGCATAAGCAGACCCACAACTTTCTGTTTTGGGTTAGGGCTACAGAAACCCCATAAATCCAGAACCTTTTGAATCTAATGCTACAGTTTAAAGCGTAGCTTTGGAAGTTGAAGCTGTAATATTTCACCTCAGGGGCTGTTGCCACATTAGCTTTCTTTATCTGAACAGAAACAGAAAAGCTTCAGATTTATAGAAAGCTTCCAGCCTGTTCTGTGAAGATTTCTAACCCAATTTTGTAGCTCTAACACATCATAAGATTATACTCAACTCTGTATGGCAGATGAGAGGAAACCTGTAGTCCCTTCAAGACCTTGAAAGACTGGGGAGGAAGAGGGGCATCCTGATAACACTAAAGTATATATTTTCTGGCTCCTAGAGGTATTTGAAAGATGAGGAAAAGGCTCCTAGACCTAGCTAAATATTGGATAGTTTTCCAAAACTTAAATGCTTATCTAAAAATCAAACTGGCATAATAGCCATTACAAGCCATTTGTTTTCTTCTTGTGAAGCTCTTAGATACTTCACATGCTTAGATGCAGCCTAGACTAATATAACAATTTAAGAATGAACAAGTTAAGCTCCACATTACAAGGCTGTGTTGCTTTAATTATGACTTGTAAAATAAAGCAGTTCTAAACCAGCATATACTCCATACATAGAAAAGTGGTTGCTGCTCACGCTATATAATGTGCACATACGCCAAAAAAAAAAGGTAGAAAGTATAATAGTAAAAGAAAAACAACAGCACTAGCGGGCACATAACAGTGTCAGAAGTGTGAGATGCACTTTGCTAAGACTGATGAGATAGAGCACAGATGCTGAGTGACCAGAGCCAAACCCAACCCAGAGCCACCAGAGATGGGGGAGCTGTTTGTTTGTGTTTCTGTTTACAGCGTGACCTGTCTGCCAGGTACCTCTCCTGTCTCATTGCTTCCTGGTTCAGTGTGGCTCTTCTCCTCTGGTTCTTGGACATCCCATATGGAAATACTCTGAGGGGTATCATAGAACACCCTGAACATCTCTCTCTCAGTATTTCTGTGTCTGTTGGGACTCTCACAGTAAATTTAGGGGTTTGGTTTCCAAATATCTTCTAAACAAAGAAATACAGCCTGCTTTTAACCACACAAGTAAACTAAAAAAAAGCACACACTATGCTATAAAAAATGTGTACCTTTACAAATTATTCCTTATTTAATAATTAATAAATATTTTCATATTTAATTGCACTTAAAAAAAATAATTTAACCG
>VXAX01001457.1:567536-583542 GCA_013399835.1 Leptocoma aspasia | reverse complement strand
AAAAAAAAAAAAGGAAAGAAAAGAGAGAAAAAGGTCATATTTTATCAGAGGTAGACTGATTCGAAAAGTGGTTCAAAAGACCCTCATATCAGAGCTGGGTCTCATGAAATCAGAGAAGGGAATCTTTACAAGCAAAGAGGAAAACATCTTAGGACAATTTCCCTACCCTCTCAAATGACCTGTGAGTTCTAAATTTTAATTTCTGTTATATGCTGTTTTGTCACTAACACAGAATTATTTGTGTTTGGGGTATCTTCACAGACCTCATGGTAGACAAATAATTTAACATTAAATCAGTGGAGAAAACAGTAAAACAGTAAAAAAATACTGTTTGGAGAGGTGTATAAAATATGACCCAGCTGCTTTTTTTAAGGGTTTCCTGGATGTGTGTTTGAAATGGACCTAATTTTACCTTTGAAAAATCTGCAACACACCAAGTTATTAATTATAGTTAAAAGTGCACAAGTCTGTCCATTCTGAAATAAAATTTTATTGTAAAGTATCATTAAGTCAGTATTCACTTTTGCCAAAACTGTGTAGATTCCCTAATGGAACTACATTTAAAGGCAGAGAGCTTATGTATCGTAGTGCTGAGTTATGACTTTCAATTTTAGCAGCATTTTCACTGAACTAAGTAGACAAGGAAAACTCTGTATGTTTGTAGTTTTGCCTCTACACTGCCAGGAAGAAAACATAGGCTTCATTTCCTTCCTAGGTTAATTCACATAAAAAAAGATTATTTAGTAGCACTAGTTATGTAGTTTGAGCCTTCCCCTTTCCAACCAGGAGCTTGGCAGGGATGCTGCCAGCAGCAGCACCTATATACTTTTCCACAAAAACAAGCTGCTTCACAGGAAAGTGCCGGTTCAACTAAATTCAAGTGTCTGCTTTACACATTTTCCGTTTAAAAATATCTGGGAAATGAGGTTGGTTTTTTTTTTTTAATTTAGACATGTCACCACAGTGTTTCGCAGCAGTTACAGACAAATTACCCTATGCCTTCAGTCTGCTAAGGAAAGACAATGATGTCTTCTGGAACATGTAAATTGGGGTGCTTAAATGATAGAGCAGGCACTAAAATAAGAATCCTCTGAGGTACCATGACATCAGTACCAAACACAAAAACTAAAGATGAATACCAAAATACCAAGGTTTGATTTTTCATCAGAAGTTCAGACATTTCCAAGGAGAGAAAACCTCAGCTTTCAAACAGTTCAGATCATCAAGATTTATAACATTTAGAATGGATTCCAGCAGATCTTAGTGAAAGATGCTCCACTAAATTTTCACCTTGCCTGAGTGTCTTAAGGATCACTGGAGATGTCTCTCAAAGGCTTTGTAGTAAAATGTTCATCCAATCCTCAGATTTTTTTTGTTGCGATTCATTTGAAGTCCATAAATACCACAACTTCTGCTACATCAAACTTCACAGAACCACCTTGATGTTTCTAAAGTTTAATATTTAGACTAGAAGCTTTCCAATAGTAAATTCTTAATATAAAATAAAGATGTGGATACAATTTCTATCAGAAGCTTAATATTTTTTTTAACTTCAAGATATTATGATACCAGACCCTAAATAGAAAGCTATACTTAGCAATTAAGAAAGATTTAAAATTGGGAGAATTAAGCTTGACTCTTCCTTTTAGACTGAAAAAAATTATAATAACATTTTGTTGGCTGCTACGTATCATTGCCAAAAATGTCAGAGAGGTGCAGATTCAGAGGCTGTCACCCTAATGAAAATAACTTGACTGAGTGACTGAAAGCCTTGTCATTCTAGTGAAAAGGCAAAGAAAGGCTACAGGTTTTGCAACCAGTAAATCAAATTTATACAGAAAAGGGGATAAAGACTTTTGCTGTTAATATTCTTTACCCCTTGAAAAACCCAGAACCATTAACAGTGAACAACAAATTCAAAAATTTCAATTACCTGTAGAAAACTGCACCATCACAAAACAGTCTGGAATCTCTATATACATGTCATCAGATTTAATGAAGCTCACTAATTCCTCTCATAACAGAAGCAGAAAACTTGCATTACAAGTAAAAAGTCTTGGTTTCAAACTGATGAATACCCTGTTCTACTACAGAAGCAAGTGTAAGTCTTTTCCCAACTGAAATCAGCTTTTATATTAGATATTTATGTGAATTACTTATTTCCACCTTTCTTTTCTCTTTAGGATACCAGTGTGACTAAGATGGGAAAAAACAATGGAGAATCACTAAAGTGCTACTTGAAATCAACATATAGAGTGAACCAAAATGTCACATTTATAAATATTTATAAGATAGAATTTCCCATTATATGTTCAGCATTGAATGTTGCATGTTATTCTTATTAATGTTTCATAAACATGTGTACAAAAAACAATATGCTTTAATTTTCTTCTAAGTATTAAGTAGAATTATAGCAGCATCTGCTTTCAACAGTTGAGTGCACAAGCTATTCGTGCCCTGTCGTAAATTCCATGATGCATTAAGATGCCATTAAATGTACCTTCTGTGGTTGTCTGCTCATTTACATACCTTGTAAATCATCATGTAGAAATCAAGTGAACTAGGGAGTAATCACCTGCACTGTTCCCTTCTGCCAGAGTCCAGTGCCATCCACATGTTCCTCCATCAGGATCATCACCATTAAACATTAAAGTCAATTATGTCAATGATAAGAAACTTAATTGCTGAAGGCAATTTGAGCTATATTTTTTTAATAAGTCCATTTTCTATAAAAAATTTGAAAGCCAAGCAATTTAGGCAAGCAAGAAGACATAAGCATACCTGGTGAGCCCTTTCTCCTCAAGGATCCTCAACTGGGAGTGTTATGTAAAATTAATAAACAAATAAATAAAAACCCTTGAGGAATGAAAATAAATTAAAACAAAAGTCTGTCTCTTTGTGGTCTTTTCTCCTCACTTAGCAAGCTTCCTATATGGCCTCTGTGCTTGAGCAAAATAGTGAAAAAGAATATCTCAGCTTTTGCAGAATTAGAACATACTGGAGAAAAACTACTCCTTTTTATTATTATTTTTATTTCCTTAGTGTTCTAAGTACATTTTTTTCACTGTTTGTACAGATTTAATTTCTCCAAGCCAGTTTTCAAGGAGATACCTGGAAAAGGTTTACTTCTACGAAAACCAAGCAGTTTCCTGCATTGGCTGGCAAGATAGTTTTCTCAGTGTCACAGCTGTAGCTCCACTGAGTGCAGACTCTGTCCCTCTCACCACTCTGGTGATTCAGCCTCTAATGGTCAGGAGCTTGGAAACAGGCATCTGCACCTGGGTACCAAAGTTGGCAAAGTAACCTGCTGCTGGCAGAATCCCACTATGTTTCATTGTTTCCCCTCCAATGTTTAAACATTTCAGCCCCTACAAATTAGTCAGATCAGCTTTCTCTGAATTTAGCAACTACTTCCATGCATTTCTTATGATTTTTCCTCTTTCTAAGAAGCCAGGCAAAGATATTTACCCTACAGAAGCATTGCCCAATATCTTTGTTGTGTCAGAGTGTCCTTGAAGGGAAGAAACCTAGTGGACTGCAAGGCCTGAAGTCAGCAACAAAGGAAGGCTGGAGAGGAGCTCTGGAGGGAGGGAGGAAGAGAAGGAGAGAGAGTGGTAAACACTACTGAGTGCACATATGCAACCAAGGTGAACTGCAAGACTGCCAGAGGTAACTAATTTATTTCATTTTGAGTCTGTCAACTTCCACTGGAAAAATATTTTTTAGACTTAGGAAAATGAAATAATCCTTGATTTTAGTGTCAGGCTTTCACCTAGCACACACAACTCCCTTGCTATGAGAATGCAGCCCATGGGACTTCTTAGCATCCTTTTCAAAGCAACAGCTTCTGAAAATAATCAGATCACAGGATTTTTTTCCCTCAGAAGGAGAATAAAAAAAAGGGGAGGAGGGAAGCTAATAAATAATATGAAGTTTCTTGCATTTAGTGGCAAACGTTATGGAAAAAAGCACATCCCTTTGTAACGGATGCTTTCTCCTTGCCTGTCATCTGTGTTTATACCATATCCATCAGTCTTTGCAACCCTCAGTCCTTGAACTCCTTCTGCAAGCAATAAAGAGAAGCATCTACCGTGTGCTTCATTACCAAAGACCAAGACTCTTCTCTTCCTTTAGCCTTTCAAGAAATAGTGGGGGAGGGGGAATTGTCTTCCGACAATTAGAGGAAATACATTTGAATTTGGGGTGATAGGTCTGCTATAAATTTATGGGTACAGAGTAGATACCTCACAGATGAAATAGGAGCAGTTCTGCAAATTGAGCACACCAATGTCTAACAATTTTTGGTGGAGAGCCCCTTTCAGGCCAGCTCTTCACACAGGAGGAAGTCAGGCTTGAGCGGATCAGGCACCCTGAAAAGTCCAGGTAGACAGTGGAAACACTTTTCCAGATGTCTCTTGGCATATTTATAGATGACAATTTTTCAGTTCTATTAGTAAAACATTAGTGAGAAAAACTTTGTCAGCCTCGCACTAAAACAATGGGATCACAGGGAGCAGTGACAAGCCAACAGCTTTGGGTGCCACCACAGTCACAGCAGGAACAACTGCTATTCCCTCTGAGCTGCCACATAGCTCTGGGTGAACAAGTCAGATGGAGAAGCTTGTTCTCCCACAGATTATTCTGGGTCACTGTCTCCATGAGGGAAAACCCTGTACTGGCCAGCTGGCTGCCTCTGTGCTGCTCCTCACCCTCATTGCCCACACACTTATCATCCAAAAACAGAGGCCATCCTTGTGCTACTGAGAATGTAGCTTGGGAAAAGCTGTTACAAATACTTAAACCCTTTTCACATCTTTTTATTCCATTTTTATCAACCTCTCCAAACAGTTTACAGATCAGTGAGCACTGCCAAAGCATTCCTGCTATTTTTTCAGTGGTTGCTGCTACTGACCTTCTTTATTTTCTCATTTAGGAAAATAGTGAGGTCGCCTGTTGACATCCTTACTTTTTAACTCTGGAACCAGTGTTTGCATTGGAAGAAACTCTTTCTGATGCTGAGTGAAAGCAGAGCACTGAAGGCGCTGAAAAATTAGAGCACACATTTGGTATTTAGAGACTGCGGTCAATTCAGCCTCTCCTGTCATGACAGCATCTCCATGCACTTGGCGTGGCAGGCTCTTACTGTAGTCACACAGCTCAGAATGTTTAAAAATAAGTTTGCGTCCTAATTTAAATTCCAAGTACTAGCCTGTTTCCATTGAGAAAGTCTTCAGTGTTACAGTTTTATGAAGCAATTCTCCCTTTCTAATGCTGTAAGCATCTCCAAATATTAATTCATAAGAAGATTAACAATAATCTCAGTATCAGTCAGACTAGATGTTTTTAGTCCTAGCTGAAAAGCTACACCCTTGCTAGTACTTATACCTGCTGAGCTCAGTCATTTTCAGCCAAAGGCTACAAAGACACAGCAATCTGCCTGTGTGGGTTCATTTCCAGCAAACTAATCCCAGAAATTATCACATTACGTTTCCAGCTCCCTAAGAAAAACCTGCCAATGTGCATAAATAATTTTAAAATCCTAGAACAATGCTTGAGTCATCTTTTTTTCTACCCATAATTCATCTAGCACAGTCTGACCATGGTCCATGACTCATGCTCCCACAAACTACCACTGCATAAATAAGTGATGATTCCTCTAAGGAGCTGAAAAACGTAGCTGAATGAAGAGGCACAGCCTAATATTTAACATCTAAAAATCTACGACTTCATGAATGCAAATTTATATATTTACATATATAAACTGTGTCTCTCTTGGTCTTTCTAACTTCAGAGATTCTTTTTGGTACTGAATAGATAGTCTGGCCTACAAGGGGAATTAAAGATATAATTGTTCCTTACTTCTGTTTTTTTTCCTCCAAGAACACTGATACGTGTTTTGCAACAGGCATACTATATCACTAAGAGAAAAATTTTTCATCACCTTTTCTTTTCCTAGACAAAGAAACCAAAAAAATTGCTCAAAGGAGGACTGAAACAAACTACAAATTTGAAACCAAACCAAAATTTTTTAACTAAACCAAAACTTGATATCATGCATATTCTTCCCAGGTGGATTTTGAGTAAACAAAATAATTCCATTGCTTTTGTATTTTTAAAGTTCTTTCCTACTCCCAGCCAGCTTGATTCTCACAACAGGAAAGGGAAAAAACTCCCAGAAACAAGAGAGATTCTGTGTGCTTGTAAAGTTATATTCTTGAGGGAAATGGAACTTTCTCATGAACATTTTATTCTCTTCAAAAGGAATAATGTTTTGTTAAGAAAAAAAGAGGCAGACAAGTGTTATAAAAGGTATTTTAAGCATATCTCAGTCATATTTATGACTCTGAAATGAGTGCTATTTCAATACTTCCTGCTCTGTTACATTATTCAGCTGCCAACTGTCCTGTATTTCATATCCTTTACAGACATTTAGCACAAAGTACACTTCATTCTGACATTGAATATTCCTTTTTTACTTTCATACTCACATATCATCTCTATTTCTTTCCAATTCATCCAGATATTTGACTAATGCAAGTAACAACAACATTTAAGAGAGGAGCTTTATGCAGCTACTAATTTACTTTGCTCATCACTGGATTCACTCAATACCATGGTTTTGTTACACATTTCCCATGGGCAGTCCCCACTAGACATCATGTAAAATCACTAGATATTCCATATAATGCTTCTCTTCAATTATTTCATGTTCTTTTTTTTTTTTTTAATTTTGTTTCCTTTCTTTACCTCTATTCCTTTCAAGCCTCTTTCTACCATTTCCAGATTTCTCCTTCATGGCATTTACAGTCCTCGTGCCAACATGGCTTGACAGGACTTACATATGAACCCCGGGAGCTGCTGTCCACTTCTACAGGTAGCCAGAGTCAAGTAGAATGCATTTAAAAATAAAAAAATAAATTATTTGTCTCAGCATCCTAGAGTGGCTGCCTGTTCCTCTGTCCTTTCTTTTCATGCCACTAGTCTGTAACCAAAATGAGAAAATATCCTTGTTGCAGGGTATGCAGCAATGCTCTGACCATAAGTTAAGCCACAGAGAATCTGTCTTAGGTTTGACTTGACAAATACTGTTTTTCATATCAGATTTGCTTTTCTATGGCATAAACACAGAGGGTCAAATCTGTCATTTGAATATGGAAATTCACTGTGCACAACACACAGACACACAAACACTTATGGTATAAAAGAAATGTTGTAGCTATATGCAGCTTTACTCTCAAAGCAAACGCATCTCTCAAGAGACTATATTCTCAAGTAGTACACTTGTGATCTAATAAATCACATAATAGATAAGAAAAAATTTATTATACATCTTGTATAATACTAGCATGGTAGCAATTACTTCAGAAGCAACTAATTTTAGAATAATAATAATAACAATAATAACAATAATTTGCAAAGTGCTGGCTGCCATTCAAAACTCTCCTGAAACCACTCAAACTGCTTGATTGAATAAACAAACTGCTTGTTTCTTCCCTCTGCCAAAAATACAAGTCAGACAAACTCATTTCTAACTAATGTCATTCTGATATAGCCATTTGAATTTTACCAATCCCAGAGCCTATTTCAGAAAATCTAAATGTTCTATGAAAGTAATACTATTTGTTGTGGTATGGCTTATGCTAAACTCTTTCCCTGCTGGAACCTGAGCTAAACATTAATACCAGATTCTTACTGTGGTCTGGATATGAGTAATATTTATTCCTCTAGAAATTCAAAGTGGATAAAATCTTGTTTCAAATTATAGGTTTCATTGATTTCAAATATAATTCTTGAAACTTAAAACAGTGTGAGCTGCCTTTCTGCACCTGCCTAAAAATATTTTAGGAAAATTCTGTTGCTAAATCCTATATTACTGCCATGTTAGGGAAATGAAAACCTTGAAAAGTGCAGGAGAGATAACTTGGAAATAGTAAATGGACCAAGAGAAAGTTCATATATCATTCACTTATAGTACAAACCTTGGGTTGGTGGCTACTGAGATAGCAAACAACCACAGCATAGTCTGGAATCTACCAGGAAAACGCCTTTCACTACACCTAGTACTAAATTCTGTAGGCAGAAAAAAAAACACAGGAGAGATGAAAACCAGCTACAAAGCCTACTGGGAATGAATGCATCTGCTACTTCCAAATACATGTTGTTCCTATTTTCCAAATCATATCTTTAACACAGAGCTGGCTTCTGCCTCCTGTCAGCAAATGTTTTCTTTATTTTAAATTGAGAGGCAGTCTGTGTGAGAGAGAATGACATTTTACTGGAGCATCAAGTTTCTATAGCTCTAATTCAATTGAGATCACCTCTGTTATTTTCAGTCATAGCTGGCCAGATAGCCCTAAGAGAAAGCTGTTAGAATACTAATGTCTTGGCCACCAAGTTCATCATGGCTTCATATACCCACACAGAAAAAAACAAAGCTTCAATACATTGTAAAATTTCATGTTAAATCAAATGTTTTCAAAAGGCCTATTTAAGATAATTCACCTGGATTAAGATCCTACTTTTTAATCAATGGATTCTCAATTTACATCTACATGCAATTATTTATGGGAGTACTGACACGTGGAATATTAACAGGTACAGCACTGCCAGTTTGATCTATTCAGCCCAAATATTCCTGGAAGCACTCACATCTAGAAATGTGATCCACCAAAACCCTGCTCAGCTGCCACCTGCTGTGAGTGACACTTGAGTCCATGAGATGTCCCCACCAATCTTGTTCCTCTCTGTGCCCCTTCAAGAGATTCAAAGAGGTTTAAAAGTGGACTTAAAACCTTCTGGTCTTTTCTTCACAAACTTTTTTAAAATTATCTTTCATCTGGCTTTAGCAATAACAGGAATAGTCCATGGGTAAGGGAACAAAAGGTTGATGACCTAGGGTTATGTTTGTTTTGTGTGAAGATGTTCAGAGTTTTCCCAATTAAATGTTGGCTTTAATTATGCCATCCATGCTCAGTTGGCAGACACAAGTAATTTATCAAGATATTTTAACAGATGATGTGTTCTGCAGGACATCACAGTCACATATTCAACTGGTACAATTTAAAGACATTAATGATTTCAAAAATAATTTTATGCACATTTAATATTTAAAAATCCATGTTTTTTAAAATGTGGAATCTAAGCTGCATCTTAGGCTTATTACATTCATAATCTTCCCTGTTTCAATTTGGAGGAATTTGAAAAACAAAAAAATCACCACCTACATATTACAGATTTAGTGAATTTAATATTTTCCAATATTTGCTGAAAGGCTACCAAAAGGCCACATGGTTTAGAAGAAAAAAAGCAAAATACCCCAGTCATTATAAGAGTTGTGAGTTATTCCCTAGTGCAAACAGAACAAAAATGTGCCTCCTTAACTGTGTATTCAGACAGAGCAATTAAGAATATAATGGTACATCCCAAACAAAACAGAAAATAGTGCATTTTTTACAGATTCTTGCACTCCAGAGTCCTGACTTCCATTATTCACATGCTGGTTGAAGTCTATAACAGCTCTGGAGATGGATTTCATTAATGTGATCTTCATTACTTCACTTCTCCTTCTAAGTCCTCCCTGCTCATTAGCTCTGAGAGCCAGGGCTTGTTAATGGCCCAGCAGTCATATGGTGGATCAATAACATAATAAGGGCAAAACTTTAAGTGCAGGGGGAGAGTAGCGCAAGAAGGAGAAAAACATTTCAAAATTCACATTTGTTCCTCCCCTGGTAACAGATGTGAATCAAATTCTAGCAATGTGAACATGGAGTTCTGGACCAGGTCCTAAAGCCTACACAAAAATCCAGTTGGATTAGATGATTATTTCAGCTCTAAATCCTGATGTTCTTTCTAATCCTGCTCAGCAGCTGGCAGCAATCGTGGTGTTTCTAAGGTTGTATAAATGCAAGCTCCCATAAGAATCTGGTTTAAGGACATGATGAATGATGAAGTGTTATATACTACAAGACCCTTGCTTAGTACCAACAGTTTTCACAAAGAATCCTTTCTGCTGAGGAACTTGGATGAATGTTCTTTTTTTTTTTTTTTTTACTATTTCAGTGGGAATTAGATGTGCCAAATTATCTGACAGCCTGCATCACTATGTCTGCTAAGCTGCATGATAATAATACTGCAGATACGATGATAATGGTCCACAACAGTGCACATTAGCATACTTTTCTGATCTGATAGGCATCCAACAATCAGTCAGGAAAATGGTGCAGGGTTAAATCCCTAAATATCTCCTAGGTCAATAATCTCTGTCTTTCCTATAATACAGAATATTTTGATTGCATGCAACCAGTCTCATGAAGATGAATGCAACTGTAGCACATTTATGGTATCTTTCACCTCCCAGGGTTAGACAATTTTAGTGTGATCTGGGCAGAGATTTGTTATATTTTTTGTCCTTTTCAGCCACAAAAATCAGAAGCTGTGTCAGAAGAAGCCCCATGAGCCTCTAGGTAAATGCAGGGAACTCTCCTGCTGCAGCCAGCTTTAATGAGGTATTGCAACACCAGCCTATGTATTTCAAAAGCAAAAAATCCAGCAGCTTTCTGAAAAACAACACCCACATCCCATTCTCAGCAGTGCTACAGCCTGACATGCATCATCTGGCTTTTAAGTTTTTCTGGAAGGATACTGTTTGACCTAACCCACTGGAGGTAAATCATTATGTGATTTAATAGGCACGAGGGCTTGTTAAAAGCTTTGCCCGATCAGCCAGTTTTACATCCACAGCAAACACATCCTCTGCTATTCTAAATATTCATTTTTCCACATATTGCTTACTATAAGTTTCCTGTTGGTTTTGGCTTAATTACCTTTCTGTGAGCATCATGCAGTTATAAAAAGAAAAAAAGACGTTAGACTTAGGTCACCCCTCTGGTGTGGGATTTTCCCCCATCATATGGTTTACTACAGCTTTGCTGTATTCAGCACCAGGGTGGTAGGTTGCCCATTGGCCCCTGTGCACAGAGGCTGCTCCTGTCAAAGGGAACATTTCTTCCTTAATCCACATCATTCCATCCTCTTCAACTTCCTATTCTGAACTGCTCTCTGAACACTTACAGATTCACCTAGGAGCAGCAGCTCACACTCTGCTTGAGTGATTTATTTTTCTTCCAATAGATCTAGCTCTTCATGGGATTGTTAAAGTCAGCTTGGTTTTAATCAGGACTAATAACCTTCAAATAGAATTTTCTAAAATATGCATTTACTGACTCTTTCAAGCCATGTATAACTAGAAATATTTCTGCTTTCAATATGCATAACATTTTTATTATTCCCTTATTTCTGGAGGAAATGTGCATTAATTAATAATTTCAAAATAAAATCAGGATTTTTTTCCTATAAAGAACTGCAAAGAACTCTTGGGTTCTTGTTTAGCAAACATGTTTTCCTAAAAGGAAAGAATTGGTCCTTTTCACTGGGAAAGGGATAACAATCTAAAGGCATGGGATGCCATGAAATGCGGGGATATGGACCAAAGTTTGACAAATTGATCCTCATTGAAATGGCAAGATTTACTTTCCTTTCCTGAAAGGTATAATTTCCTTTCAGGAAAGGAAATGAAATCTTAGAAACAGAAAAGAAAGTGTTACAAACACTCTGGAAAGGAGATACGATCAAATAAAATGCAATTGAAAAAAAGAAGAAAATTTGGAAATGGAATGACTACAATCAAACGGATCAGGATGCAAGGACGTGCAGTGAAAAGGACCAAAACTTGCCAAAACCAAACACACTGAAGTTGCAAAATCAAGGGAAAAAATCAAACAGGAAAAGAATAAATAGAGATGATGATTTGAATGATATAATGTGGATACTGAAAAAGAAAAAAGAAATCTTCACCAAAGGGGAAAAAATCAAAGGTCATGGGATGCCATGAAGTGCAGGGATATAGACCAAGGCTTGCTAAATTGATTCACATTGAAATCTTGAAAACAGAAGAGAAAGCGTTACAAACACTATGGCAAGAATATATGATCTAATAAAATGCAATTGAAAAAAAAAGAAGAAAATTTGGAAATGGAATTACTACAATTAAATGTATAGGGATGAAATGAAGTGCAGTGAAAAGGACCAAAACTAAGCTCACTCGAGTTGCAAATTCAGGGTGAAAAATCATACAGGAGGATAGAAAACACAGGAGAAGAATGGCATGAAAAGCCTTGCCCAATATAAAAAAAAAAATCTTCACCGAAGGGAAAACCATCAAAAGGCATGGGATGCCATGAGGTGCAGGGATATGGACCAAAGCCTGCCAAATTGATCCTCATTGAAATCTTGAAAAGAGAAAAGAAAGGGTTACAAACACTCTGGAAAGGAGATATGATCAAATAAAATGCAATTTAAAAAAAAGAAGAAAATTTGGAAATGGAGTGACTACAAGGAAATGGACTGGGATGAAATGAGGTGGTCCTTTTGGTGAAAAGGACCAAAACATTAATTTTCCTGGCTTGGTGACAGTTGGATGCATGTCAACGATAAAAACGCATTCTGTTTTGAATATCCACATAATTTTGCACTTTATTTTGAATTCATTACTCATCAATGAAGCCAAGTATATAAAGTAAAGAAAGCATTCCATAAAACAAGACAAAACCTAATTGCACAGAAAAAGAAGTGGTAATGTAAGACAATAAGAAATCATTCAAATTAAACTAATCCTACCAATGATTTTAAAGAATTAATACCACAAGGGTGTTCTACACTGTGCTTCCATTCAAAGAAATTAGGTGCCCAGAGCAGAGTAACATTGCAGTGAATGAGCACCTCTGTGTTTTGGGACAAAGAAACTGACTTCCTGCTTTGTTTTGAAGTGCCTTCAGAAATCTACTTGTTAAAACTCATATTCTCTGCATTCCTAGTGAGAATGGTTGATCTCCCATATCAAGTTCAGGCATGCAAAAAAAGAAATAGACAAAAGAAGAACTTAATTTACTTTGCTTTATTCCTCTAACTTCAAATCAGTACTGAATAGTTGCACATTATGTGGATCAAACAATTTAAAAATAGTATTGGGGTTTTTGTTGGACTGATATGGAGTTTTCCAAGACTCACATTCCACTGAGCACTTAACATCTCTCCTTCACAAAACTGGAATGAGCAAAGACTGTAAATTGGCAAGCTGAATTGTTATATGAAACAGAGGAGGTCATTTATTATCTCTCTGCCACAGATGACCCATCTGCACAATGAGGACACCAAACTACCTCAGCACAGGTCTGCAAGGCTTTCCATTTATAAGCCTTTTCAAGGTCCCTAAGTATAAGCTGATAAAGAAAACTTCACTTCTAAGTCTTTAAGAGGCCAGCCTCTAAAGATACTAAGAAATAACAGAGCAATTGTGAATACCGCTATGTTTCTTAATAAAGAAAGAAAGCTTTCTTCAAAGTGTGACTGTTTATGATTTATCACTCATCTTCAGAAACTGCTTGTGTGTCCAGAAATTCAATTTAAGAAGCAATACTTTAAAAGGCAGCCATGGGAGCAGCAAGGGGGCTTCAAACTGACAAAACATCTATTTTCTTGGAAGTCATTAGAGTTAGATGCTTATCTGCTTTCCACATGTCTATCTGGCAATTCCTTTTGTTATTTTCCATCAAGCATTGTTCAGTTATGATGGTTTTTTTTAAAAAAAGTATTATAAGAGTGGGTGGGGAATTGAAGAATGGGGTCTGTCCTGTTGGCTCAGGACCAAAGTGCCATGGGCTGGTTGTCACAGTCTAGCACTGAGGAAAGCAGTGGCTGAAGTCAGAAGGACTAAGATCAGCTTATGCAAGGCCCCTCTGTAGCTGTGTTCCTCTTGGGAAAGGAGGCCATTTAAAAAGCTGGAGAATTCACAGCAGTGACACAGATGGCCAAACAAATTTAAAATTTTTCCAAAATTTTATGCAGACTTAAGGAGCTATAAGTGCTTGGCTTAAGTCACCTTTCGCCCTTTAAATGTGACCCTTTGCTCAAGTTAAGCATATTTAAATTGCCACCTCCCAAAATTCCTCCTCAAAAGTATTCTAATAACTCTCAGGATAACCTCTGATGGTACACACTGCAGTAGAGAATGTACAATTCACCAGTGACCTACAGGCACACAAACAGAAAAAGCAAGGGGAGAAGAATTAAAAAAATAATTAGGTTTGCATTCTCTTCTCTCATCTTGCTCTTACCAAATAAAAACTTGAAAAAAAGTGTTTCTTCCTGATCTACTGCAAATACCTTTATCCCTCCAGAGAGGGCATCTGAAAGCTCTTTAATGACAGAATGGTGTTTTCCAAAATTGCTGTTTCTTTACAAACAAAACACTTAAATAGCAGTTGTTTGTGGGTTATTTTAATACATTCTTCTTAGCGTAAAAAAAGCCCCAAATGAAAATATCCAAACAAGTGAAAACAAACAAGTAACTAAAACTCAAACCAAATATTCTACTAAATACATATCATTTCCTTAACTGGGGAGACAAAGGGGATGAAATAGATGATGAAACAAGAAGGGAAAGAAAAATATGAGAGATGAGTTAACTTTCAGAAACCAAGCTGATTAAAACCCTGGACAAAACACTGTATTTAGAATTTGCCATGTTTGCCCTTATTCAGGGGCAGCAGAGTTAGGCCTGCACTTCAAGAAGCCTCAGAAGATCATTTTGTTTAATAAGCTCAAAGATCCGAAAAAAACATTTGCTGGGAAAAATACCAGAGGAGCTTGGCTTTCAAAGAGATTCAAACACAGCTTTCTACTACAAAGTGTCTTTTCAATTAGGATGCTGGGAATCAGAGGAGGATAAGATGTAAGGTAATGAGGGCAGGCATGACATGGCAGCCTTAGGGCTCTGTGGGATTTTCCTTCAACATTGGATTCAGCCCCTTGGAGAAACCTGCAGTGAATCTGATAGCTTCCTTCTCTTTCCCCATGCCTCAGCTTTCGGGTCTTGAGTGCTCTGTCATATCTTTGCATCTATTGTGCACACTCCAGCACAATTATAAAGCTTTTGTTTTCAGGAGTTCTCCATTTTATTATTTAACAAAATAAAATAACTTTAATAACATGAAGCCAGGCCTGTTTTCCAGTCACTAGGAGATTAAATGAGGAAGGGAGAGATCATCTGAAAGTCTATGTGTTGGAAACATCAAGTAATGACCTTTATTACTAATGACCTAGGCCCTCCAGCAATGAACCTAGACAACACTGATTAAGAGAGAAGCCTGCTGCTTTTTACAGGCATATAAAATAAAAGGAGTCTTTGTGTTAATAGAAAGGAGTATGACACAGAAAGAAATGTAAAAATGAATGAGCTATAAAAAGAAGGGATTTTTCCTCCTCTGTGGAAGACAATAAGAAATTAATCTAGAGATATAAAAGCTTGAATCATAGTTTCATACACCATTGCAAAAGCAGATCTTTACAAGCTAATGTTAACTAAATTCTTTGATGCAGAGTTGCAGAAAATGACAGTAACTTTTTTCCAGGTGTGGCATAGAATAGTAACTTATTCTTAAAAACAATATCAACTGCCTCCATTAGAGTAAATAATTCATCCTAAGGGCATTTTTGCATCATATGCCCACTAATTAAAAAAAAAAAAAAAAAAAAGAAAGGGAAATCTGAACTGAAACCTTCACAGGGGGGTTTGGNTAATGGAAATCTTGCATATTTTTACTTACAATGTAGCTAAACCTTCCAAAAGGCCCATCTTGCTTTTTTTATGTGAATACCAAATCCTTAGACTCGGAAGAAAGCTGTGAATGGCGACAGGACATGATTGATTGTTGCAAGACAACTGTTCTGGGACTATATCTTCAATGGAAAATGCCCCTATCTAACCTATGCCACTCCCGGCTCCACACTATAGGAGCACTAGTAACACATAAATCTTTTTATTATTAAACAGTTACAGCTCAATGCCACCATTAAGAGCCTGAGCATTCATATTCACCTTTATGACAGGCACTAGATACAACATTGGAAATTGGAAGAAAATGTTACCAAAATAAAAAAAAAAAAAAAA
>VXAX01001457.1:481350-567523 GCA_013399835.1 Leptocoma aspasia | reverse complement strand
AAAAAAAAACAAAAAAAACAACTATGGAAAAAGATGACAGAAGAAAATAAAGGCTGGAGAAAACAGGGAAGCTCCAAAAAGATACAGTGAATAACAAGTGACAGCTAGCATCAGAAAGCAAGAGTACTCACTTTTCCAAGACAATTTGGGGTTTGGATCTAATAAGGAAGAACACCAACTCCCCAGCAGCACCATCTGGCTACTTCTAATGCTATGGCTATATAAAACTTGGTAGATCCTAGGTGATAATAAGTTATGAAAACCTTCTTTTTTGTTTTATTTGCAATGAAATAAAAATATTTGGTGTTCTTGTTAGGCAAAGAGGGGATCCCCACTCTTACCACAAGCAAAGGGATTTCAGCCTGGAAGTTCAGCTTAAATGATTGCAAACCAGTTCGGTTCTACAGCTAGTCTGACAGCTTTCATGAATAACTATTTTTCACTCTAAAACTGCCACTCATGAAAATTGAATGAGTTCATGAGTGTGGGATGACTTGCATTATATACTATGCTTGGCTTAACACATTCATTTCAATTTTTTTTTCCTATTCAACATAAATTTTTACTTGGATAGTTAAGCTATCTACAGTCTATAAAAAGTTGATAACTTGAAAAAAAAAATCAGTACAATTGCAAAATAATAATTTTAGATGCATCTATCCAGAATAATTTATGTAGTCTGCTACTCCAAAACTTTCAGCACTTGCTAGCTTTCCTATCCATTATGCCTTCAGAATAGCATGTAGAGCAGCCAAGTGTCAGCCTGAGTGCAGAGCTCTGATAAAAGGGGCCAAGAAATCTCAAGGCACTCACAGCTGCAGTGGCAGAAAACATGAAATGCCAAAGGGAGAAATGAATTCAAGTACAAAGTTGCTGCAAGCTTAAACTCTCAAGAGAGAATATAAAGTAATCAGAGCACAGCAAGTTGTCTGCTGGAATACTCAGCCTTTCCTTGTCAGAAATCCTATTCTGAACGAGCACCACCCAGGTTAGAAAACAGTGTTATCACTCAGCTCTTACTACCACCCCAAGCACAGCTGTGCCTCTGAATTTCCTGTATGGGATCACCTTTTTCCAAATACAGTGATGCTACTTGACAGATGGGACACGTATCTGCCTTCTGGCCAAGGTAAAACAGTTGTTTGCAGACTCCTGGCATGTTTTGTTTCCATTAGAGAGTCAATCCAGTCTCTCACACTGCTGTAAACATCCTACTCCTTTCCTTCCTTCCTTTGATGATGTACAAACACCTGCTGAGCTCAATGGTGACCCAAACTCAGGCTGGGTCTGCAGGACAGGGCTTGGGGTACTCATTCCCTCAGCTGATACCCTACTCATCTTCAAAGGTATTCACAGTGGGATTCCAATGACTTCTACAGCATATCCAGGGCAGACAACTTCTTCAAAATACAATTTCTTGCAAAAATAAAAACAAAAAAGAAGCTTAAGAAGTACCCAACTAACTGGACCAATGTAGTACGAGAAGGGATACTCCAGACTGACTGGACAACCTCCTGTTAATCAAATTTTTGTGGTCAGGCTACTTTGTTTTTCGTCTGGGATAATTCTAACAAATTGGAAAATAACTTCTAAAACCAAAAAAATTAGAGATCTTAAACATTTTGTTTCCATTGAAAACAATTATTTGAACTGATGGCCAATTGAAATCAATGTTATTTGCTGATAATCACTAGCACTTACAGTTGTAAAAGTCTAATTACACAGTTATTTTAAATGATTGTTTTTCAAACTATTAAGACAGATTTCTGTACATGAACCACAAATTTGACTGTAAAAGCCTTTCTTTTAAGCAATGGCATGCAACTCTGCATTAAAAAGAAGAAATTCCTAGAGCAATAAAATATTATAACTCAATTTAAATAAGGTTTCTACTCAGCTTTTAGCTGTGCCCACAAAATGCTGGGACAGCACAGATTTTCTTTATTTTGCAGCTGCAAGTTCAATGTATGCCTGAGTTATGTTAATATCTCTCTCTCCAAAAGCATTAGGACTGAGAACAATTCTATTTTCTGTACACATTAAGAAACTGGAAGTATGCATGGCTGTTTACACAGATGTATTTGTAACTGAAAAATGGAGAAAAACATAAACATATGGCAAGAATGAAAGAGATGAAACTCCTAAAAATCTGGTCTTCTATCTTAGATGGGTTTACTGTACTAAAGTAGTATTCTTGGACATGACAATTTCTAACAAAAATGCAAGAGTTCCAGTACAGGGCAGCACCCTGGCTGGACTAATAAGATTAGGTTAGGAGCACCTAGTCTAACAGCATTAGATTAGAAACTCTTACATCTTCCTCACAAAAAAGCCCCAAAAACAGAGGATGTGATTCAGTCTCCCCACACTTCTATGCCATTTCACAGCTGTGTCTCTTTCAAGACATTTTGTTAATGAAAGAAAAAAAAAAAGACAATTCCTTTTTTTGTTGACTGTCCTGGCTTGAAAATTTAAAAAAGCACTATTGGAATAGTAATATCATCTAGAATGTACTTCTGTTATTGTATCCTAATGAATATTTCTCGTAAAACCAAAAGGGCCCTGTTGATGTCCTCTGGGATAAATCACTAGATCTCTGTCCACTCTTCTGAAAAGTTCACCAATTTTTTCCTAAGCTTACTGACTGCAGTAATGTTATTGGGTGCAGCTCCCATTAAATCATTTGAAATTTGCTGGTGTGTGATATATGTGACTTAGGAAAAATGACTTTATACTCTTCTGTAGATGTGTGCATTCTTCTGTAAGACTATCACTGACTAGCAGCCTAACTAGAAAACATCTGCTAAGTTTAATTAAAAGTAATTTTAGCCTAATTTTCACTACAGGTAGGAGGGAAGCCTGTTGCACAAAAACTGTTGCTTTACATTGTCATAACTCAACAGTGGTAACACTACTCAAATTATAGGTTATAACCAAAACACTGTAACACAGCACCAGGACCCCTGTAAGACATGTCTCGGGCACACAGAAATTATGGTGCTTGTCCCAAGAAGTTTACAACCCAACTGTTAGAAATTCAACCCACACAGAGTAAGACACCATGGGAAAAGAGCTCATAGCAACAGAGAGCACAGCACAACACCTGCCTGGCCTCAGTTTAACTAAATTACAATTCCCATTCAATGGGCAAAGCTCTTCAAATGCTACTGCTAGTAAAAATGAAATCCTGTCCTAGGGACAGCCTTCACAAGGAATGTTTTGTTGATTCTTAGCATTGCAGTATCTAAGCATATTGTTCCTTTTGCTTTGTTTCTTGGAAACTGGGGCAATTTTGTACAACTTATCATAGCTGCATGTATACCAGTATATAAGTACATGGTAAGAAAGAAAAAGTCCTTTTAGAATTGAGGAAGCTATTTTCTCTCTGTTGTCTTTGTTACATTTCATAATCACTAGCAAACCCCCAAATCAGTGGTGTGCAGCTGATCTAGGTACTGGCAGGACTTTTTTCCCCCAATCAAATGGAAAGTTCATGTTTCGTCTTTATAAAAACACAAAGTTCACTATAAAACAACAGTAAAGGATTCAGCAACGGTTAGATAAACAATCATAATTTCATTCCTTTTATAATAAACCGAATAATCTCTTAGTGACACCTATAGTTTTCCCCTGCCTATCACCTTTCTAAAGACAGTTTGGAAAATGCATTAAAATTGGGGTAAATAACTGACAAACTGAGCTTCTGCAAACCCGCTCCAAGCACAGGCATTTGGTCACACATCGGCTTCCCAGCTGTGTTGCCAGTTTTCCAGGGAGGCTACAACCCTCCTCAACTGGTAACACAATATTTCACAAGCCTTTCTCATCTTCATCTAGGCACCTGTATGGCTTTGGGAAGGAAGATGTTTTTTCTTTGTGGGGTCTCTGATGATAAGCACCTACATGGCAAATCGTCTGCCTGTGCTGAAGCAGCAGGCAGGAGACCCAGACAGTTTCATAATTAGTGTGAAAGAACTAACAGGCTTCCAGGAGAGAAGTCCAGGAGAAGGCTGGCAGCACTGAGAAAAGATCATTTTTCAAAAGAAAAACCTTCCGAGTTGAAAAATTCCCTGCTCCCGCACACCAAAACCCTATGCAAGGTGGGCAGTCTTCAAATCACACTAATCAAACCTGCTGTTTCTCTCCTGAGTACAGATTAGCAAGACTCTGCTCTGCCATATTATTCATTTACTTGGAAGATGTAACCGTGCCAAGGAAACAAGAGCTACTTGATTTTTTTTTTCTATAGACTTTACTCTGTGTTGTTTACAATACTGCATAAATCCTCCAAGGAAAACACTAAAATAATTCATAAATTGATTTTTTTTCCTCAGCAAAACCACATTAACCAAAAAGAATACACAGAAAGAAGGAAAAACTGAAAGTCCTGTAAGAATCAGAGCATGCAGGTAACAGGTTGTGTGTTCCTACAATGATTCTGGGTTCAGACCTACTGAAATTTAAATAAATGCCACACTCCTTTCATTCAAGATCTTCAAGGGTGCAAAACATTTTTATTTAAAATTGTGGCTTTACATGGCAGAACAGATCAATTTAGAACAAATTCTTTCCTCTGCTAGTAGAAATTCATACCACCCTCACCAATTCAGAGGCTACACCTTAGGTTACCCCCCTCCTTTCTGGTATGGGAGCTTGGCCCTGTGCCCTGCCTCAGTCACGTCAGATTCTTAGTCAAGTCAACAAGAGCAGATGGAAGAAAAAGTACTATTTATTGTGCAGAAGATTCAAAAATATTTGGGTTCTCTTTTTTCAGTTGAAAACTTCCTTTTCTCTCTCTTATATCCCCATCAAGCATTTCACCAGACATTAACTTCCTGCAAACAATTTACCACTCCTTAGAGCTGAGTAACTGGATGGGAATTGTAAGGAAAAGCAGCACATGTTCTTGTATTATTAACACCTCTTACTCAAATCCCAGTAGAAACCACAAGTATAACATCAACTACAAAAAGTTTGAGTCTGTTTTCAGTGGAAATTCAGGGACAGCCTGTCCTTAGGACTTCCAGATTTCTTTCAAGTGCTTCACACATTGTTATCCAAATGTCTTGTTTGAACTGCTTGTTAATTTTCCTCTGAAACATTTATCTTTTCATGAGATTGATAAGCCAAATGCTAACAGAAAAAGTCTGCTTTGCTTTTTTATTTTACTCATTATAAAAATGAAAGGCAACATTTCAAATTTTTTAGACTTTTTTCACTTTTTATGCAAAGTAGTTTGCTTTCCATTACTAAAAATGCAAATATAACTTGACTTTCTCTTTTCTGATGCTTTGCCATAAGTATCTCAGAAAAATAAACAATGTCATTACTTTCTAGTACAGTTCACTTCTTGTTCTTCAGAAAGAGCTGATCTATTTTTGTAGTCAATTTTGAATAACTGGCAGAGACGTTTCATCAGTCCACTTTTGATATCAAAATTTTCAGGGAGAATAAACCTGACACAACTATAGCCTCAGTACATTTTTACTGATAATATTGCCTCATAGACCTCATTTGTATTAAACAGAAATGCTGCTACAGAGACTGCTTCCATTTCTATTCTGTCGAAAAAATGAGGAAACAATGAATATTCATGTTTCTTTCAGCTAATGAACAATTCAAACATGGACCACATCTCTGTGCCAAGCTGAAACACAGTGAATCACTATGTGGTTGAAGAGTAATAAGGCACTGGAATAGGAGAAGGATGTTCTCTTTATTTCGTGCTCTGGATATAAGAGCATCTATATCATGATATAGCCCATTAATAATAACATTACTGGTTTAGATTCAGATTTTGCAGATTCCATGTCACAGATATTATGTTCAATATTATGTTACATTATGTTCATGTCATTCTCACTTCCAAGCACTAAATGCTACTTTACAGAGAGGTAACAAGACAGCCCCAAACTTGCATATGAGAAGTGGCCAAGAGTTTTAAAGTGTTTCAAATTATTTAAAGAAAGAAGCAGAATAATTACATCTCAGAGGAACAAGTAAGAAAAGCTGAAAATTAGCAAAAAATAATGCAGCTAAAAACAATTGAGCAACTTCCTCTTAAGAGATTTCCAAAGTGAGACAAGCTGAAACATTCCTTAGAAAATGACCACACAATGATGCATCCAGAACATGCCTTCATGTTGGAAGATGTCTTGGCAGCACATATCAACTAAAGCACAAAGGCAGCTATCATTTACAATGAACATTGAATTTGAAAGTACTAAAAAGCCATGGACTAGGCATCCTCAGGTACATGGAATAAGGATGCTGAACAATCTGCACTCTTCAGAAGTGAAGGAAAGCTGATTACAGGACACTATTGCTTCCATAGATGTCTCTCCCTGAGTTCTCCAGACCTTTGTTTTTTCCCATTTCCTCTTGCAAAAATTTTTTTCTTCTGCCCTACAGCTCTTTGCCAGGTTAATTTTGTAACATCTTGGCTATGAAAAAAAGCAGATAATTGCCCAGCCTTCATCATCACCTTCATATGTTTCCTTTTGTCTACTCTCCATATACATCTTCTCCCAGCACAAGGATCTGAAATGGGGCTGATTCAGTATTTCTAGTCTCTCAAAACTGTTTTGCCTTTTTTTCTCTTTACTGCAGAACTAATATCTGAACTGATTTTACTCTGTAAGGGACTTTACCCAGTGTCATGCAGACAGGGGAAACAGATTGAAACATTCTAACTCATGTGTCTGTACTCCCTATTATCTCTTCACAGGTGGAATTTTGGCATCAGAAGTGCTTAAGCTGCCCTGCTGGATGCATATGTAATATGTAGTCAAAGCCAGCAAAGTGCAACAAGGTTGAATTATCTTAAATATGAAAAAAACCCCACAATTCTATCTTGCACTCTGAAGTCTGAAACAAAAATATCAATGAAAATTTGGAGCTAGGAAATTATAATTTACATTTTGAACATGTGTATAGCACTTCTGTCTGTAAATCCCCAAAACACTAAGACGGCAGACTCAACCCCTCACATGGAAAAACACGAGAAAAAGAAATATTCTGAAGCTAAATGACCAAGGATAACGCTTCATTCTACTATAGCTTTAGTCTATCTTATACCTACCATATTAGAGCATGCTTTAAATGAACAGGCAGCCATAAAACAGCACTACTTTTCTATGGAAGCATTTTAGTATTAGTGATAAATACAGTACACACTTTAATAGTATAATAATATAACAGAAATACTGCCAATGTGCAAAGAATTTGTCTCTATTATGAACACGGCCACCTGTTTCCTGTCTCTAATTCTAAACTATGAGTCAGCTGGAAAAGAGGGATTAATTGGCAAAAACTTTCTGAGATGTCAAATATTTGGCTTGTATGAAGCCAGTGCTACCCAAGCTGGAGAGAATCCCTCTGTCTCTTCCTGTTACACTGGAAATAGGTACCATAGAAGTCACATACCTTTACATTCTTGGCACAGTGAGTTATTATAACATTTATAATGGAAGAAAATAGGCCATAAAATGCAGTAACTTGTTGGGAACAAGACACCTTTTAGAATTATAGAATGGTTTGTATTGGAAGAGATCTCAAAGATCATCTGGTTCCAACTCGCCCTGCCATGGGCAGGACGCTTTTCACAACACCACATTGCTCAGGACCCCATCTAGCCTGGCCTTGAACACTTCCAGGCATGGGGCATCCAGAGAACAATCTGTTCCAGTGTCTCACCATCTTCAAGAAATCAGAAAAATAAAGAAAAAAAATGAAGTGGAGGTTTAGCACTGAGAGACCCCAAAGATCCTAGTTCTGGAGCCAGCCATGCTTCATTATCACCTTACAGGCCCTGACTCAGAAAAGGCCCATTCATGAGCCTAATTCTACCTGCTTGGATTAGATTGGCTGATTTCTCTAGGACAAGTCACAGCATAGGAAATTAAATACTCATAAGCATGTTTCATAGCTATCAGTAACACTGGAGAGTTCATAAAAATTACCTTGCAGTGTTCCATTAAAGACATATTTGTAATATACAGATGCAAATAAGCGTATCTGCCTGTCGAGTGACAGATCAGTTATGTTGATATTAGTCCCATCTTTTCCCTAATAGTAGGTCATTTTCAAACCATTAGAGAATCAGGTCTTGGCTGTAAAAATATTTTCCTACACTGAGATTCAAAAGTTATCCAGACTTGAAACACAATAATACTAATTCTTAAAATTTTCTCAAAACCAAACTGAAATAAAGTTGTTTTTTTTGTTTGTGGGTTTTTTGTTTGGGTTTTTTTTTTTTTTTTGGTCATTGCCTTAATTTAATGTTTCCTTCCAGTCTCATCTTTGAGAAATGCGACTCCAGCCTCTTGCTTAACAAGTTACTCATGGAAATTAACAGAGATTTCCTTAGGATGAGGTTATCATTGCTTTATAGTACTTTGCCTGATGACTGCAAATTTTCATCAGGATGGTCCTGCAAGAGAAGGGACATTTAAGCAATATCGTCCTTTGCAGGTTGCAATTACTGAAAGTATATGCAAAGTACAGTGATGGTATATCTGACAGGCAATATGCAATAACCATAGACACTAATTAGTACTCCATTGACTTTGCTTTCCAAATAAAGCAAGAGAGATTTATACCCATCCCACTTTCTTGTCCTCCCCTTTCCTCATTCCCCTAAAGCTGCAGAATTATCTCGCTGACCAATGCCAATTCACTCCATGTGTAGCTATAGACAGAGAATCAAACTCAGCATAAAGCTGCTGCTTTGGGAGGTTTTTAATTACTTTTTATGGAGGCCAGTGAGTTTGTTACTCTCATTGTAGGAAAGGGAAAGGGCAAAGCGAAAAGGGAAAAGGAAAAAGGGAAAAGAGAAAAAAAGGGAAAAGGGAAAATACATAGTAGGCTAGTGAATTTCCAGCCTCTCTGCCACCAAAACTATTTGTCATACCAAAGTGTATCACACTGGGCAATGGTATTTGAAGTGAGCATAGAGAGATTTGGACTGGTTAGAAAGGAAACATTTTCTTTGTGAGAACACTCAAGCAGCAGCACAGGTTCCCAGGCAGGTTGTGCTACCCTTGCATGTTTTCAAAACCCAGGAGAATAAATTTGTGAGCAACCTGCACTGACTCCACAGCTGAACCTGAGGTTACATTGGAGATCTTCTGAGGCCCTTTCCAATCTAAATTATCCTCTAATCCCTGTGGTCAGAGAACACTCATAGAAGTCTACTGGGTGAAGATGAAGATTAAAGAATCTTTGAGACAGTTATTTTACATTTTCCAACACTGGAAAAGCTGTTGTGACCTGTCCAAATCTTCTCTTTCTGCTGGTGATTTCTGCTGAGGGTAGTTTTTGCACATTTTTATGTGTGAATTACTGTTAGTTTGTGAGGCAACACTCCTGAGCACTCGTACTTAAGAAATAACACTTGCTCTGCAGAAATAGTGATGACTAATTAAAAAACAAAACAACTAACAAACCCCCAAAAAAATACTCAAGAGGATACATAGAAAAAACTAAAAGACAGTTCTTCACTCTGTTTATTAGCATGCTTCACAGAGAAAAGGAAAAAAGAATAGTATACCGTCTCCTTAAAATCACTGAATAACACCTCTATTTTTCCTGTCTCTTTTCTTAATGTATTCAACAGTCATATTTTCTACCTACTCTTAAAAAGCATTCTGTGTGAAATAACAGATAATAAAGATATTTTCAAATAATAGAAGTTTCTTTTTGTGGTAATTTGGAGAAATACAATGAAATGTACCATTAAGGTAATCTACCAAAGGCTAGAGATGCAATTAAATTTCCTCTCTCTGTTGAAACTCATTGAACACTAAAAAGAAAGAATTTTCACGTTTACTCTTCCCTTTAAAAATAAAATATTATACTCACTTCAAATATTGTCCCTTAAAACTCCAGCATAAGAGTTGCCATCAGTACCGCTGCTTACGTTTCTAGCATTGCATGATCAATTCAGAGATGCAGGAACACAGTATCTCAGCTGATATACCAGGGCCGGAACCCCCATCGAGGGCATTCTCTTCAAATAACCTCCATCTCTCTATAAATAGTGTGCCTGCAAGAGGAGAGGGCAGGGGGACTCATTTCCTTTCATTCACCATGTGTCTGCCTTGTCTCCTAAACTAAGCTGTTTCAAAGAGTTTCTCATACTATTCAGTAACACAGCACAGCACACTTGAATCCTATTTGGGACATATACCTGCCACATCTAGACAAAAAAAAAAAAAATTAGCTATAGAGGAAAATACAGGCAGATGAAAAGGAAGCTTTCTCACCATAGAGATGATTTTGCAATGTAAACGAAGAAATTTCTATCAAACCATGGGCCATTTTCCCCTTGTTTCGCTAGACTGCATAGAAAGAGGATTTCCCGCACTTTGTCATTTTTAGATGCTCTGTTCAGAATCTCACAGAAGAAATGACCAAATTTGATGAGGCCTCACAAGTATTGTAAACAAACTGTGCTTCAGTGAAACTTTATGAACCACATAGGAAACAGGCAGTACAATGGCAAAGAGTATTATGGCTTTAGATGCTACATCCTAAGGCTACTTATTACAACACATGGGAGAAGGAGAGGAAAAAAGGAAAATATCTGAGAGGAGGATTCAGGTATTTGGTGAAGCATTTTAAACCAACACTAGAAAGTGCTAAAGAGAGGGATGATGCCTCATCCAGATTTTAGGTTGAGTTCCATGAGAAATTCCCAGCTATGTGCCTGCTGGCAGAGTTCAGCCCTTTGCACCAAAAGTGATTTCCTGAAGAAAAAAAAGTGTTAGCCACTCTTCCTACACATCCTTGTAGGGTGATGCCTCAGGTTTTAGCTTTTATATTTTTCAGATTCTGTACTGCTTTAGTGTGTAGTCCTGAACTTCATATTAAGGAGTGGTAAGCTCTCTTCACAGAGTAGTAGCTAGACAAAACAATTCCTTCTCTAGCTGAGGACCAAGGACAGCTGATCCAAATTTCAGGCCCAAGAGTATAAACAAGAATGAATTGAAGAGAGTGAGCAGGGAGAATGGGACTTCATAATCTAAAGCTGTAATTGGACAATTAACTCCAATATGCAAATGGACCAGAACTTAGAAAAGAGAGAGACCTCGTGACCGGTCATCCATTTTTGTGACCATTTTGGGTTCATCTTGGGTGTAGCCCTGGCTGGGTTCTTGTGCTGCCCCAGGTGGATCCATTGAGGCCTTTTAATAAATACGTAATTTATTCTTTAACTCCGTTTAGCCTCTGTTCTATGTCAGCCTTCACAAAGCATCAAGGGAATACTTCCACACTCATTGAAAAGGAGATCCTGTTTTCTTCCAGACGAGTGCTCTAAACAGCAGCACTATGCAGTGATTCCCTCTCTTTCCCTCTGGCCTAATTATTGTACAGGCAACTGACCTTTATCAAGGCCTCTCCCTCCAGGTTATCAAGCAGGTGACGAAGGCACAGAGGCCAGGCACAGCTCCACTACAGCCAGCCCAGATGTGCATATTTGTCAGCTCCTAGAGGCACTGTGTGAGCATGGCTGAACTCCATTGACCCAAGGCAGTCAGAGCTCTGCGCCTCACTCGAGGCATGACAGAGGCAGCTCAAGTACACCTGCACTGACCTACAGGAAACAGATCATCATCATCATACACAGGATGAAGCAGAGAAATTCTACATAGAGCAAGGCCAGATCTGGGCTGTTTGCCCTTCAGATGAAGCAAAAAATTCTTCCTGGACCTGTGCCATGCATTGCAGAGTCAGCTTGGCAGAATAAAGCACCAATACACTCAGGAGTGCCTGAATTACCTATGATTCTCTAAGTTATTCTTGCCCTCCATTTTTCCAAATATTAACAATATTTGCCTTTGTGAGATCTCACACACAGTGAAAGAGCTTCTCCAGAAGAAATAAAGAAAACCCTTCCCAAAAATTCATTTTCCTTTAGGAGCTAGGATTTTCTCATGATTGGAAAAGCTTGGTTTAAACCACCTCTCTAAGACTGGGTGACCAATACTTTTATATTCAGTCTTTCACATCCCAAATGAGAGTCCTAACTGTGTTCCAGGAGGAGACAGCAGTTATCCCAGTGGTTAGATATCAGTGGTTAGATAGCCCATACTTCTCAACACACAAGTATGTCTCTTGACAGGCACAGCTAGATAATATCTCCCAGTCTACGCTATGGATGATGCAGTAGAAACAAAAACTAGTTTTCGAGACCTTTCAGATATAAGCACAGAGCTGCTTGTCACCATGAGAACAGGAACAAATGGCTGGGAAACTGCATGCCTACAGGATTTACTACAGGCAAGGTAGTAAAGGCAAAAAATTAAAAGTATCAGAATTATGGATACAAGACACCTCTGCCCCCCCTGGTTCTTTAGACATGGAATTCTACTGTATAATCAGGCTTCAGCAATTATATTGCTGTAAATACATAACTAACTTTTAAGATAAAGAAGTCTGTAAGTATGGTCACAGCAGTAGGGTTACTGCATGGCCAAGCTCTTACTCCAGCTCTGATTCACACTGCCTCTGCAGATACTTATTATTTATCATCTATCTGCCTCCAGTTTCTTCATCTGTAAAGGCAAGGTAGTACCTGCTTTATAAAGATGCAGGAAAATCAGTACTCATCAGTACTTGTGAAGTTTCTGGTGCAAATGGACCACTTGCTTTTTCCCCAAAGTATACACCAGTGTGGGTCTCATCTGAAGTTGTGCCAACACAGTGCATGTGCAAAAATTAAGGAGTTGTGAAGAACTAGTGTGGTTTTATTTAAATTATGACCACCTGAGGTCATATCTGTGCAGATCTAATCCACACAACTGCACACAGGAGAATACTCCCTGTTGTGGACACTTTCACCAGGTTTCCAGAAGGCAGAGAACTTACAACTGGAACATGTTCAGCAGAATACCAGTGAGATGGCTCCAGGTGTAAGGAAAGGCTGAGGAAAGCAGACT
The DNA here is from genome assembly GCA_013399835.1 of Leptocoma aspasia. Classification (NCBI taxonomy): domain Eukaryota; kingdom Metazoa; phylum Chordata; class Aves; order Passeriformes; family Nectariniidae; genus Leptocoma; species Leptocoma aspasia. The sequence continues at coordinate 554,582 of VXAX01001457.1, read as the reverse complement.
TGTCCAGGATGGAGAAGCAAGGGCTTTGATGGAATGTAGCAGCAGCCTTACAGTACCTGCATTGGACTATGACATCTTTCAACAGCCCTTCTAGCCCTGTGAGCTGAGACTCTGCTCAGCTAATGCCCAGAGACAGCACTTCACAGAGGAGTAGTGGGGTACTGCTCCACATGAGCCTCCCCTACTCTGTGATAAGAAACCACATCTTCAGGTGTGATGGGGGAGCTGGAGGTGCCTGTCTTGATCAGTGGTTCACAATATCAAAGGGAAGTTTAAGCAGAGAACGAAACAGGGCCTCTTGCCAAACCTCAGTCTCATAGCCATAGCATCGAGCACCAAAGACAGACTGTCTTCTTAAGGAGCTCTGTGTGTGTGTGCCTTGTCATATTCCTGCTTGTATCATACAGACATGAAAAGAAACAAATTCTTATGATTTCATACAGAGATTTCACTTCATAGGCTCCCGGCAAATGTCTCCTCAGTTGGAGGGGAAAAAAGGAAGAAGAAAAATTCTTCAAGTCATCAGCTTTGCACACATCTTATTATAGCAGCCTCTGCAGTGAAATTCATGCATGCTGATGACAACGCTGGTACACACACATGTCATCTGAGCTGTTTATAGCCATTCTTTCATTTAATGCATCTCATCTGCCAGGTTTTCTTGCAGGTTTTGTCTGTTTTACCATGTTAACATTTAAGCCTTTATCTATAAATCAAACTGAACCATAAACCACTTTGTCATCTTTTGTTTTGCAACAGATGTACAGCAAGCAGAGACTGCTCCTGAATAGGAAAAAATGTGAACACAAACATAGGCTGGGATATGCACAGAAACTCTAAAAAACCACTGTGGTTTTTCTTACCGAGAATCAATGGTACAGAAGGATGAGTATTAAATAATGAGAGGTAGAATAAACCAAGATGATAACACTCTTTAGATCCTCTCTATAAACGGGGCAAGGATATCAATCTGAGGAAGTTAAACAGATGATTTGGAGTGGAACTGTTTTCAGGAGGCTCCTAGAATGTGGACACTGAAGTGGCAATTCAGTTGCACAAAATAACCTGATATAGATTTCTACTATGTTAATAAGCTTTCATTGGCAAGCTCTGAAATTCAGCAACACACTTTGACCATTCCAGCATCATGTGGCACCATTACTACTGAGAAGGTCCTAAGTGGTAGCTACACAGCTTTTGTTCTCTAGCCAGTAACAGAAAATACACAACTTAACCAATGTCCAGTTCAAAGGGCTTCAGAACAACTGACTTTGTGCTGATGGAAAAGATTTTCTCTGCAGTACAAGATGCTAGGATTTTTAGGTTTTCTTGCTTTGTTTCGGCACTATTAATTTCAATTATAATTAGCACTCCTCCTCTGGGGGAGTTGAGTCAATCTAAAATACAAACCACATATTTCTCCCAGCAAATGGGCAGATGCAAAGGTGCAGTGCTGTAGACAAAGAGCAGCCCTGCTGACTTTGACACAAACAAAATTCAAATCAAAATCACAGCACACAAGGTCAGATATCTCAGTAGATGTCTTGCCTGACCCTATGTGTCACATACATCTTTAACTAAAGAAAGGAAGAGAAGGGAGGGGAGGAATAAAAGGTATGTCTACAGCAAAATATATAATACAAAAGCAAATAGAAGCTATAATTAGGAGTTTTCAGCAATATCTCTGATGACAGCAATAGTCCTTAGGGATAGTATAGTCAGCAAAAATCAGAAGTGCTAATTAATTTATCATCTTTCTTTACTCTAGCAAATTACTTAAAATAGAAAGTAGCATGCACATTTTTATTTGTACTTTCACACCTTATCCAAGTTCTAGTCTTCTCTAAGACTATGTACCAACTTCTAGAAATTTCCAGAAAATCCAAAAGCCATCCTGACAGAAGACTTGGGCCAGACAAGAAATTCATGACAAATACACAAGACACCCGCACAATCAGATTTCCATTATTCACAAAGCCATGAATTGCTATTCCCATATGCATAAAATTGTATTAAACCATTAAATTGCTAGAAAAAAAAAAGCCGCCTAATTTCTCATCTCCCATCTCCAGCTGATATTTACCTTAAAAACCTAACTTAGATACTTAATTCATCTGTTGTCATCTTTTCCTCCTCTATACAGGAAACAATTCAGCTAGAGATTTCTGAAAGAATGTAGGACACTTTGAAGTTTTTTAGAAAGCAGATCACAACAAAAGCCTACACCTCCTTCTGTAAGCAAGCTTCTGTAACCTCCTCCAGCATCAGATGTAAGACACTTGACTTGCCTATGGGATACATATTCACATTCATTATTCCTTTCTGCCCTGGAACAGGATATATGTTATATATTTTACTCAAAAATATAATCCAGTTACCAAGTGGAAAAATTCAGAGAGGTGTGGAGGGGAGGCATGTATTTGACAGATGAAAATTAATCTTGGACCTAAAAATGGCATTCCGAAGTAAAATTTAATCAGTTGAAATTGTTCCACCAAAAGTCTGAGCTTTGACTCTATTCTCCAACAAAAAAATTGTATTCTCTAAGAAATCCTCACCAAGATTACACAACTGTCGTCTCCCAAAACTGTCCTGGAAATCTAATGGTACGTTTGGATATTACTGGGTTCTGATAGCAAACTGGTGCTGGAAAAACTTGGTTTAGAGATGCACTAGTTCTAATATTTTTTACTAAATATTTAGTAATCCTAAATCTAATCTAGAGTTACAAAGCAGATTTAAAAGTCAACCTTAAGACAGTTCACCAGGCACAGGAAAGTATGTCCTTGAACCAAGGACAAGGTTCATTTCTTTCTTTCACTTGAACAGGATTTCTTTCAGAGTTTAATGCAGTGTTCTGGGTATCTTCAAAACCCACAGTCTGGGCAGCCAACTCATTCTTGCCTATGTGGGCAAGTGAAGAATTCAATCAGTTATCCTAATTTCCTTGCTTTTAAAAATACAGTCTTATGACTGTGTGGCTGCAATTTTTCTCCAAAAATTGTTTAAATACCTTCATATTTCCTTTAAATTAAATAATTGTGGTTTTGATAGATAGAGCATGCTGAGACTTTTCACATCTCACACTCTGTCAGTCTAACCAGGAACAGAAACATTTATCTGGGGCATTTTGCGTCTTTCCTAATTTATTTTAAAATCATTAGTGTGCAAAGGAGGGGGCGGGGAAAGGGGGAACTATCAATATAAGACATTTTTAATGTTAATACTACTGATGTTTAGTTTTGCTCACTTAACACACTGTACCTAAAGCAAAAGATATTCCAGTCCTGAGAATTTTATTTTCTTATTTATTTAAATTTACTTGCAGCCAATTATGACCACAGAAGACAGAAGGCATCTTTGCCATAGGGTACTGTAACTGGGGATTGAAGTTTCTTTCTGAAATAAACAATATTTCATAATGGTGGGTTTTAACATCAAAAATACTGTAGACAAAACAGTTTTTTAGTGTAAATTAATTTCTCTGGCCAAAGTATTATTTATGCTAAAACAACCATCAACACCATGCAAAATTTTGTAGCCCAGCTGATGCTTATAATTTTACAGAACAAAAAGCTAATTATTCTAGTCTTACAGTCAGACCAATTTCTGAACAGTCATCAACAGTTTTGGGGGTCTGCATGTGTTATTAGTATGGATACAACAGTTCTAACATTTGGTGCTTGCCCCCTATAATCAAGCTCTTCGGGAATATTTACAGACACTCTAAAGATGATTCAGGTTTTGAATAAAAGCTTCTCTGAGTGTCCAAGTGAACAGATTAATAATGTTTATAATTTTAGCCCAGGTATTAATTTGTGTGTTCCTGGATGCTGTAAGCATGAAACTCTGCTTTCTAAAACGGAGGCCAAGTCGAATATTCAGGGCTTGGGACACCATTTAGGCCTTGCTAGAGAACCAGCTGTGAGCACAAGGCAAGAGGGCACAGATGGGGGAAGTAGCCTGCCCGGTAGGAAATGGGAACTCCAGTGCCTGCAGCTATCCAAGCCAGGCATGCAGCAGCAGCCACTGCTTACCAACCACCAGCACTGATCTGAATGAGAAAACAGAGCACTCAGGAACAAGGTGGGAAACGAGACAAAAAGTGAGATAGCAACTAGCCTAATAATTACTTGATTACTGAATGGAAAAATATCACTTAAGAAACAAGATGCTGTCACTGGACTGAGAAACAGAAGCTGCTGGTCTCTGTAGGATTCAATTAAAGTGCTTCAAGTTTTGCTTTCAGACACTGTGAGATGCCTGCTGGAAACAGGATCTTGTTGGACTTCACTACATCTGGAAATTCTGCAATCAAGCAGAATTTATATTTTAACAAGACATTATACTTTTTCTGAAGAGAATGTTTTCTTTTCTTTTATTTTCTCAAAGCTCCAGAGCACAAGTCAATTAAGACACAACATAAGTTTCTCAAACTGAGAGGTTATACTAAAGGGCAGCTTACACCACAGTAGAACAGATAATCATCTTAAGTACTTTGCAAAGCCTCAAAACAGGCTTCTCTGGCTATCCAAAGATCAATACCAATGTGCCAACCCTCCAGCCAAGCCAAGCACAATTCACTGGAATGTTATTACTCTGCAAAAAGGAAAAGAAAACTTTATTAGGCTGAAGAGTTTCTGTTAGGAATGCAGCTTTCACAACAGTACAGAGTGCAGAAATACCATCCTGTTCCCTGGTTTCAGCTGGGATAAAGTTAATATTCTTCCTGATAGTGGTACAGAGTTGTGGTTTGGATTTGGGATGAGAGAGAATGAGGTTTGTAACACACTGATGTTGTGGTTGTTGCCAAGCAGTGATTAAGGATTCTTCAGCCTCTCATGCTGTCCCACCAGGGAATAGTCAGGGAGGGCACAAGATGCTGGGAGGAGACACAACCTGGATAACTGACCCAAACTGATCAAAAGGATATTCCATACCATATCATGCCTTGCTCAGTATATAAAGTAGGGAGAAAGATGGCTGAGGGGCACAGCCCAGGAACTGGCTGGACATCTGTTGCTGGGTTATGAATAATTGCATTGCACATCACTTGTTTTCTATAGTCTAATTCCTTCATAGTTGTTGTTTTCCTTGTTATTGTTATTTATTTCCCTTTCTCTTATGTCCTATTACATCCTGTTACTAGGTGTCTACACCTCAACTCACANTTTTTTTTTTTTTTTATTGTCTTCCCCTTTCCCCTGGGGTGGTGAGAGGAGCTGTGGTGTACAGCTGCCTCATGCATGCATCTGTACATACCTCATTCTATGTAGTTAACATTGTTAGAAGCTGTATAATATTGGTGGTTTTAAAAAAAGGACAGATCAGACCGTCACAGAAGGACATCAGTGGTATAATTTACTTCTATAGGTTTTGTAGCCAATTTTGCCCTTGATTACTTATGGATAACTATCACTGAAATCAATCAACAGATTTTACATTTATATATATGGCCAAGGGCAAGAAAAAAGGCATTAGTGCTGAATTTTTAGAAGTATAAAGCGCAGACTCCTTTTGTTCCTTTGAAGCCAAAGAGAATTTTAGCACTGACTTTCGGCAAGGAGCACAGATAAAACAAATGCAAATGCTCAGAAAAGTCTCATCCCTAATTTGTATGTACTGCTGGTACCATAATATCAATATCACAACAGGGCAAACAGATACAAGTCCTGGGCCTGTTTCCTGTCCAGGATACAACTCCTGCAGAAAGCTACAGCATCGGTGAAGAAAGCCAGCAGGTTGAACACAGGCATCCAGCACAAAACCCTTGTTTCTCACAGATTTTCCAGTGCATCATAGCTGACAACACCTGTAATCTTTTAGACGGATACTACTCCGAACCATATTTTTCAATATCCTTTATTTTTATCAAAAAGGGCGTCAGCACTAACCCATGCAGACAGAAACACCTCATACCTTCCCAAGAGTGCAAAGCAGTGTCCAACAAGCATAATTGCTGTGTCTCCACATACTCTAAGGGAATCTCAAAATAAAGCAATGATTCTGTTTCACACTTCATGTTTTTCTGTTATTCAGTATTTCCTGGAGCTCAGAAACCCACGTGATGTGAAACCTTTTCAATCTGCTCTTAATATTTCAAGGTACATAACCATTAACATCTATTGTGCATTGAGCCTGCATACCTCCAATATTCCAGCAACTCTGTTATCTTATTTTAACACAACTTTCAGATGCAGCAGGACTAGTTGCTTGAAGCAATTTAAATAATTTTTTTTCAAGTTCTTTAACATAAAATTTCCATTAGGTTACAATTTAATATGTTAGCAAAGGAAACTACCTTTTAATTAAGCTCTAGCCAGGTCTCTCTAGCACACAGATGAGAATTGTCTAGGCCAAGATTATTGTTTACTGCAAGTGTTAATGCTTCATTGTGTGCTCTGCTTACAGCTCTCCCTTGTGCTGAAAGCTGACCCAGTCTGGACATCAGTTCTGCAGCACTTCATTCATCACTTTGTGTTAACCAGTGAACAGCAGTTTGCTGCTCATCGTGATCCAAGCTCCAAGCCCTTTTCTATCCAATGACTAATTCCACCATCAATCCCGTACTGGCTAATGAAATGTACTTGCCTTTTCGGTGGTACTGTGTCACAAAGCCTTCCTGAAGTCATAATACTTTATATCTTTTTCTTTACCTCTGTCAAGTTCCATTGACCATCTCTCCTTCTCTGAGAAGTTAATTGGATATGTGAAGCATGACCTTCCTTTCATTAACCTGCACTGACTCCCTGTATCTGTCCAGCTTTTCCCCAACTTTATTTTAATTAGTGGCTTGAATCTTTTCTAATTCAAAGGTTACATGTGCACGTATGCCATTTTCTCATTTATCCTGCAGTTCTTTTCCAGCTAAAAGCTTTGCATCATGGTGAATTCACAACTGATAACTGATCACATCTGAGGAATATCCCTTTTCCTATTCCTATGTGTAAACACACACACACGCACTCTGCAAAGAAAATAAATAGGGGGAAAAGCCACTTTTAATTTAAACTCTGGTATCACCATTTAAACTAAAAGGAATCTTATTTATCTTGAATTAGCAGATAATCAATCTATTATTCTCAGCAGGCCCACATTATGTTACAATGCTGGCAGTTAAATTACCTGCTTGGCCCATATCTCTCTAAGGTTTTCAAGGGTTCAGATTCTATAGCAAATCAGCAGTGTGCCACACAGGAGGGTCAAAGCTTCAGGGATTAAAGAGAAAACTGTTAGAACCAAGTGAGCATACTTTGATTAAACCACACTCTACAGAAGCCTGTTATTACATTTGCCTAGAAGTTGACTTCTGTATCTATATTAAGGTACTTTAATAATGCAGCTTCATTTACTTTAATGCTGTACAACCAGCAAGTCTAATTAGCTTCTGAATATTGTGCTTGTGGAACATAAATCTGAAATTTAGTGAACTTCAGTGCTGAAATCACCAACTTAAACATCTAAGTTTCTATCTTCACCTTCCTGTATCCTGATCCAAGATTTGTTGACTTGAATCACATTTAGAACTCATCTCAATTCTACACTTTTATCTATTTTCTACTGTCCTTTCATATCTTGAGTTGACATTTCCAGAAGATTTACTGAGATTTTATTTATCCTATAGGATTAATAGGAAGACACCTGTAGTCCTGGGCTACTATGCTGTAGAAGAAACATTGCAAGTACTAAAAGCTTTGATCTAAGGACTGGATCAAATCTCTCATTATTTTCAAAGCCAGTACTCCACAAGTCCAGCATTCCTTAGCCAGGCTCCAAAATTGTTTTTAAATTTAACAAAAAACCACCAAAACAAAACCCAACTTGTCAGAAATTATGCATTGGAATTCAAATTATAATACCCTTAGCCTGTTCTCTGCCACACTTTTAAATCCTCCTGAAGCATAGACATTTTCCAGAACTGGAGTTTGACTCATTACTATTTCTACTTAGAAGCAAGATGAAGACAAAAGTCTTACAGTAAGTTTCATGATGTCCTCTGTTTTCATCAATTGACACTTAAACATGTAAAGCTGTGTGGAAGAAGTTCTTTTCCCAACTACCTAGCAAGCCACATAAAATTATAGAGTCACAGAATGGGTTGGGTTGCAAGGGACCTTAAAGATCATGGAATTCCAACCACCCTGCCATAGGCAGGGATGACTCTCACTAGACCAGGCTGCTCAGGGCCCATCCAGCATGGCCCTGAACAGCTCTAAGGATAAGGTACCCAGATCATGTTGAAAATAAAATCATGTTTATGATTCAAAGCACAAAGCCTCCAAGCCTCCTTGCCAATCAGCCTAGTGAACATTGACTCTAAGATGACGTTGTTTCATATAAATATCACATCTTCTGTGAAAAGTTTCATTATGGCTTTAGGCCCCACAGTGCCTGCAGTCTCTCTCATCAACCTCTTGCTTATTATAAGTTACATTTGTATAGCCATTTATTATTCAAATTTACATCCTATGTAATTTTCCTTCCACTTTTGATCTCAGCTTTCTTGATAACTTTCTGTATTTTTAATTTTGCCTCCTATACCTTCTCTTTCAGAGCTAACACTTCTGATTTATCCTAAGGGATTTCTTGGAAATGAGATGTTAGCTTTCAGTGGAATGGTTTCTTGTCAATTTTTTTTTTTATTGTAAACATCTCAGCTGCATTTCTCCTGGTCTTCATTTCTTCCTGCAGTTTTCTAGTCACCCATATTGATAATTTCTGCCACTTCCTGAATATTTATGCCTTGACTAGATACAGCACTGTATTTGCTGAGCCCACAGTAATCTCCCTTTGGTACTTTGTACTCCCTTTGCTTCCCACAGTGTTTTTCTCAGGGGTATGCATGGCTACATTGCTTCAGGAATTGGCATCTCTGTGTTTGCCCACATAAGGAGCAGAACTATAGGTTATCCATCATACAGATACTGAAAGTACTCAGTTTTGTGCCTGGAATGTCTCATTCCCTCGGACAAGATAGCAAGGGGTCAAATCTTCCATTTCTTATTTCTGGACATGAAACTGTCAGAATATCAATTTTCCATTTGCCAGTCTGTTCTAGGATGTGGTAGTAATGTATATTGCAGTAGATAATGCACTTTTCATACTCTCCCTTTCTGTGTGGTATCAAATTCTACCAACTTCTGTGGTGAGTTTTTACCATAATCCCACTATTTAAAGAATTATTTTCTCCAGAAAGAAAGATAATAAAAAATGCCAAAATTCTCCTTAGTACAGTCCATCTGACTACTACACACTATACACATTACATATTAATATTCTTACTTTGTGGGGGAGCTATTACTTGACCTTCACCTCCTCAGATGGAGGAAATGCCACTGTAATTTTCTATTTCTCAATTCTTCAATGTGTTAAACTGGTGAGAAGAACCTCCTTGGCATTTCAGCGCTGGAATATGGTATCATTGCAATACATGCTGTGCATTTCACTGTGTTACATTCAACTCTCTCATCTAGAAAAAGAGTATCAAGATCTCTTATGAATTCAAGTTGTCTTCAATCTAAGACAACAACACAGATTATTAACCAGAGCTACTCACCTACCACTCCCCCAGCTACAGCAGGGAGTACTACAAACCCATATAACTCATCTTGACAGCTGAGAAAAAAACTTTGAAAATGCATGAAAAATTCATATACTCTGAGGTAGTGTGGGATATCTAAAATGCCTCTGCTCTGCAAATTTTTTTTATACTTTTCCCATTAGCTGTGTGATGGATTAAAATAGAGCACTGAATGATGTGTAAACGAGAGATGTGAATTCCTGGGAACCATGTGTATGTGGATGGATGAATGTGGAGTCAGGAGGTGGAGAGAAGATAAGCACGTGAGATTGTAAAGAATGGAGACAAAACTGATGCTGGAATTTTCTTCAACTCTTTGAGCACTAAAAGAGTGAAACTAGCATTTTGACATTTCCCAGAGAGATAAAAAAGCATCCGTATTGCACTCCTTTGCATTATTTAGGTTCTCTTATTACTTCACTACTTTGAAAGCCTGCCATTTGTTCTTTCTTTGACTGCTGACCAATAGAGGGGATTTCTTTACAGAGGGCAAACAGACAGCAAAGTCTGCAGCCTTGTGCCTATCACTTAAGGACAAGTTCTCATTGTAGACAGCAGCAAACACACCCACATTTGCTGCCTGATGCTGTAAAATGATGAGTACACTGGAGAAGGCACTCCAGGCTCTGCTGGAAGTTGCAAAGATTCAATATCACTTAAGACTGGAATTTTTGGTCCTAGGATGCATTTTGGCCATCCCTAGTTTTCTCCCAAATCCTACCAACAGGAAGGGAAGTAAGTCACAGAGCTTCAGATTCCTCAGTGTCAAGGACAAGTCAAGGATGGTTGACTCTGGGATTTGAGTTTGCACTTCTGAATAATTTCAGCAAATACTGGTGAAGCAGCCATTACAGGCAACCAGCATAACCACAATCAGTTAAAATATGAAGGGTGCTTATGCCCATTCCCAAATTAGAATCACTGAAAAGGAATGTTGGACTTCGGGGATGTTTTCTTTGGATTTCCCCCCTCTTTTTCCATATTTGCAGTCATGTTACCCAAGAGGGAGGTTTCTCTGCTCCTCACAGAAGTAAGCAGAGCAGCCAGTGGTTTCCTCAGAAGTGATAACACCACATTGTGAAACTCAGGGTATTCATAATGTAAAATGTCCTTAAGTGAAATATACTGTCAATTTCATAACAATGATGCCTCAGGTTTTAGCTTTTATATTTTTCAGATTCTGTACTGCTTCAGTGTGGAGTTCTGAGCTTCATATTAAGGGATAGTAAGCTCTCTTCACAGAATAGCTAGACAGAACAATTCTTTTCCTAGCTTGGAACCAAGGACAACCACCCAAATTTTAGGCCCAAGAGCATAAACAACGTGGACTGAAGAGAAAAAAACAAGAAGGATTGGACTTCATAATCTAAAAGCTATAACTGGACAATTAACTCCAATATGCAAATGGACCAGAAGAGAGAGATCTCATGACTGGTTGTCCACTTATTTGTGACTATTTTGGGTTCATCTTGGGAGTAGCCCTGGGTGGGCTCTTGTGCTGTCCAAGGTGTATCCATTGAGGCCTTTTAATAAATACCTGCTTTATTCTTTAACTCTGTCCAGCCTCTGATCTAGGTCAGCCTTGATAAGGCATCAACAGAAATGCTCTGCATCATCACTGTCAAATGACATAGCATTAAACGTCACTTGAACTGGATAGTTTGGAAGAATACAATGTGAATAATGTCACACTATTAAAGATTACCCTGTTTGAAGAATACCATAACGGCAACTAAACCAGAGCTCTCATTTTGACTCAGTGCTGTACTGTATCACCAGCACTTCCAGTGAAATATTTCCTGTGCAACTGACTTGCTCAAAGCCTACTCTCTAAGTTACCCAAACAGGACTTCAGCATACTATAACTGCATTGAGGTTTGTTTTTTTTTTTACCCAAAGCAGAATTTGTTTTCATAATCTTCCTTCCAGGACTGCTCATTTTTACAGGTTGAGAGAAAAAAAACACCTCATTTGAAATGCAGTAAGTGGTAGAAGACAGCAAAAAGATACCTACAGAGAGAGCAACAATGTTTCAGGAACACAAAGTGATGCAAACATACATTCATTTTTATCCTAGCCTGGAATTCCTTGTTTTTAATCACTGTGGCCAAAGATGCTTTTCATGTTGCAGCTCTGCCAGGGTCAAGGGCTAACATGGTCCCTTTAATTTTTAATTTTTTTTTTTTAATTACTAGTAGGTGGCTTATGTTTTCACATTACAAAACACTAAAAAGATATTATTTTCCAAAACATAAAGGTATATCCAAGCAAGTTGAATTTTCTGAATTTTTCTGTTGAAGAACAGTTCATCATACTTTATGTTATGTAATTTCCCAACAAGAGTTTATCCTAAAAGCATACCACTGCTCTAAGTGTACACTGTATATACATGGGGAATTGTAAGTTCATTTAATTAAAAATCATTTTAAATTAACACAATATATTCTGCTGAACACTGGCTGAATATTGAAGAATTGTCCCTTCATGGACATTTATTTTATGTGGTTTTCCAGGTACTGTATAGTTTTTTTTTAAATGCCTCCATAATGTTTTCCTTTGTAGGTATCAACTTTATAGGATGACAAAGCTAAGATTATTCAAAAGTCAGGTAAAGACAACAAAATATGCACATTTGATAGGCACAATGATCAGTTCTACCAACAGTGTTAATATTGACAAGTTACTGACACAGATTAGATATCTGAAATACAATCTAAATACAATCTAAATCTCAGTTGCCAGCTCTAGTAATAAATTGCAGTGTGTTCATTTTACCTTTCCAACAGTAACCTCAGATATCAGTGTAAATCAACAGTTAAAAAAAAAAAAAAGAAAGCGCCTTTCTTTTTATTCTGGAAATGGCCTGTTCTTTATGCTAAATTCAGAAAGCAGTGCTTTTTTGTTTTATTTTTACAGTTAGGGGAGGTTTTGTTTTGTTTGTTTGTTTGTTTCTTGTTTGGGTTGGTTTGGTTTTTTTATTTGGCTTGGGGCTTTTTTTGTAGTTTTGGAAAAAAAACCCAAAACTTTCCAAGCAAGATTTTCCTGAGATAATCTAATGAATCTGCCATGTAATAGTAATAGAGGTCATGGAACTCTTACCATTCAACCCAATAACTTGAGGTATAGCCAAAAAATTTACATCTAAACCAAATTTTCCATTATTTAAAGCTTAAGAAACTAAGAAACTACTTCTTATCAAAGATTCTGTGAATGTTTTCTATCAATTTTTTTCTCTCACTCCACATGACAAACTTTTAAAGAATTAGTTGTGTATCTAATTCTAGTCTGAATTTCAGTGTGTTGACAAAATAATTTTTAAATTAACAGTGATGTTCATCCCATCTAAGATATCATAATTGCCCCATACTTGGCATTAACCTTTCGCTTTCAAGTTTTCTACCCCACTATGAAAAAATTGCCACAGGAGAGAGCTCAGCTCACCAATGTTACCCACCGTGTGTACCAGCAGGAGGCATTTTGGCTCACATAGCCACTTTCTGAGGTGAGTTTTGAATAAGTGGGATCTAATTGGCGGGGCAAAAAACCCAACGAAACTAAACAACCAAATCCAAGAAATAAGAAACAATAACCAGAAAAGTCAAATGCCTCATTCCCTGTATGTCCACAGGTGCACCATCCTCAACACATGGTTTTCAGCAGAAGAACCAATTTCAGACGAGCCCTCAGGCTGTAGCCCGGTTCCTAAAGCCGTGCCTGGCTGTGCAGGAGCACTGGGTGTCTGTCACACGCTGTGACCAGCGGTGTGGAAAATGACATCTGCGTGCCCATCGCGGCGGTCAGAGCTCACCGCTACCCCAACCGCACCCGGGCTGAGCCCCACGCTCCGGCCACCTGCCAGCCCCACCACAGCCACCCCTCCCTGCCATACGCTGCCCTGGCACGGAGATCACCCCACCGAGCCACCCGCAACGCGCTTGGGCCACCTGGCAGCAGAGCCAGCCCCCCAGGCTGCTCTGTGCTGAGTGATGAGATCAGACAGGGCACTGCAGGCCCCCTGAGTGCCTCAGCTGTGTCCTCTTAATTGAATGAGGCACCAACAAGGGACCTACACTTGTGCCACAGTATTTGGTCTGAGAGAAACAATCATTTTAAAATAATTGCCGTGGCAGAGGGCTCATGGCCAGCGAGGGTAACCTGCCACGTGCCGTTTGAGGGGGAGGCAGGGAACACTTTACCCTCCACACCTCTCTCACATGCTTCACCAAGAGCAAACGCTGCTGTGCAGCTCTGGTTTGCTTTTTCCATTCCATTGAATGATTCTAAGGATGATTTTTGCAGTGTCCTATATTAAGTGAAAGAGACACCTTTTTGTTCTAAAAGGGCTTCTGAAATTAAGCCAAGTTGATTCATAATTAGATGAATTAAGTACAAGTATAAAACACTGGGTCACATCCACAGTGTTTGCCCACAGCACAGTATTTATAACCAACCCACAAACACAGACAAATGTGAAGTGGCTATAGGTGAGCATAGGCACACTATAAGCTTTCCCAGATTCTCCAGATTTCCACTGGGCTGACTGACACATTTTTTCTTTCCTCCTGAATTTTTGAAGAGATCAGACCACACTGTACCTCCTGGAAAGTGCGACAGAACAGTCAACAGTGCTGGTGTTCAAGGAGTTACTACTTCACCAAACGTGGCTAGCAGCCACAGAATGGGCAGGATTGTCAGAAACTCAAAGATTAATGTTAGAGACTGGCAGGGGGACATTAGCATAAGGGGGAAAGAGCCATGAAAAACCAAAATATGTACACAAGTATATATATGTATATACATGTATATAATCATACAGAGTTTGACTGTGAGACACAAGGGATCTGAGAGGTGATGGCACCCCCACTGAAGGAAACTTATAAATAGCCAAGAGAAGATACACCCAAGCAGTGGGAGCTTGATGAGAAACACTAGAAACTCTCTTCCAGAAAAGGATCTATTTTGCCAGAGTATAGGACAGTAGACTCCCACACCTCCTGCCTCTGCTCTCTGTGTGTGGTGGTGCATTCCCCACCTCAGGCCACATCATGATCTACAGGAGTCCAAAACTATGGTTTTAATTTCTTTTCCCTTGTCTTTAGCACTGATTTTTTCTAAATAACGCACATAATGCATACACTTTTGAAGGAGAAAGCTGACCCTGTAACAGACATATTTTCAAGCCCTAGGGCCAAATTGTCAAATTCGCTTCATGTTGTTTCAAAAAAGGTATGGTGTTAATCAACACAGAAGTGTATCCATAGATTTTTTATGAGTTTCCATCAATAAAATAAGCTTTATTATTATTGCTGCTGCTGTTTGACTTGTTTTTTAATTACTCCTCATTGTAGCATGATGTTTTAAGTGGCTCAAATTATTTTTGCCTCATGTCGAGGCTCAAAATAAAATAAAGGCATCAATGAAAAATATCATAACTACCAAAATGATATATTTTATTTTGGAAAAGACGTAACGTGGTAGAAGCTTTCTTTATACCATATTACTTCTATTTCTTGATGGTTCAGTACATCTCTTTTGGTCAGTTTTTTAAATTAAACAAGCTCCCAATACAGTAATGCACATGTTCACTCCCCTAACCTGGAACAGAACCAAGTACCCTCACCAGAAATGACAGACAACACTCACTAATAACTGATAAAGTAAAGCTCCTTTTTAAATAAGTTATGCTCATCTTACAGACACAAAACTTGATCCTAGGCCAACATAACAAACAATGAAGCACAAGCTTTGGAATCCACAGGAGTACACATTTTGGTGAACAGGATATGAGCTGCAGCACTTTGCAGTGCAGAGCATTTGATAAAATGATTATATTCACACAGAGTACACCATAGACATAGCTTTGTGCTGAAGATATTAGTTCACAATCTATGAAAGCAGAAGATGATAAAATTGCTTTTCTTTGTTCATGTGCAGTTTCCGACCAAGTGATGTGCATCAGGAGAGGTGCAAGCTCGCACAAAGCAGAACAGGAGAAAATCTGCTCTGAACTCAGGTCTGATGCACCAGTTGGATTTTGGGTCTTATCTATAAGCTGACTGAACAGCCCACAAAAGAGAAACAAGGTGGAAGTTGTTTGTGGTTTCATCATGGGAATAGAATAAAATGGAAAAAGCCCTGAAAAATTTTCTCACAGCTTTCCTACGAGATTAGGTTGGGCTTAGGTCCTTAGTCCTTGAGGTGTGGGACAGCCCCAGAGGCTTCCTCATGCAGATTTGAAATAACAGCTGAGGCTGGTGCTTACATCTCAGGCTTCCTGTCTTTGCACCAAAGATCATCAGAGCCCAGAATGATTACACAGGGGGTTGTTTTGTTGGCTTAAGACTGTGATTTCACAAGGGGATTTTAACTCAAGCCTTTGCGACAATATTTTGTGTATCCCTTGGCACAGTTGCCCATGACACTGAAGTTTGAACTGGAGATTTTGCAGGGAAATCCTACAGCAGGCCTTTCCTACCTCCTCTTCAATGGGAGCACAGCACTCATTGTCCACTTTTACCCAGCTCCATACTAATCTTAGAAGACACTGGGGGGGGGGAAAACAAAAACAAAAAAAAAAAAACCCACACCACATCTAGAACAGAAAACATTTCAAAGTAATTTAAAACTGTCAGTGAGTTTAAAGGAAATAGGAAGATATAAAAATAAAGTAATTACCTTGCCTTCCTTTTATATTATTTTTTCCTAGGCTTTTTTCTTTTACGTCTGGTCAGGCTGTCATGACACAGTCCAATTAAAATTAAATCACAGGTATCCTTTCACTAGTGCCAGCGTTCCCACTGGACAGAAGATTCTTCTGATAGCATTATGATGCCCACATGTCAGTGTTTTAATTTCCTGACAAATTTATCTTGTGTAATTTATCATCATGGTTGTTCAATCTCACTATAATATAAGGTAGAGCTTCATGTTTTCTACACCTTTTAGTGTATAGGCCCTTCTATTTTTATTTAAACTTGTATTAAAACTGCAGATTCCTGTAATATATTCTTTTTTTTAAATGCCCCGTTTTGGCATTTGGTGGTGTTCAGAAGATGTCATTGGTCTGTTTAACTGAACAAATCTAAGCAAATTCTTTATTACTGTTTCAGTGCCAAAAATCCAACTTGTATCTAGTCCACAAGAACCACATCAGCAAAATGAAGGAAAATGCCCATTTTAAGTTTGTAGCTCAAAATAGGTCATAGATCTAACATTTTCCCCATTTTACGGTGTGATAACAGAAGCAAGGAGATGAATAAAGAAGGAAAAGAATAGATTAAAGCCATTTATAAAGTTCTATGGGAAGTTTGTAGAAGACCCAAAAACTTGATAACAGTTCTGTACTTTTATGACAAAGCTCATTTGTCCTTTCATAAATGTCAAAAAGTGTTAAAAAAAGCAGGTGACTTTCATAGTACTTTTATTTCTTCCTGACAAGCATCCATAGCCAAAATCCTAAATTCTATTGCAGTGAATATTTTAGACAATTTAAAGAATTTCCATTCTCTAGAACTTCTTCAGAACCATTACTAAAGCTTAAAATACTTCTTCTTGTGTTCTGTCTGTCAGTAGCAATTCTTCTCTTTTAACCTAGAGGGATGCTTAGTATATGGGATAATGCACATTTTGAAACCAGACAGAGGCAAAAGACAATAATGAATCCAAAAGAATCACTATGCACTGCTGGGATGGTGATTCACAAAGGAAGATCAGAGTCAGTGACTATAGTTCTGGGTATTGTTCATTTCCCAGCATGCTTAATTTAAAGGCTCTTGAGCAGGAATTTTCCAAACTTACACAAACTACCTGTGGTCTAAGAGAATCTTCCCTTAAAGCTTCTGAGCAGCAAGTCCCGTGTAAAGCAAAAAGGCAATATGCCAAATATTAGGTCCAAAAAAACCCTGAAGTTGGATTTTGCTTGTCTACACAAAAGTACACCGAGACACGCCTGTACATACCCTTATATAAACAATGAGAAACATCTGCATAATAAGTGTGTTCTAAGAAATTAAACATGTCAGCACGTTATATTGATACATTTCATTCACCATTAAAGATTTTACAGCCTGATTTGAGAAACACATATGTTTCACAGTACTTGATCTTCTACAATTTAAGAAGCTATTATACAGTGTCCCCAACTGTATGCAACTGCTACTAAACTTCGTTTGAAATTAGAGCATAAATAATACGCAAACCCTTTACCAGATTTCTCAGTCATTATTCACTTCTCTGCCCCTCGATTATCCTGATCTGAGCCTACAGGATATATGTGGGATCTGCACGCCTACCAAAACCCCACAGAAGCATGTTTTTCCTCTTTTACAGAAAAAATTTGCAAAGAAGGTTAAAAAGAGTTCTGAGCAGTATCTTTCCTGATTTTCCATTATAATTTTATGATGCTTATGAATTTATAATTCCATAAACAAGTTTATTAAGGTTGAAGGCCCATAGGAGATTCCTTTTATGAACAAAAATTTTTTTCCAAGCCTTGACTGGAATGATTATGAAAGATCCCAAGATATTTAATTCCTACATGGTAGCATCTGAAGCTATCAGCATATCCTTGGTTTGGACAGCATTCTAATGCCAAAGAACAGTACTTCTGGGGACACCTATCACAGGCTGCTGACACAAAAATTCCGATTGATGAATCTATGGATTTCCTTTTCTCAGCTCTGTGACTTCAAGGTCTGATTCTTTTTTTCTGATACATCAGCTGTTCACCTTATTTATACCAGGATACAGAGTCACACCATCTGCATGTGGTTGTTGCTGCTTTTAACAATTTATGGATCAGCCTGGACACAAGACACTACACACTGTCAAATCAACTGGGCCAACTCAGAAGCAGAGCCTCTCCCTTGTGTGTGTTACCTGGAGTTTACCTCTGCCTGTACCTGCAAATAGCCTGGTGCTGCTCACAGGTACAAGTAGAGGAAATTCTGAGGCTCTGGCCCCTGGCACAGAAATGTTCCTTGATTCATTGCACCCACCCCCTGCACGCATCAACTGGCCTAGCCTGAAGCCCACCTGCCCTCACAGCCACAAGACAAGCAACATGCCCCTAGAACTTCCCAAGTCACTGAGGGCACACTCTAGGACAGAAAAAAAACCAAAACAAGCCAAAAACCAGGGTGGTACCTGTGGGCCCCTGCAGGTGCAGCTAACCCATGGGAACTGTGCTCTACAGAGTCAGGGGTGCAGGTATGCATGGCCTGAACACAATTTGTTCTCAAAGAAAACAGCTACAGCCAAGAGGCACCTGATGAGGCATGTGGGAGTGACATGGTTAGAGACAAGGCGGTTAAAAAGGGAATAAGTGTATGTAAACAACAGAAAAGGTTCTGTTATATGCATGTCCACAAAAAGAGCAATTTCCAGACCTCCTAGAAGCTGCTGGATATGTCCTCAAAGTGCAGGCTGCTGTAATCCAAGTTGGGAAGGGTTTTGAAGAGAAAAATGGCTAGTGGTCAAGAGATCTCCAAAACCTGTGGCAGAACAAAAACTGCTGATGGGGAAAGGAGGATGTTGAAGAAAATAAGTGCCATAAGTATTAAAAAAATTAAAATAAAAACAACAAAGGAACAAAGACTTTTTACAAGTTGGGAATTACTATTTCTTTTCCTTCCCACTGTTAACTCTTCCCCAAGCTCCTACTGAGACACACTTTGATCCTTTTTATTTTGTTTACAAGTACTTTTACAGTATGTAGGTTTTCTCATCCACATTGCTTCTACCATTCCAATCACCTCTTCTACTGTAATTTGTTCTTTCCAGTCAGTCATGAGAGAAATAAATGCAAATGAAAGCAGAGTAACAACATTCCTTTCGTAATTCATTACCTTCATTCAATTTGTTCTATTCCTCTCCTTTTGTCTTTCCTTTATTCCCCATATAGATTAACATGTCTTTCCCCTCCCTGTTTTTTTTTCTTTTTTAGCTGCTACTTGAATTCTAATTCTTTGCCTTTTTCAATAGCCAGAGCCTGTCTCTTAATTTTTGGTCACTCTGCCCTTGCCATATGATATGATATCTCTCCATCAGCCTACAGGCACCTTCTCCACTCTCACTGTCTCATCTCCACCCAGTTCTCCTTCTCAGATGAATCCAGGCATCCCTCCATGGAAGAGCCATGTCCCTTTCCTCTGGCCTCTCCCCTGATTATCCTGAAGTTACACTGCACAAACAGGACAAGCTGAGAGACGAAGGAGTAGTAGGAAACTCACTGGCCTCCTGACTGTGCCTTGATCCCAACTCTTGCCCTTTCAAATATGGAATGAATGGAAGAACAACCAATAACTGCAGTGGCGGGTTGTATTTTCAGAAAGCTAGAATAGCTAAACTGTAAATATGACTTTAGCTTAGAGAAAAAAATTGGTTTGGTTTTGTTACAAGTAAGACGAGAAGAAACATAGCCAAGACTCACAAACAGCATTATCAGTTTAGATAAGTTGTAGTGTGTTCAGTTACCCCAGATGGAGCACAATTCCATTAGCTATCCAAAAATTTTCCTTTTTGTTAAAGTACACTGCAGTGTAGGGACTGGGTTATACGTTAGGCGTACTGAAGACAACATGTACTGAAGACATGCATTGAGATACAAGCTTTTGAATATGCAGGCTGTCAACAGCAACTTAACATTCACAGGCTGACTTTTGAAACATGGGAGAAGAAAAGAGGTGACAAAAGAAACAATTTTCTCTTGACAACATCCTGACAGATTTCTTCAGTTATGGATAGAGTCATTTATAGGAAAAAAAAAAAGCATTTCACTTTTCCTTCAGCATTGTGAGAAATTTAAATATACGAAATATCAACATAATAATGAGAAACGGCTAATTCCTCTATTACAGGTAATTTTCCAGAGGCTAACAGAAGTAATTTATTGCTTACTGGAAAAAATATACGGTGTTGGTGAAAACTACTTGCAGTCCCACCTTCTTCTTCATCTTCACACAATTTTCCTTCTACTTGCAGTTTGGTGTTGCAGATAATTCATGTGGCATTCACATGAGCCATGTAAGAAAAAATGGAATAATAAACCAAGCCAGCAAGACCTCCCCAGTACTGCCTACAGCTTCCTCAAAACAGGCAGACACTCTCTCTCCCTTCTCAGTGTGCCAGGCCTTGCATCAGTGCCTGATTTGTGGCAGGAGTTACAGCCAGGGTAAAGATTTCATATTAATGAAGCTAGCTTGAACAGATTTTGTCTTCATTTTCAACGTAAGACCTCATCTCCTTTGAACTTTTGGCTGCTAAAATGTCACATTATTAATTTATTCTTTTACAATTTTGGAGTACAAAATATTTAGTAGGACAGAAAAGAAAAATTATACCAGAGCCATGATGTCCTTACTCTACTGTTACACATAGTTATATATTCTTCTGCCCTGAATCTTCTTCAGACTGCTTGCATTAGGCAAAATCTACTTATGGGAGCAGGAAAGAAAATGCCCCTCCTGCTTTGCAGAAAGCTTTACTAAAATTCAGCCTGAGTACCGGCTGGGAGGCATGGAGAGGGAAAATGGTGATATTACTTAGGAGGGAATTTATTTTTCTCAGAGTACTTCTATTTTTAATGCCAACACTAAAAATCCTACTTTCCCCCCTCTTTTTTATCATTTTAATATTTCTTTCAGTTACAACATATTGGTTCTGTGTAATTAAACAGCATATTGCATTGAATACCTGATCCTCACACACTCCTTTTTTGGGGCCCTGCAATTCTTAGACCTGTGAATGCACCCTATTAATCATGTTGCATAGCACCACAGAGTAATAAAAAATGAAGAGATTTCCAAACAAATGGGATTTCCTTGGGCCAGTGTATGCCCAAGTCTACTGCAACATTCTGAAAATCTCTGCAAACCATTCTAAAGCCCAGCTTTAACTTAAATATGTAAACTACAATGTATATTTTACATGTGTATATATATATATATTTAGATGGTGCTATATGCATAGGTGGGACGTGGATCAAGTCTGGTAAGAAATAATAAGCAAAGTAATGGTGCAGAATGGCTTACCGCTCCATTGGGAGCTGCCCAGGAACAAGAAGCACTTAGGATTGGCATTAGACAGAGACAAAATAAAATTTTTCTGTTTAGCACCAGTATCCCACACCTGGATAAGGCAGCAAAAACGTGCAAATAACAAAAGACATCAGAATAACAAATAATGGCAGACAGTCACTCTGGACCTATTCTGAAACAACAGAATACACTTTAAGAAGCAGTAAAACCAATAAAAATCCAGTCATCTTGAAAAAGGAGAGTCTTCGCTGCAATAAAGGCAGTCAATAAAGAAGCTCTCTCATTTAAACATCAAATGCACATTGTTTTGCAACACCTGTTATTCAGCCATAATAGCTTTCTTAACCTGTCAAAGTGTTTAAGCTGAGGAAAAGAAATGGGCCTCCAGCTGTGCATTTCAGGGGAGAAAGTCTGCGCGAAACGATATTAGTTTAATGAAATGTGTACAGATTGTAATTGTGGTAATAAGGGGGCAATTCCCAGAGGGGCAGTAGGAAGGCAGTGAGTGCAGCCAAGCAGAAAACAGAAGCTACAGACTGGAGAGAGACTGATATCCTGTGTATGGACCCTCATTCTCCACCCTGCTCGCCTACTCTACAGCCCAGCCAGATCTCCTGCCCAACAACCCTCAGCACTGCTTCATGCCCATCTTCCTGGTATACTTCCCAGAGAAGAGAGCAAAGACAAACCAGCTCTCTACAGTAGGGTCTGCCAGTATCTGTAACAGGTTCATGAATATGTGAGGATATGAAAAAGCAGGGCAAAATAAAAAACTAGCACTGGAAACACTAGTATGTCTTCCACTGCTCCGCTTTGCAAGGCCTGGGACTCTGCAGGGCCCAGGAAGATACAAAGCATGCTTTCCCAGGAAAATAAATTCAAAGTCCTGGAAAAATGAAAAACAACACTTAGGGAGGAGATGAGGAAAGAGTGACATCAAACTCATATGGACCTTTCCTTTCATTTTCTTAAATGAAAGACAAACACCCTTGTTTCAGCTTGCTTGCCATGCAAGTACAGCAAACCCATTTATACCAGGCAGATTCCTACATTAAAGCTGCCAATGCCAAAGTGTACCCCAGGGTTAGTCTAAGAGAAAACATCAAGACCAGCAACACCCATCACAGCAAATACTGTTTAGAAGAGTTTCTGAATGATAAAATCTTCGTCAGCTGAGCCTGCTGCAGTAATTTGATAGTGTAATTCAATTAATCCATCCTCACAGTCGTTTAGCCAGCTTAGTTGGTGTCACACAGATCCACCAACTTCTGAGAGAGTTTCCCTTAGGAAACACCTCTCTCTTTGTCTCCAGACTGTGGATAGTCAATAAGACCTAAGGCAGAGAGGCAGAAATGAAGACCAACTTTCTTTTCATAAATGGGAAGGTATTTGGAAAATATGGGGGGGGAAAAAAAAAAGACAGCTTGCCTCTTTCCACAATAGAGAGATAAACAATAACTGGTGCGGGTGGAAGAAAGGTGGGTGGGGAGATTTGAAGAACAAGAATTGGAGACAGAAAAAGAGTAATTAATTTAAGGAAGGATGCAGTGGTCACAAGAGAAGAAGAATCTATTCCAAGATGGTCAAACAAAAAGGTATGTGAAAAGAGGAAAAAAATTTAAAACATTTTATACTGAAGAAACATAAGCCCCAAATCCAAAATTGCGGTCCAGAAAAGCATCACAACAAAGAAAGAGGTAGAAAGTGGGAAATATTTTGTTTTATTGGCATAAACAAACAAGCTGAAAAGAGAAGGAAAAATAGCTGTGTTTGGAGTTGAGAGGGATGAGAATTTTCAGCCAGGGTCATGATTCAGGAAAAGATGAATAATGATTCATCTAGTTTCTCCTAGCAGTAACAAGCAGTATGCTGCCTTCATTTTCTCAAAATTGCCTTATTTGCCAGCCACATATTAGGAAAAAAATCCACAGCTTTATTAGGTGATCTGCAGAATAATGTTTTTTACAACATGGGCAGCTCACCAATAAGAGCTGTATTGCTGTCAATCTGAAAAGCAGCTGAAAAACATAGCTTCAAAAACAACTACTCATCTGAAAAAGTGGAATTCATCTAAGCAGAGAAACCTATCCTGCTTAGTCTTGCTCAGAGCCCTACTGACACCCTCAGACAGAAAATATATGTGTGACATGCAGTAGGGAGAGAACTTCCCACAGCTGCTGCAGGTGAGCACAGAGATACTGCAGACAGGGAAGGAATCTCTGCTATTTGTTCAAGACATAATTGGAAGGTTAACAAGGGCTATCATTGTTTCAGACATTCCCTTTTCCAGCTTTGCAACACATACCGCTGCTCCTTTTACACAGGAACAAGCAGGAGCTGCCTGTTGTTATTTAGCAGCATTAGCAAGCTGTGGACCTGTGACAGTGCCTGAGGGAAGCTTGTGAGCTTTTTAATTCATTCCCCTGACTGCAAGGAATAGCTCACAACACGATGGCTGTGATTAGTCAGGACAGTACTGAGGACATGCTGACAAGGTTCATCAGACACAGAGCAACTACAGTTGCCCACGGATAAATTTATGCCACCAGTACAGATGTCACAGAACTCCTTTTTACATGCCTTCAAAACTTCTTCAGCAAAAACAGCTCTTGATCCAAGCTAACCTGGGCAGCACAGCAAAACATGCTGTGTGAAAGGGTCTGGAGAGCAAGGAAGGGATGTAAGGCAGAGCTCTGCTGCTCCATCCCATGTCCCTTTTAATGATGGATGAGAAAATTGCTCAGACTTCTCCGGCTGAGGCCTCAGTTGTGATGTGACACTATCACCTCTCATCAGTCACATCTCCTTCTGAGCCAGAATGTCACAGAAGACAACATGACTGATGCAACCTGACACAACATGTCACCGTGCCAGGTCTGCCAGCTGGGAAACTGGGAGGAGGGAGAAAGGAGGGAGCGAGGAAGAGAATGATGCCTTGAGAGGCTACCTAGAACAGAGGCTAGACAGTGTTAAAGGAATAAAGTAGGTATTTATTAAAAGGCTTTGGAAAAGGCATTTCTCATCAGAGTTCCCATGTTGGAGGGGGTTGTTTTGTTTTTAAGAAAGGTCCTATTGCCACAAAAGCCAAAACACCAAAGATACATAGAGGAAAAAAGCCCCAACAGACTGGGAACAAATCAGTGCAATTGAACAATTGAGTGTCTACTGAAATCTACTGAAGGTTTAGGCAGACCTTCTATAGTATAAGAAGGACACAGCAAGGCCAGTAAGTCTCTATGTTGTTTTAGAAATCCATCTGTCTTTTACCCCTACTGAAAAACAGTGCAAAGAAACCAAGCCTTTCCCCAAAGGAAAGATTCAGGTTCCTAAGGACTGGTCCAAGACATTTGCACCAGATGTCTTCCCACTTTCCAAAGTGGGAAAGCAGAGGACAAGACATATATTTTATCTTTCCCTTAAAAGCAATAAAATAAGTTTAGCTCAAGACTATGCACAAATATGAAAATAAGTATACTCTCATAAATTTCTGCATTACATGAACACTGGCTGTGAGAGCAGAGAGAACTTGGGATGCAGGTCTCCCACTGTTGGAGAGAGTTGGAGACAATGCCATTATTTCTTCACTTCAAAACAGTGAAGAAGCTGTACAAAACAAGATGACGTTCCTCAAAAAAAAAGTGTAAAAAGTGTCTTCCCACAGTCAGACTCTGTAACTACAGAACTTGGGAGTCACAGGAGTCTCAGTTAATAGTGTCTCAGCCAATGCCACTTCTGCCTAAAGCACATGATTTGCCTCACTACTTTAAACTGAGATGTCTGTATAGACAATTTAGAAAAGAAAAGGCACAAACACTTTGAGCTAACAGTGCCAAGTCAATTTAGAGCAAATTACTGCTTTTATTTTCTTCTTCCTATTTCCAACTATCCCATAACTCCAATAGCAACAACTGGCCACATATAAAAATGTTGTGGCACCACGCAACCACATAAATGAAAAGTCAAATAGTGGAACATTCACATCAGCTTCCTGTCCAACTGGAGCTAAGCTATATTTTACATATTAACACAGATTTCATTAAATTTAGACCATGTTTTTGAACAAGAAGCTTTTTGACACAGAAAATGCTGTCACTGGGATGCCAGAGTAATTGTCTGCAGACACAATGTGGTGCACATATTTGCAATTTTAAAAGCATCATACCTGCCAATAATCACAAATAGAAAAAGTTTCACTTACATAAGATCAGCCTGAAGTTCTGGCACATTATACGTTGTAGTATTTGCTGCTACTTTCATAGCTGAATGCAAATTTGAATTTGCCAATCTGAACTTGCAAGAAATACCATTTGTGTGACATAATCTATTCTTCAAATTGATAATATTTCAAGTACCCATCTTAACAACGGCAGTTCCCTGATCTTCTAATGTCTTAATTATCGACGTTATTTTTTTTTCATAAAAAATAGGTGAAAGTTAAACGTTAGTGTCAGCACATCCCTCTCCTTTTTTCCTGCCTACACGGTGCTGAAACACGCAGTCAGTTGGAATTGCCCTGACCAGGCAGCTCCGTACTGGCAGATGGACACTGCTATCTAGTCCTTCTCACTTGTCAATTGGCTTTAAGCAGTTCAGCTGCCCATGACAACCACTGAGTGAGAGGTTTTATAGTGACATCTGCCTGTCAGTGACTCTGACTGCTTGTGTCTACCTTCCAGGGCAATTTTTCTTCTCCTTGAATGTCAGTTTGTTTAACTACAGTCCGGTCACAGCTGCCAACTATGCACCATGGCAGCATTTCTAGTAGAAAACAAGGGAAGAGAAAATCTATTAAACATGAAAACGTTTAATTCTGGCTTAGCCTCAGGCTGCACCATCCTCAGGGACTGACCCAACTCAGTGCTGATATCAACAAGTTCTTTTTATTGCCTTGTTTCTCCTTTGCTTTAATTGATTTTTTTTTTTAATCACACTGACTGTAATTTGTGGATGACTCACAGCCACCAGGGTGGGCTACTTCAGTTATGGTGCAGTTCCCCTCTCTTCACTAACAGATTCCTGCCCAGGAAACATTCAGTAGCACGCTCCAAAAGCAAGGTCTTGATTCCATTTCATGAAAATTACCCAGCTCTCTTTATAGGTAGACTAAAAGCCTGCTTAACTTGCTTTACTTCCTACCACTGTTGAAGTACTTCAAAGTCCCTTTCCAGCACACCAGGAGTCAGCCCTGCCATGGAGAACTGGTGGCCACCCATCTGTCCTCACTCTGAGGAGACATGCACTGCCACTCTTAGTGACAGAACCATGTGTTGTGAGACAGAGCAAAAGTCACTTACATGCACTGTTATGTTCATATTTCTTATTCAGGTGACTGAGGGATCATGTGTGGCCACAGCTTTCACTCAGAAGCTGAACAACATGGTGAAGATACAAACACTCAGCAGGATTTTTAAAGAAAATGCAAGTTTGCATATTCAATTTCAGCTCTACATTAATTTTGAGTTATTTTTGAATTTATTAAATTGAATTTATTAACAAGATCAGCCACCAAAACTCAGTCTGTTGCTGTGATATTTTTAAATGATTTGACAAATCATATTTACAAGCTAATGGTAAAAAACATTTACTGTTTGGAGAGAAAACAGAACGAATCAGAATAGAATGCATTCAAAACACTGAAAGTCCACAGTAATAGCAGGAAGAAGGAATACAGTTAAAATGCAGAGACAAAAGGCAAAGTCCTGGTTGTATATATTAAGGTCAAATAACACCACTTGGCCTGTTCACACACATGGGATAAGGAGACATACCAAAACTACATGACAAAGATCAAATCTCTAAGCCATTTGCTTAAAAGAAGCTGAAATTCAGATCAGGTCCAAACATCCAGATATCAGGTCCATCAACACTATCATCTTACTCCTTTATCGTTACCACTGCCTTTGAAGGAGACTGAAGTCAGCAGCCTGGATATGAAATGCCGCCTCTACACAGTCGCACTGATTTGTGCTCCAGATTCATTTTCTCCTCTTTCTTTTCTGTTTATGCTTCTCTTCTTTTTAATTTCCTTCCTTTTAAAACCCTACACTTTATCTCAAGCTTCTAGCCAGTCAGCTAATTTTTCTCTTTTTCTTTATATTTGGCACTGGACTGAAATGAAAAAAAATAATCCCTTCAGAAAATGCAGGTGTATCTGTATATAATGCTGGGGCCAGGAGGTCCTAAAGACAGAGCAGTTTATTAATATTATGCAATTATAAAATTATTCCCCTTAAGTAGCATGACTTTATTTTAGCCCAATTTTTTAGAAGACCCACCCTGTGCAAGCTGCAGTGCTGAACTAGTACCTAGGACAAAATAAGTGAAGCCATAAAGGGAGAGCTGACTGCCAGCAAACCTGACTCTCTACCTTCTCTCTCGTTAATCTACCTTCTCTTCTTTCAATCCACTATTTTTGTCACTTCCCAAATTTACTTCACTTTTTCCTTCTGGGACTTGGCTGTCTTAGTCTTTCTTCCCTCATGCTCCACTTTTATTTTATTCCCTGTCTTATTCCAACAAATGCTCCATAGCAGACAGATTCATTCATCTCTAGCACCTTATCTGGTGGAGCATATGTTTCTTTTCTTTGAGGTCAGATTAACTATTCCTTATAAATGTTACAATGAAAAAATATGTGTTGGCAGCAAGTTCTGCTGCTCTTAGCCATCATTTTTGTCCGCTGCATTAAGCCCATTTAACATGCTTAAACATTCCTTTTGTCAACAGCAACAAAAGCAAAAAGCTGCTGAACTCTAGTTAATAAATCATTTTATGGAAGTAGAAACTGCCTGAGAAATATGATGCCAAGCAGTTAATGCATGTTATTCTTACAGAGAGGAAAATGGAGGAGAAAAAGTTTAACCAGCTTTTGTGATTATAAAATGTGCTTTCTGTATATATTTGTGTGTATACTCACTGCACTATATTTAAACAAAGAGATCACACTAAAGTGCAGTACGTTACTTTAGACATAGATTCACCCACCCCCAGTTGGTCTTATTTCCTAATTAGAGATATAATTCACTAGTATCTAAATTTGAAACATAATTCTCTACCCCATTAGGCCAGCTCCTATAACTTTTGCATCTATACATATGTGTGTGTATACCTTAGAATAATAGGGAAAACAATATGCAGCATGAAACCCTGGAATCACATAACAGGGAACCATAGCCATTTCCATGAGCTCATAGCTTTCTCCGTCCACAGGAAATATCCAAGAACTATAATAACCAAGAAGTTATCTAAAAAGAAGTCAAAAGGTTTAAAAGTTAGTATTTGAATACCAGACAAATCATTATTTAAAGGGTTGGGATGGACCGAATTTAAGTGAAAAGCAAATTAAAACAATTAAAGCTGGTAATGCACTGTATTTTGGTCTGTCATTAATCTGTACTGTTTATCCAAAAAGATTGGGAAGAACAGACAGGGAAGATGAAAGACACATATTTTCTTTCTTCATCTGTTCTAGTTACTCTATTCTTGTTTCAGATGGTCAGTTTAAGCAATACTATACAAAATGTAGATTTCATACCAGGACTACTGTTACACCCTGGACAGTCAAAATTTGTAGGAATAAACTATCACCTTAGCAAGCCTGGCCAGACAGGTATTACAAACTCCTGCAAGCTAGGACCCATAGAAAGGCCCTTAAACACAGCAAGGAAACAGAATTTTTGCCTTATCTAGCTCCTGTTAAAAATAATTCCCAGCTCTCCTGTTTTCAGAGATGCTCCTGCCTTTCTTTCTACCCTTGGAGTGCATCTCACACACTGAGGAAAAGTAAGCAGATTGTTTCTGAACAGAGAAGTCTCTGTCCCATTCCTCAAAACCAGCACTTCATGCCCTTGCTGAAGAGACAGAAATAACATGTATGTTTGTTAATATGTCATACAAGATTCTGAGCAAAAGACACAAGGAAATTAGCAAAAAACTCAAAGAAACTATTAATTTAATGACAATTGTATGTCTGCTAGAGACTTGTATCAAGAAGTGGATAATATTGAGAAAAATAAACACCCACAGTTCTTCTGGCTGTGCTGAATTGCTAGCACAGGAAGCTTTGCTGGTTCCCAGGAAATTGACAGACTGGAATGTTCATACCCAAGGCTGTGACAGCATCATCTAACTGCATGCAACTACACCACTGAAACAGTTTTATGTTACTGTAGCTCCTTCTGAGGATTTTTTTTTTCACTTATTTTGTTCCAGTGCTAGACCTTTTCTTCTGATATTAAAATGGATTTAACCTCCTAAAAGCAGTTAGAAGGGAAATTGGAAATCTGTGTATATCCACTTGGAGTTCTATAAAAACAGGAAAGAAGTGACTATCATGAAGTTTTTATAAGTACTGAATTGAATATATATATTAAAAAGTCACTAGTTTATGAAGCCACATGAGAAAGTCTATATAAGAACTCGTACTAGAAAATTGGAAAAAAAAAGTCATCAATGAAAAACAAGAATCTGGCTTTTTCCCTGTGCAAAGCAATTTGGTTTTAACTGCATTTCCTTACATACATGGTGGCTGGTCTCTTCAGAGTTTGAAACAAAGTTAATGAAAAAAAAATAACCATTGATTAAAAAAAAAAAAAGTTTAGACAGTTGATAAATTTCAAGCACAAAGCTTTTTCATTAACAATGCCTCTTCTAATATCTCCAGTGCTCTTAACTGTTTCTGCCTAGGGATAAGAACACGGAGCATTATTTCCTACAGCTTAACAAGTCCTTTCTAAAATGCAACACATCTGCAACCAGGAGTGTGTTGCAGCTTCCAAGAAAAGCCATTAATTTTTTTGCCTTTCTTCTGCACCTCAAGGAATATCAACTCACTCTCAGGAAATAAAAACACATAATAAACAAACCCCTAGTATTTCCACAGATGTGTCTGAAAGCTCTGCCACCAAAGAATTTTGATTTATGTTGGGGATTTCCCCAGGCAACTGAAAGACGTTACATTTGCATATACTAAAAATGAGTTACTGGAGATGGACAAGACAGCTTGATCCAGATCACAAGAAGTACTCAGTGTATTTGGTATAGCTCTGAAATGAAGTGTTACAAAAGGAGTCTCAAAATATTTGGCCACTTCTCCCACGTCTGAGATCACTCAGTACCAGGCAGGTCAAATTATGAATTAGAGAAGAGCTATGTTTGCAGAGGGAGACTTAATACAGAACTGTAGAAGTGGCCACAATAAAGCTCACCTCTTTTCCCTCTTCCATAGCCAGAAGTGGAAGATGGGCTAATGTGTGCAGTTTCTGTCCTCCAAAATAAAGTCTGAAAGAATTTTGAGTCTCTGAAACACTAACTGAATATATGATAGAATCCCAGACACCATGAGTTTGCACACACAGCCTCACATCCCCACAAATTCATTATTTGGCTTACAAAGACAGTAAAGTTCAGTCTCTCTCGCTTCTGCCCCCACAGGACCTGAACACCTCCTTACACTGTTATGAAATTTGGGCTTAATTTTCTCTACTAACCTAGATCTAAGAGAAAGAACAAAGAATTGGCTGTTTTATCCTGCACAATCTTCTTTGCACAGTAAAAGGTAAAAAACACTTTAATTTTCTCACATTTAAATGCTGCTGTTTGTGATCACTCAAAGCACAAGCCACCCTAGAATGAAGGTAATTTATTGAGATTGCAGGCTTCTGGTTTTCCCACCCTTTCTCTACAGAGGCGACAGTTTTAGACCAGACAGCACTAAATTTATTGGTATTTTTCTTGTAGGTAGTTGTCTCAGTAGTACAAAGCACTGATACAGCAGTTTTTCCTCTCTTTTCCCTGCGCCTCTGGGAGGATGAATCCAAGATTTTAGTTCTACCAGCTGCAGCAGTTCTGACTGCAGGAAACAGAAGGCAAGCCCAACTCCAAGTCACAACACTGACAGGAGAAAGCATTGAATGCAATCATGACAGACTGGTTTGTTTGAAATTGGTCTTCATTCAAAGCAGAGTTGAGTGTTTGGAGAGACCCGTGGCATTTAATTCAAGCCTGATCCCTGCCTGTGCTGTCAGAAGGAGGGATGGAGTAGGGAATATCAAATGCCCCTCCCTTCATGCTGTCGCACTCCCAGAAAGTATGGCCAAAACATTGGGAAAATAAGCAGTCACTCCAAAAATCTGAACATGGAATAATACTATCTTTACAAGATTTGGTGAAAGAATTGTACTTTCAGTACAATTCAGTAAACTGAGGAAAAGGAAAAAAAACTGCAGGCAGAGGCATTGCTTGCTGCTGAGCTCAAAAAGAGGCATTGCACTGCTTGCAGCCAAGCATGATCATGTCCAAAATCTTCAGGTGGAACTTTGTGGTGCACGTGAGACAGAGAATCTTACAGGAAGAATTGCAAGATGTAACGTTCTCTGAAACAAGGTCTTGTAACTCATACTTTTCATGTTCAGTGGAGGAGTTCAGAGATGGTGAACGAGTCTGTTCTAATAAAGAGCGAAATGGAACATTTGTATTGACATCTGATAACGAGGAGGTAGCATGCTAACCCTTAATTAAAACTGAGACCAAAAACTATTGCCAGGGCCAGCAAACTGCTACTAAAACAGCTACCAAAATATCCAAGATTGGCCATAAATCAGGTGAGATTCAAATCCGTTCAATATAAATGTAGTGGAATGCCAAGAAGATGGGTGTACTTCCTGGACAGCAGAGTTAAAATCACTGGAGTAAACAGAGCAAGTGTTATTTTCCAAAATTAGAAGCTTAATTCATGGCTCCTGGGTGAGAAGCAGAAGCATGGTAATCTTAACCCTAAAAGAAATCCAGTTTAAGCACCCCCTAAATCACAAGCAGAAGTGCTTGTTAACCTCTCACAAACAACCTCACTTCCTCCAGACATGACATTAAATAGAGGAGACCCCCCTGTAAAATGGGGGAAGATACAAGAACAGTGCAGCAAGCACTTAATGGGATAGAAGTTAAAACTACACCTGAGAGAAACCAAATTGAAGCAGTTAAACAACTTAAATCACTAAGGGGTAACTTGCAAAGAAGTTTGTGTTGTTTTCTTTTTCCAGGTATAGCAGCACCCCCCCACTGAAGATTAAAGGATGTAGCTCCAAGTGGGGGATGTCTAACAGTTAGTTGTACATGATTTATGAACAACCCAGCAAGGCAGGAGCATTACCTATAAAATTCTTCCAACTATAAGAGGATGTGGTCAAGAGAGAACTCTATCTTAAAGCCTTTGAAGTATGAGAACACACCTCTTCAACAAACCCATTCACACTTACTTCAGTGCGCAAAGGAAATCAGTTGTACTATAGGACCTGGAGATCCCTTTGAGACTTGGTGTAGGCACTCTGATGTGTTTTAATACGTGATGTGTTGGGGATCCCTCTCCATGGGATTTAAAAATCAAGACCTGCTGTGTAACTCCATGGCTACTTTCAAGACTTATTGGGCCCACATCCAACAGACGTAGCATTGAGGAACCCCTTACACCCACCAACTATTAAGTAATATTCTAATCCTTGAGACTCACGAGATGGGGGCAGTGATTAAAGAGAATTGGGTTTATAATTGCAATTGGTTTGGCATTTTAAAGACTGGGATAGTTATTGTTCACTGTATGATTAATTGTGTTATTGCTTATGCTGTTTCTGTCTTTTCTCCTACTATCCACTCTCTTCATCACCCCTGTGGACAACTTGTGAACTGAGGAAACATCCCTGGAAAGCAGTGTTTGAGCCAAGTGGCGGTGTAAGAAAAAATTATAGAGTGCAATTTTCTTTTAATTTTTTCAGGTGGGTATTTTTGTGGTTAGTTCAGGGTGTCAGTATTAATGACCTTACTCCCCTTGTACAAATCATAGTCAACATGAAGGACCTTCCTAGGATGGTATTCTGGTCTGAGTATAAATTAACAAATGCACCAAACACCAGAATAGCGTTTTTGATCATTTCTACTAACTAAAGTAGTACATTTACAGTAATATTCATGCCAAGTAGCTCATTTTTGCAAATAACAAGTATGCAGTTTCTCTATTTGCATTAATCCTCAAAATATAGCTAAAGAAATAAGGCACACTGTCATATTTTTTCACACACGATATGCTACAATCAAAGGGTTATTTTCCTTGACATGTATACTGCTATGAAGGAACAATGCCAAATGCTGTAAAAAACAAACTACTGCACAACCTTCCACACCAGCTTTACCAAACTGTTTAAAAAGATGAAATGCAGTTGTAGGCCCAAAACCAGAGTTCACAACAGGCACTTTTGCTCCCCTATTTTGAATAAAACTACTAACAGTGACTCTCAAAAGGAAATCAGGGAAGCTTCAAGCACCAGGATGTGTGATTAGACCGACTCTGTGAGTAGCCTTTTTATCTCAAATTTTTTCCTTTTTTTACAGCAGCTCCAACATAATTTCCAATGCCATATTTTAAATTCTCTCTTTACCAGTCACACCAACATATCTGTAAACTTAATCCCACTCTCTGCACAAGTATTGAAACAGATGGTCACACCTCATTTAATTTAACACTTCTTGCTTTATCTTTCCTTCTGATGACCCTCTGTGAATCATAGTTGTTAAGCTAAATCACAGTATTTAAAGTGCTTCTTCGCCATAAACAACACTCCCTTGAGCTTTCTATGACTCTGACCTTTACCAGACACCATCATTTTAATTTATATACCTGACCACAAACTCTCATCTTATCTCTATGAAACCTAATTGGCAAAGGATTACTGCCTTTGGACAGCAAATCAGAACAGCTGACACGCAGCCAGCGTGCTTTCAAAATGATGGGGGCATCAGAGTTCTACCCTCTACTGCTCCCCATTACTGTATGGAAACATCCAGCAGCCATAAAACAGAAATACAAAGAATTCCATTGAATTTTAAGTGTAAAATCTTCAAGGGGAAAAACAAACAAACAAAACACCCAACCACTCAGTTTATTGATTGGGAGACCATACTTAGATGCTGGAAATGCCTTTGAAATAACAGCCACTCAAATCCCTGTAATGGAATTGCACTGAAATTTTCTACAGGGATATGGAGAAAGAAATGTTGATTCTTGCAGTGGAGTCTGGAAAAGCCTTCTGCCCCAGAGGGAAGTGTTGCCAGCTCCCCAAAATGATCAGGAAAATCACTCCGTTTCTGAATGCTGATGCAGGATGTAGGATTGGAAGACATTGGAAGGCATGACCACAGGTATGTTTGGGGATGAACTATCACACTAAATCTCTGGATGGACCAGTTAATCAGGGCAGGGCAAAGTCAAACTCCTGAGGGTTACAGCAAAGTCCCATAGATATTTCTTGCCTTCAAACACCAGAAATTTTTCTAGAACATTTCTAAGACATTTTCTTCCTTTTTTAGTATTAAAGGAAAATATCCCAAAAGCCATTAGAAATAAGAGAATATCCCAAAAGCCATCTTTAGAAATAAGATGGCTATCCCATATTGGACCAAGCCTTCTGTGGCTTTTCACATATCTAAAACATTCCCTCTGGAACTTTTAATGTGGAGTTCTGTACAACATTTGATCAGATGCAAGTATCAGACATGTATAGCTGGGGGAAAATATAGAATATAAAAACTTTTGTGTGTGAAATTTATATTTTAATCAATACATAACGTGTTTCTTAAAATATTTCTTACATAATTCCTAGACAATAAAAAGAAAAGCTATTGCAGACCCAAAATATTTCCATTGAAACATGTACAGTGTTTCAAAGCCTACAACAAATAATTTCCCTGTCAAGCATTCAAGTATTTCTAAAATATTAGCAAGGGAAAAGAGAGGAAGACAAATATAGAGACATCATTAAAAAAGCCAACTTCTATACAGACAGAAAAAATTACCTAAATTTTTTAGCCTCTCATGTTATAAACCTGCAGATCTGACACAGCTCATATTTACTTAAATTACTTTGCTTTACTAGTGAAATATGTGAGATATCTTACATATATTCAGGAAGTTTGTGTCAGAGATTAATTTGGCAATCAGCTTCTGAAATTGTTTGTGTTGAAGCAGGTTGACTCTGTGATTCCTACACTATAGCAGAGTTTTCATTTACATTTTTACTGCATTTTGGTGCAATTCAATTTGAACCCTAGGCAAGGTCTTCCATGTTGTGAAAAATCCAGAACTGACTCTGAATACAGCGCAAAAATTTAAATGGCACAACCTTTTTTTTTCTGTCCAATGTCCTTTATTTTCAGACAAATAGGCTCATGGATAACACCCCTTCTGTGCATTGAGTAATGGTAAAATATTCTTTTCACATCAGAAAACAGATTTGTGTGTGCCAGACATGCTCCAAAGGCATTGAACATGCACAGGTGGAGACAGTTGACTGGAAAAAACTGTTCTGTTCTCAACAAAGCCGTAGCAAACTCTGCTAGGCTCCCTAAAAACTCATCTGTATATAAAGGGACATAGGTTATCCAACCAAAAAAAATCCGAGGGGCTGAAAACTCAGGGCTCCTGAATTTCTTACCGAGGAAACAGAAAGTTGACATTTCAAGTCTACTGTCAAGGTGTCTACTTACATCCCATTAGTGAGAATTAGTTAGGGTCAAGACTCTGAGAAGGGCCTGAAAGAGCACAACAATAATAGCTGCACACTCCAATTCTCCCAAGTCCCATCCAGTTACACCATAAACGCTCCATTCCTTTCAGAATGCACAGCCATGCACAGCCTTTTCTCATCATCTAGATCCATGCACCAGTATTCCCAAATTCTATTATTTCCTCACAAATTATATGTCTCACCCATGGAAAAAAAAGGTGAGAAATGAGGCTCTACACATAAACAGTATCTATCTCTGAAAAGTAAATACCCAGTGTAGTTGTTCAGGGGTTATAGCTAATGTAAAGAATTATCCTGACTGACAAAACATTCAAAGCACAGTTATATACAGAGGTATTTATACACATATGAACACAACAAACAATTGTCAAACAGTTTTCAAAGTCTCTATCCAAATGTATCCAGGTATCCAGCTAATTAGCCCTGGTAAACAGTTATATTTCAGGACAAAAATGACTCAATGTGAGTTAAGAAATCCTAGTTATAGAAAATCATCCCATGATTTCCCAGTCGTGGCAACAAAATTGCAAGTATTACCCACAGATATACTGAAAAGTCAATTTTAAGGTAATAAATCTAATAAGCAAACTTTAAGCTACAATATTTTAGCATTTGTGATGCATTTGGGCTTGCTCTTCTAATCTTGTTTCTCTTACTAGTAATGCTTCTTTGTCATCACATTGAAATAAAACAAATGCGATGGCATTTATATGCTTAAATATCTGAACAGCAGCAGAATTTCATAGCCAGAAATATAGTGCTAGCACTTGCATCTTCAGAAAATCATGAGTATATTAATTTAAAATTTCTACTATTTATAGCTATACACATTGTAAATGAAGTTCTCCCAACTAGCCAGAAATAAAAGCCATTACACAAAGAGAGCATATAAGGTAACACCTTATTATAAGAGAGTTATAAGGTAACACCACTCAGAGCAATTCCAAACTGAAATTGATGTGGTAGAGGACAGCACATGTTCACATTCTTTAAAAATCCTACACAAAGTCAAAACACTACAAAAGAAATATGACTGGCTGTAGGATTCCTCATGCAACTCTTGCAGTCTGCTCAGAGGGTGTGCAATACACACACAGAGTCCTGCAGCACACGCCCCGGCCACGCACACCCACTGCTCACCCCGTGGCTACTCACCAAGCCAGCCTCTCCAGGTGTGAAACCCCATCTTCTACAGTGCTCACTGAGACGGCCTCAGTTCATACATCTTCCCTTCTCTTCTGGAAAGTACCTGCCCAGCTGATGCAGATCACCTCTCCTCCAATCAAGGTCACCACTCCTCCAATCAAGGTCAGCAGTACTGCCTGCCATCAAGGCTTGTTTCCACAGCTGCAAGTTTCTAAATTTTCCTTTGTAATTTAAGGTACCATTTAAAATTAGAAAATTTCAGCTGCTCCTGATTCAAACCAAGAAGCCAAAGGTGCACTGTCCCACATCATACTCCTGAGACATTCAGCCTCTATGATTTTGAAAACTCATCCACAGACCAACCCAAATAATTTTCCCTGAAACCTGATGTCCCCAGAAGTCCTATGATGCATATAAGAAGCTGCTAATGTTTAATTTTGGTTGTAAAGCACAAGTGTACTTGAAAGCATAAAATGAAATGTTAGTAGTAAAGTATTTCTTATTTATTATCATAAGTTTTTATTTATTATCATAAATTTTACAGATTTAAATGATGTAAAAGATTCCAGCTCTACATGAATGGGAATCTTTGTCACTGTCCCTAAAGACTGGGTAACATTTATCCAGGCTCTAGGAGTAACCTTTAAGGTGCTTCTTACAAAGGTGCCACAAGAGGTACTTACGGTACAGAGTGCAAATTTTCCTTGCTAATGGGGGCATGAAGGAGAGGGAAAAGGAGAACAGAGCATCCAAAAAGGATTGTTCTTCATTAGTGGTGTATTACATGCAAAAGACTTGTTAATCTAAACCAAGGCATACTGTAGATAAATATTTTAATTATGTCCCTTAGGTATGTCCAGGCTCTCAGAACACAATATTAAAAAATAAATTTAAAAAAAAGCATCACCTTTATAAACAGAAACAGTCATAAACTGAAGCTAGACAGACAAGATAAAGAACTTCCTTGAAGAATTTACAGCCCAGCAAGAAACATAGGAGGTTATAGGGAAGAACCATCTGTATCTCCAAATCAGACGTGTACAGGAGGGAAAGATCCATCAATCAACTTTCATACAGGGTGGAAATGTATTTGTTGCTACAAATTAGTGGTGGAACCACTAGATAATCCAGCCATTTTACCCTACTCCTAACTTCCCATGAAAAAAACCTGCCCCTGTAAATGTAATTTTAAGGGCTAACTTTTACCTAGAGGTTGCATGCTTTCCCCATGAAAAATGTTGTTTGCTGACGAGGAGCTATTAATAAAAGCTATTAACTTACCCCTCAAGGCTGGTAGCAGATGTGAGACAATCATGTCACAATTCACATGGTCAGCACACCTTACTTTTGAGTAGGTCATTTTAAAGAAAATAAAAAGTTAAGCAGTTAACTCTTACGAGAAAAAAAAAACAAACAAACAAAACAACACAACAACAACAACAAAAAAATCCACCATGCTTACATGTCATTAATTTCCTGATAATCATTAGGCAATTTTCTGATCTTGAGGTTTCAATAGCAAGGCACTTTCTCTCACCAGCTGTAACCTTATCAAGGAAAATTTAAAACATTTTAAAAAGGCAACACCAATAACATCCTGAAAGTCCTGTTTAGCCAAAAACAGCTCAGGTTTTAAGATACAATTATGCAGAAAGCTTCTGAATACCATGATCACAGGACAATATGAATCATAAGTTACAACTGATGGACCAAACTCAGTTGCATGCCAATTTTTTTTTTAAAGTCTATCTTAGGATGTCTGTACTTGGTATTAATGTGTTGCATTTTAAATGTCAAAATAAAATCTGACTAATTTTGGATAAGCCAATTCACTTGCTATCTTTGCTGCCAATGCCTGCAGATCTTTCATGAAGATAAATTTGTCCTCTAAAAGTCTATGACAGTTTTATTGACACTGAAAACTGTAGAAAGAGCATTAAAATATTCAAACCATCCCATAAGTTCCAAAAATCACAGATGCTTTTTAAATTTTGAAACTGCACCAGAGTTCAGATATCTGGGTGAGAGGCAGAAAACAAATGAGCAAGTTGGAAATACTGGGAATGAGGCAGATACAGCACAGCAAACAGTAGCAGAACTGCTACAGGGATGCAAGTTGTTATCTGTCACTTTCATGGCATTTATGAAACCTCCAAAATCCACAAATTTTGTTTGAGAGTTAGGGCTAGAGAGGTACAAAATGTCTGAGCAATCATCGTGTCTTGGACATGAGCACCCATTGTAGCTACCATAAATGCAGTTATACAGGCTTTCCTGGAGACTTCTGAAAATCACAACCTGTCTTTCCAGGAATAAGGAAATAAATGAGGGGTCCACTTCAGAACAACCCACAGACTTCCTTCAGTCCCAAATTCTTCTGTGTAGCTCAGTTTTTCGGTGATTGACGTCGCCTGTTTCAGACTGAGAAAAGTGACATCATACTGGTGTCATTTATTTGTGCTCTGTGATTTTCATTCTGCATAGATCATCAAATGCTTTTTTATTGACTTCTGGCAGAAGACTGTAAAAGGTTTTAGTCAAAGGAAATATTTCCTAAAATCCTCACAAATAGATGCGGAGGAGATCAAATATGTAATCAGAAGAACTTATGCCTTACAGTAGTCCCTAGACAAACATTTTTTCATACGGCACAGCTGCCAAACCTTGTCCAGCCTACAGATACTACAGCAGTTCAAGTACAAAAGAGTTATTGTCATAATCACTGTCCTTTTTTAAACAATGCTTTGTGATCCTAATATTTCACGTGTTTCTCCTGAACAGAGCCACCCACACAATTTTATTAAGTTCTCAAATGCTTTCCGTTGAGCTCCAGTATTGTTCTTTCTAAGACCCAGCCAGGTCTTATAAAAGCTGATGCTGTTGGAAGACCTTTATCAAGCAGGCGCTCAAGAAAAAAAAAAAAGAACATGCAG
Organism: Leptocoma aspasia; assembly: GCA_013399835.1. Taxonomy (NCBI): domain Eukaryota; kingdom Metazoa; phylum Chordata; class Aves; order Passeriformes; family Nectariniidae; genus Leptocoma; species Leptocoma aspasia. The sequence continues at coordinate 514,315 of VXAX01001457.1, read as the reverse complement.
TGGTGCATGTGTCAGTTCCTGCTTGGGGCTAGAAAGTAATCTTACACTTACCCCTTTCCTTGGCACTTAGTAAAACGGCAGGTCAGTCTGAGTATTCCTTTCTGGTATCAATGGGTGGCAATTGTCCAAAAAGGCAGAAACACAAAAAAAGGAGCACACAATAACTACAGACAAGCAAAGCAGAATCTGGGCACAAGCTATGGCAGCAGTCCTGTGCTGATGAGTCATTACTCAATGTAAAACTACTGTTCAAACGCAAAAGAAACATCCCAGATAATTTGAGTACACAGAACAGAGCAAAATATGAAGGAGACGACTATATATTATTCATGAAAAGATCAAACCTCTGAAAACAAACAGGGACAATGTCTACACCCTTTCATTGTACTGGTGTCTAAAAATCTTGCTGTCATCCAGATCACTTCCAAAATCAGTTTGAAGCATCTGGGCTGTTGATGTGCAGCTTGTGTTGCTCCTTTTGTAAAACACCCTCACATGCTGATGTGGCTGGCATGACCCAGAGTGACTGACTTGCCCGGACCAGCTCCTGCTGTAGCTGGAATGGGAATGGAGCTGTCACACATTCTGCCTGTGTTCTTCCAACTGCATAGGTCAGTCTGTCTGATATTCCCTTGCCATGTAGGCAAGATATGCAGCATCTATATCTCCTGGCAATGAGACTCTGGCATGTCCTCCACTACACAGAGACAGCCTTTGTACTCTGTGCAAATCCAAGCCCACCCTGCGGTGTGGGGAATTTGTTTTATACCCAGGTCAATAATGCCTGTTCTTCTTTGTAAATATTAATTTCTTAGGCTGCTTTCTCATGAAGACTATAGTCTTAATCCCCTAGATTTTTCTGTAAAATACAAAATTATTCTTTACCTATCCTGATAAGGATTGCAGATAGCTTGGATCTGTGAATCCCTCCTTTTTTCTGTGGCTTATTTGCTGGGCACTGTCTCAATAGGTATAAAATGCACACTTGAAATACCAGTAGGCTGCCTTGAGTTACAGCAAAGGGCAGGTCAGTGACATGGGAAACAGCAGTTTTGGCAGGCCAAAACTCTGCAAGGAGAGGGTCACTGTGCCCTCCTGCAAGCTCTAACACCTTTTGTGTCTCCTCGTGGTTAAAACACCATTTCCACATTGAGTCTTCTGGATCACATTCACTGAGAAAGCCCAGAAAAACCACATGGACCCCAACACCACATCCCAGCAACAGAAATCCTACCCTGAAGCAGATTATGACATAGAAGCTGTCTGAGGACTCCAAATAGAGACTGGAAGGTGTTCAGTTTACTACCATAGACCCTGTAAAGTGTCCCTGAGCAGTGTCAATCATTTTGTGTACCCCTTGCACAAGGATCTGTTAAGGCTTCTCCTTATACTCATGCATGGTTTGCTCTGCAATAATATCTAATCAATTTGCAAGTCACATTTGGAAAAAAAAAAGGCAGTCCCATGCTTTCAGCCTCCACAGGGAATAGAAATTGTCTGAGTGCAGAAAAGAAAGCTGACAACACCATTTAGGAAATTAGGAGCTCTGAATCTGTTTCTCAAACTGCTTTTAAGCATCTTCAAAAAAGTCAATATAGACTAGACAGACAGAAAACAAAAAAAGCAAGCATAACCCTGGATAATATAATAGCAAATATGTGGTCAAAAAACAGCAGGGAAGAAAATAAAAGATGTTTTCACGAAGGAACTCTACCCACTTGGGGGAACAATGGGGGAGAAGCCATGGACAACATATGGGGACAGGACCCAGAAAAGGGTAAGAGAGCACATTTATGTGGAAAGCTTTATGAAAAGAGAAGTTGCCATGACTGGGGAAACAATGAAAAGACTGCATGTCAACGCAACAAAGCTTAAACATGGTTGGTCTGAACAGTACTTGGCACACACAGAACATGATGGACTGGATGTAAAACAGCCAGTGGAGGTGAACAGTGAAATGGGTCTTGACCCAAACTGGGAAGAGCCACTGTACCAGAGGTGTGCTCCACACAGGAACAAGAGATAAATAATAAGTAAATATGTTATTATAGGAACCATGTGATGTAGATCCATTACTTCACAGCAATGCAGAGAAACATGCAACATTTTTAAGGCAGGTAGTTGTCATGTTCTGTTCCATTCTATAGTTTTGCACACACCACTAGTGTGAAATTTAGCATACAAGTCTTCACCACAGAAGATAATGAAAAAACAAACATACGAAGTCCTATGCCCCAGTCTGTTTGATCCAATGTACTAAATAGAAGGCATTCCTAGCACTCTCTGTTTAATGCTTTCACAGAATGAAATATCACAATGCACCTGTATATTTTAGGTTAGACCCTCAGCTGGCTTCAATAGCTGCAGCCTCACTGAAACCTGTAATTTTCAAGTATTCCCCCTTCACCTTACTTCCTTTGGAAGGAGGCAGCTGAATTTCAGTTTGCTTGTTTGGCACCTCCGTAAAACTTCATGGTTAGCTTGGCCTAGAGAAATGCTTTCTTTTTCTCTTAGTATGTTATATACCCTGTTTTACAGACAATTTACTTAATCTGTAGCTGACTCTGAACCTGGTCAGAAAATTACATTAAAAATCTTCTAACTTTCCCCTGCACATGCACTGTCTAATGGCTGAATGTTATAAAACAGAAACTGCTTTAAAAGTAACAAGGCAAACAAACTGACTCACCTATCCCCTGACTTTCCTATTAATACAATTAACTGTTTGAGTCAAATTTCTTTATCTTTTTCAAAGGCTTGAAATTACAAGGATTATCACCAAAACACTCCAGAAATGATTAAGTGTTTATTATTATTCCCTAAACCCAAATCAACTCTTCCACCACATCTCCAAGCCAGGCATATGCATGTCTGTTATCATTCTTGCTGAGCTGAGGCTACAGCATGCCTTTGCATCACAGCAACCACATTATCACTCTCAGTTATCAGCCAAGAGCGACACACAAAGGCATAGTGGCTTTAAAGCATCAACAGAGTATCAGCAAAGAAAAACTCCAATATTATTATTTGCATAAGCAGCTGACAGTAGCTTCTGTGAAACTAATTACTTACTTTGTCTACAAACAATTACTTCAACCAGTTAGTTTTGGACAGAGCTGGACTAGCTTTTTTTTTTCCTTAGTTCAGTGGTTCATCGCCCCAGTTAGAAACAAAGACGAGCCACAGAAATGGGATAGATGAATCTTCACAGAAAGTTTTCAAGTGGGTTTGTATACGCATTGTGAATACTGAGGGCCCTAAGAAAAATGAAGGGGAAAAAATAAATAGAGTATTTCATCATGAAAAACAGCAATGCATTATCAAGCAATTAGCTTAGTAATAAGTTCCCGTTTCTCACTTTGGGAAATTTCCATGAATATTGGTAATATAATTATGATAAAGGTTGAAGACATATTACAGTACTCAGCTGTTAATAGTCCACAAACAATTTGTCTTCTCATGACAGACAGGAGAGGGTCTAATTATACTGAACATTTCAAGGAAAGATTGAATGTTTGCCAGACAATTCTCCATTGATTGCTTTTAAAGCATAGTACTGGACTGCTGAAGGGAAAATACAGAATCTTGGCTCCAGGTAATTAAGTTTCACACTGTTCTCTTCTTAAATCCTAATGAAGCTCCCTTGAAGTCTTCATTACCAAAGGTTTTTTGTTAATAAAAAACAGAGAGACGGACAAAGGTCCTATTTCCCTTTCCTTCTCTATAAATTTCTGACAAGTATACATTTCTCAGGAGTCAGTAATGTCTTTGAAGTGAGCAATGATGGCCTGAAAAGTGCAAAGGGTGAGGGATACATAATGACAGAGGGCAATACTTCCAGAAATATGAAAAAAGCTGGGACCTGAATAGAGTCTTAAAAGAGAGAATGGGGATGTTTGACAGAGAAAAGAGCAGAAGGATAAGGAAGGCAGAGCTATATCAATATTGGGTGAAATGGCATTACCCTGAAATTAAACTGATTAAGATAAAAAGCAAAACTTTAGGATTTTCAGCAACTCAGTAGCTTAATCTAAATTTCATATGGTAAGGAATAAGGTTGTTTACTGACACTGGTGGCAGTGCTTCCATCCAGGAAGCATCTGTTCAGATATTTCAAGTGCTCAGTGTATCTGGCAGGGCTCTCCACAACAAAGATTTCCATCCAAGGACAGTGAATCCCCTTGCTCCAACCACAAATAAATACTGTTGAGCCAGCTGAGGTATATTGGCTACCTCAGGGAATGCCATCCCTTCTGTTGGCTTTGCTGAAGATAAAGTCTTGGGTTTGCACAGGCTGGGTGGTGATATTTCAATGTGTCCTAGTGCTATCCAACAAAGCACCAAAGTGCTTTAATACAAGCTTCCTGTGAAGTCACTGAAAAGCATATTTTGGATTACTCTTAATTCCCAAAACAAACATACAAGCATTTGCATAAATATTGTCCACAATATTACAGTTGGAGATTTTGTTGACTCAGTACCTGAGTGCTGGAGGAAAGTCAAGATGTGCAGTCTGTTTCCTCTTTAGTTGTCCAGTTGCCTGAATCCAAGCCAGGACCTGATAGGAGAAAGGAATAAATGTTTTTTGTGATTTCATTTTCATCTATTCTGTATGTCAATATGTGCTTTCACTATATTAATCCACATCTTTCCCTGTGGCTAAAACTTACATTAAAAACAGGAGCTAATCTCTATCCTTTCATTATGCACTGGCAAGAGAATTTGGCATACGAAGTGCCTCAGCACCATTTGTTAGATGGTCTGTGCCTGCATAAAAGATTTTCCTGGAGTTTACAAGTTTGCACAATGCATTTTGGAGGAGCAGTTATCACATTATAATCAGATCAGATGAACTGTAAATAGCACATACAAAAGCACATCCTAGCAATTTCTAAAAGGATTATGACAATAATGGCCACTAGTCACCATTTGCAATTATTGAAATGACCTTTTCGGAACACTAAGCATCTGAAGAGGTGACAATGGTTCCAAGTCCATGAAAAATTTCCATTTCCCAAAACAGAAAGTGTTGCTGATATAGTATTTGAGGGTTTGTTTTGTTATTAAAAAAAAAAAAAACAAAAACAAAAAAAAAACCAACCAGAAGACAACATACAGAAACCTCTGCACTTTTGATGACCTAAAAACAGTTCTTACACAAGTGATTTATTCAGTTTTTGGAAGCACATCATACTATTTAGCTATAGAAAAGAATGCTACTAGTGATTTCCTTTGTAAAGCTTGTGGCTGTGGTTTCTCTATCTTCCTGCACTTGTTAAGACTCTCTAAAGCTAGGATTTATCTTTCTAATTTCAGGATTACTTTTATTTAGCTCTCAATAATCAGTAGCTGCAAGAGATGTTCATTTACAAGTAAGGATATTTTGGAACAGGTAGAGACTGGTATAATCTCTTGCTTTTAAAAGTACCTATTAAAAATACAGTCAAAATGTTGCATTAAATAGCTTAGATGCTAAAACTGCACGAGAAACAACTTGGCTGAAATGTGATAACAGAAGCGCAAGAAAATCCAAACAATTAACGAAGGCATACACATTAAAAACCTTTCCCCAAAAGTATCAAACATGGGCAAACGCCCTATCAATGCAGGCAAGGAGCTTGCACTTAGATTCTGCAGCTGGGGAGCATTTGCAAGAGCTCATATAAATTATGAATTATCACAGAACTAGCCTTTGCATCCAAACCCGTTATTACTTTGCACCACTTCATTTGGCAGAGGAAATTGAGTTCTGTTTAGAACTGCCTAACCACTAGTGATAAGCCAAAGTACCCATCCAGATCTTTGACATTACAGATAAGGGAGAAGAAACTGATCTTCTGATTGTAGCCTAAGGAGCAAAATGTTCTGTAGTTCCCTGCTAAGATGAACAGGAATCCGTCACTGATCTAGGAATAAACAAGTAATTTTAGATCAGCCAGAAACTACATTTTTCAAAGGTTTCACTTGGAGAAAAATATTTTAAGTTCTACATTTTTATTCACTTATGACCAGCTCCAATATAATGTTACACAGTAATTTCATAATAATGCTGATCACCTGTGCCACAGGGCATCACAACTGTTTCTATGTTCAGTTGGTCTCTTTGTCCTCAGTCTTTTACAAGACAGTGCTGCTGACAGCTAATGAAAAACCCTCTGTAGCAGCAGAGGCCTTTGTATTCCTGCACTTACAAGTCCCAAGTCTTAATACCCTTCCTCACATTGCAGTCTAAATGCAGGCTGTTATGACCTTAGGGGATTCAGGTGTGAAAATGAACTAGCTTCACATGCATTCTGGTGGGGCACATCAACAGGATTATACAAGCTGATAGGAGACATGTTACCCTCATAATCACACTTCCCAGTGGATGCATCTATGCCAAAACTCATTGCAGCAGGGACAGTGGCAAGCAAATGTTCAGTCCTAGGAAGAGAGTGGAAAAAGCTGTTTTGTCATGCTGTTGGTAGATGGTTTGTGCATTTCCTCAGGAGTGTACTTCCATGGCTTGTGTATATTTTAGGCCCAGGAGTAACGGGACTGGCTTTCAATTTTTTCTATTCCACTCTCTTCCATTATGGTCTAATGTCCACATCATCACTGGAGCAACTGAGTGCTTTCCAGTAGTTTGCAAAGTGACATGACTGACATCTATCCTATGGTCATGCCCTCATCCCCTTCTCAGGTGTAGGAGTATGTGCAGCAGTGTTTTAGGGTTCTTTGCCCTTTTTTTTTTTAATTAGACATATACACAGACTTGTATATGTTGTGTTAGAAAAAACAAGTTAAAACATGCACTTTTTACTCAGCACAGAAGTTGCTTTGGTTTGTACTGGTCCTTGTGGGAGTTCAATCCACAATCTTAAACCATGTCCAAGAAAGTCTTTATGGTGCTTCCTGTCTTGCTGGAGTGACTGGTCACAGGAGCCACCTGCCGGTCTCTGATCCAGCTCTTTCTTTTCTTGTAGTAAAGGGATGTATGGCCTCTGGTGTTATGTTGCCATAGGAAAATATGGAGGGGAAACAGGAAAGAGAGAACTGGAATGAGGAAGGATTATTATCTTCCTACTGACTTCAGCATTTGGCTACACTCAGCAAATACAAACTAGTCAAACTCTCCAGAATAGATCTTTATTATTTAAGACATTGGTGCAGGACTTGATCCTAGCACACTTCATTACAAAACGAGGACAAAATCCAGCCTTTTCCTAAGGGTTTATTATCAACACAAAAAACACGGTGAGATTTAAAAACAAAGGCAAGCGAAGCTGACCCATTTTTGGATGTTTAAATAAAGCACCAGCACCATCTATCAGGATGTTTCAAACGCTGGTAACAGAACAGTGATTTATCCTAAATAGAAAATATGCCTTTAGTAGATATTTAGTATGTACCGCAATCTTTGTAAGTCTGCTTTAATTAAAATTTCTATTTCTGTTTTAAAATTGACATGAACTACTACCATCTAGAGCTCTGCTTTGCACAGATATTTTTCAGAGCTGTAGAGCAAATTGTTATGCAGTATCACTCAGATAAAGGCCTGCAATAAGGGAAGTGATAATGAAGACAGCAGCTGTTACTAAATTACAAAAACAAGACAGATTTGTTGGCAAACACTAACAATCTGGGAAACTTTTTTGCAAGTTCAACACTTCTGCAAACAGTCTCTTTTTGGGCTCCCTCTATGGAGTGTGGTGACACCAGAAAAACTGCTTCACAGGACACTTATGGCCTTTCTAACATGACCTGCTGCTCCTCACACTGATCCCCTTCACAGGGAAGGTAATTACATACATCTTGATCCTTTGCAACCCCTTTTTTCTGGAAAAGACTATATAGCATACAGAAGAGGTTCAGAAAAGACACCTGGACGTTCAACGTCCACCCTTTCCTAATATGCTCCACAGAATCAACAGCAGAACATATTTTCCTATCATCCTCACCAAAATCCTCAGCCACTAGAGAAACAAATCTTCTTCAGCACAGTGTTTCACCTTCCCTGGGTCTAAACAATTGAATAACATCAGCTTCCAGTCACTACATAATTATGCCAGGTATCAAGAGGAAATCTCAAGGACAAAGATTTTGTATCGATTCTTCCAGCTTGTGGCAACTAGGATAATGCCACTGGCTTTTTTAGAGCATTGGCAGTCTAAACAACTGGACATATTGATGAGTTTTCCAGCACCCTCTAGTTATGTGTACCTTATCCTACACAATGGCTTCACATAGTCACAGAATTCCCACCTGAAAACTATCAACTCAGGTTTTTCACAATACACTGAATGAAAGGGCGTAATGAGGCACAACTACTCATCCATGAGGATTACCAATCACTTCAGGCTTCTATGTATGTACAGGTGTAGAACATAGATTTTGAAAACCATTTTATTCGCTGCTTCTTCTCTCCTCAGTACATCCAAGTACAGCCAAGTACATTCTTCTCTCCTCAGAGGAACCTCAAGGGCAGCATATTTTTCTTTTACTTTTATCATTAAATTTCTCAAAACTCTGATAGGTGTCATTCAAGTTCAAGAAACCTTGCTGAAAAAAAACTGCAGTTGCATCTTCAGTGAAGCACTGGAGGCAAAGTTACCAAGGCTACTGAGAGGGAAAGTGCTGCAGTGTGCTTTGAGCAAAGAGGCCAGAAAAAACTTATCCCAAAAGATTTTACTACTGTTGTATCTAGTCTTAGTTGAGACTCAGTGAAAAAAGAACATAAAGGAGTTATGGAGAACTTTGTCAAGTATGTTTTAAAATATGCAGATTAATTTAGGATGCAAATTCCATGAAAGATGCATTCTTCACTGAAGCATGCAAACTGGGGTTTTGCCCCACACTTAAATAAAGCCATACTTCCTTGAAACTTCCAGCCCACTAGAGAGGAAAAAATTTGCGTGTCTACTTAGAAGAACAGGGTTTTAATTAGGAAAAGTAGTCAATCACTTTGGAGAAAATGAATTTTGGAAGAAAAGTTTTAATCTATTTTCAGTTCTAAAGATGTTTCATAGGGGAGGCTGCTCTAACAGCTGTCATAATTGCTTATAAGTGTTCTTTGCCTTTTTGCAGTATCTTTGGAAGCTTTGATATGCAAAACAATACTACATGGAAAGTATTTGCTTTGCCTCAGTTTCTTTGTGGTAACTTCCCAAATAGATGTTACCACCCCACTGCCTCCTCTCAAGGGGAGCTTAGCCCTCTCTCATCGAGGGGATTCAAATCTTCCATGGCAAACTAAGCGATACAAACACAGCTTCTGCAAGGCATGGTAACACTTTTCTCTCCAAACCTCTAGCCTCTGTGACTGTTTGCCAAAGCAACTCAGGTCTTCTAATACTAATGCATACACTGAACCTCAAAAGCAAAGGAAGTACACGGTGCTGTAGCAACAGCACCAGTTTGAGGGACAACCACCTGTCTTGGAACAGTAGGTTTATTGATAAGACTTCATGTATTCCTCTGCATAAAATCACAGAAAAAAGAAAAGAGGAAATGAGGACAGGTCACAGAATCAACTAATAACTTCAACTATCAACTTCTTTATCGATGAAGAAGATATGCTCACTATTGGTTTCTTCACAAAGATTGCAAAGAGCAGATACTCAAATGCAGAAAAGAGGATTTGCACTTTACAGTGTACAGCCTAGTTACCCACCTCTATCATAGCCAAAAAAGGGGCTGTTACTGAGGAAGTTGTTCTGTTCCATGTTAGATGTTATATCAAGTGGCACTTCTTCAACAAGAAATTAGTTTTTCATAAAAAAAACTTTAGGAAAAATAGCTTTGTAATGAAAAAGAGAGAAGCGCAGAGCAGGTAAGGACAGATAATATAATTAAACACAGCAAGTATAAAAAACATAGAAGAAAAAATAAAGAAACTTTCTCACCTCTTCTCAGGTAATAGGATTAAATTGACCAGAGAGATATGGATCAGTCAACATTGACATAATGTGTAATTTTTTCAATTATCTTAAATGCATTTTTTCAAATATACATCAACTTCAAATCAATCATACTCAGTAAAAAGATGATTTTGGGGGGTCTGACAATATGGAAATTATCTCTGCCTCTGCTAAAACTTTTGATATAAGACCAACACTCATTTTCTTTCATGTCAACCTCATTTAGCGGTTGGTTCCTTTACAAAATGAAGTCAGACAAGTCAAAATCTGTATTGTATACACTGCAAGCTTCTCCATCAGATCAGTTTTAATCAATACAGAGCCCACACAGTCTGGACCTGAACAGCTTCAATGGAATGATTGTTTTCTGCTGGGGATACAATACAAACTTGCCCAGCCATGTAATTGCCTGATGAACTTCTAATTTTTTGGGAAGGTAAGTTTTTTACTAATAGCTGCAAAGAACCACTGTGTGCCATCACAGACATTCATTCAGTCCTAACAAAGTTGAGAAGACCTGTGCAGTCCCATCAGAAGAATTGTGGAGAAGGACACTAGGATCTGATTCTCCAAACATGGGCAACATACAGATATCAGATTAACTAAATGCATGTTTTTCTAAATGCCTTACCCAAATAAAGCACAAAAGAGTTAAGCAGCTGGAGCAACTGTCTGAAGAGTAAAGATAAAAAATTCTGGTCCTGGTACCTCTAAAGACACTGTGTAAGTTGAGATTTGCCCCATAAACATTTAGAATTCTGTTTCCCCAAAAGCAACATGAATTGTGATGAGATATTGAGTACTGTCTTCACATGGGAGATATACGCATTTGGATATCAGGGTCCCCAAAACTGTAATCAGATCTGACTCTTGTGATCATGTGTCACTCAGTTAATTTCAGTGGAACTTTTGACTAGGATCTTCCCAAATAAATTCTAGAGCTGCAATGAAGACATATAAAATTAGCAAAAGCTTGCTGAGTGCTTAGAGTTTCTGGGATGACAAGTGCTGTATGAATACAAACGATTACTGCTACATAATATCTATCCTGAGAGAACAGAGTGACATTCCTGGAGCTGTTCTGGGAGCTGAGGTGAATAATAGACTTTTCATAATTTACCATAAGATATTAATTTATCTTTGAAGAACAGCAACAAGAAAATACAATGCTGGGGGGAAAAAAAGGAAATAAAAGTACACCATATTTTTATGTGAGCTGGAGAAAACTGTTAGAAACCAAACTAGTCCCAACCAAATCAGCCAGCAACTGAAGGTGGCAACTTAACAACAGGATTTGATGAAGTAACCATTGCTGGTAATAGGGTAGTAGGCAGAAATAGCATTTTAAAAAGTAATTTAGGATAGCTATACAAATGTTCTTCAGAAAGGTATAGCTGCATCTGTGGCAGGAATAAATAGCTTCCACTCAGTCCTTTGGGGAACTGCAAGGTGGTTTGTTCTTCAGAGTGGTAACCTCAGGAAAACACTGCAGGGAATCTGACTGACAGCGACTTGCCTTCGAGGAAGGCACGATCTCCTGCCTCTGAGCTTCTCCTGAGCTGGAATACCCTGGCACCTATATAAGCAAGAGCTTGTGTTTTGTAAGACTGCTGGTCCTCACCTCCAGCTTCCAGTTCCAATCCTACAACCCTTCACCTCCCCAGGCACAGTCCCCGAGGCAAGGCAGCAGGATGACTCTGTGCCTGAGGGGCAGAGACCCCATCTCTCATGAAGGTATCTGGTTCGTGAGAGGAAACTGGTTTTGTCTAGCACTGACTAGAATTAAAATTCACAAACCCCAGTTTTGGCAGATCTCTGACCAGGTAACAAGTTGCTTTGTCATTTTTGTGAGAAGTAGTTTCTTGGCTGTAGCTCAAAGAAGTGCTATCCTCCCAAAACACTTTTCCCCTCACTTCAAGCACTGAAATCAGCTGTGCCAACTACCCATCTACCTGGTCACAGAGCCCTTGTCTTTCTGTGTGAATGTTTGGCAGGGACAGGGATTTATTTACTTACCTCAAGGGTCTCCTAAAGGTTTGTAAGAACTCTGCTCTGGAGATGGCAGGTGAAAGACTCATTTCTCACCCTTGAATGGTCTTTATCATTAACCAGCTTATGGGTCCAGCCAGAGAAAAGTGATTTTTTGGGTGTTTCCAGCTGAAATGGAGCAATGGAGATGCTGCCAGGGGCCCACATGGGCAGCACTGCTGCTCCACCACCACTAACATTTTCCATTGCCTGTGTGCAGCTTCTCTGGAGTTTGAGAAACAGAGACTCTTTGGAGTTTCTCTGCACATGTCCAAGTCCTGCTCCAGCTCCCCAAACACACACACAAATCCAGCTCCCAGCATCAACCTGTTTGGAAATAAGTCTTGATCCTATACATCACAACAGTGACCAGGCCTGTCTCTATAAGCTGTGGACAGAATTTTGCCCCGTGAGCTGCCAGCACAGCTGCCACCCTCTGGGACAAGGTGAATGGCCGTGCTGCTGTGGCAGCAGAGCGGGCAGCCAAGTTTTGCCAGCTGCAGGAATGCTACAGCCACAGCCTCAGAGGAGACTTGCTGCACATCAACTCTGCCTTCAGAAAACCCTGGAAAACCTCCTTCTGTCAAATGGTTTTCCCAGCGTAACAAGGATGACATTCATCCTTTGGTATCCCAGTGGTATTAACCACAGGAAAAAACACTCACTGAAGTAAATGAATGCCCAGAAAAGTAAACTGATGTCCCAAAGTACTGTACAAGAGACCCAAACACTGCTGTAGCCCAAGGCCAGGATTTTAAACCTTTACAAACTCCAGAGGGGTTATGAAGACCATTTGGTATTTTATACTGGATACTGAACTTGATATAAAATTTATTCATATACTGCAGTAACAGGTTTCACAGATGCTGAAAGATACACTGCTTCAAATATTATGGTCTGAGAGAGCAAGCAGCTGTGCTACCAGGTAGCAGAGTTTATTCTCACTGTGTGAAAAGCATGCACACAACTACTCTGAAAACCAGAGGGGTTACTTTCCCCTCCTCTAGCACCCAACAGTGTCAGTGTAAGGCTAAATCCCAAGGCTTTTCACTGAATGTTTGTTCTGTAAGAGTGCCTGACAATCATAAGGGAATGCTGGCTCCTGTGGTGATGGGCATAATGGAGTGATGGGATTCTTGCTTTAGGAAAAGGGGCTGGAAGTTGTCATTCCTCTCCAAGCTCCTTTTAAGACACTATTTTCCATCTGGGATCATTTTCATCAGCTTGTCTTTTCCCTCCATTTTCCCATTAGAAAGAACAGGGAACAAACAAGAAATTTGTTTAATCGTCTTCTGTGAGATCAGCTGAATTCTAATGCTGTTTGATTACAGCTAGTCACAAAAATGTCAAGTGCATTTCCATTTAGAGTGCTTGCTTAAACAGCCGTGCAAATGGGGACCACCCGAAAATCAGCATACATCATGAGAGATTTGAGCTTCCTTATGCTGTGTACTTGTTTCAATCCACTCTCTTGCTCTTTGAAACTATGCATTTTCACAGCATATCATTTCCTTAAATGAGGATGATACATCACTGCTGCAGATTGACTCATGAGGCCCATTAATAAAGGCCAGGGGTTTTCAGCAGCTTTTCTCATTGGGAAGGTGTTATCTTACCATCTAAATATGTAATGAATACGATGCTCTTAGCCTATGCCCAGCCCACAGTTCCAGCTCCCCTTGTCAATTTGGATGGAGGTTTTCATTGCACAGCCCACTAGTGGTATCATGTTAGAGAATAAATAATGCATTGTTCCTCCCCCTAAGTAAGTAGCTATTCATTTCAAATGCACCAAAAATGCTTAAAGTGAAATGGTTACCCTTGTCATATGGGATTCACCTCTTATAAATTATCTCTGCCCGGAACTGCCCAAAACATTACCCTGTTATACAATTTCTAGTATTATGCTGCTGCATGATGCACTATCAGTACAAGACAAGAAATACTAATATCCAGAAAGCCTTTGATTTTATGTTTGTAGTTTTCCCACATTCTTTTCCTTTCCAAAATAAGTAGGGCTGATCAGAAAATTCGCTGGGAGACTACAATAATATATAGGAAAAAAAACCCTAAAATCTCTGTTTGATCAAATGCTGACTTGATAACAAAAAAATGCTTTAGGGTATTCTTTTTTTTCATTAAAAAATAAGAGTTTTATGATAGTATGTTTAAAAATCTAGGGATTGTAGCATTTTTTTTAGACAAAATATTGTGCGTGCAGTCTGGAAGAGTAATGTGTTAGATATTAATTATCTGATTGGGACTGAGAATTTCAGAAGTTTGTATAGGGATCAAAAAATCATACAGACATTCTCTGAGTACTGGACACCTGATTCCCTGATTGTTTAAACTGAAGTATTAAATGCTAAGCATACTCACTTGAACTGATCAGGCTCCCACAACAAAAGATTTTGCAAAGGACACAAAATTATGAGCTTTCATGATCTCCTTTGACTAATAGTTTGTGATCTTCTTTTCTTTTTGTCTATGTATTAATTTATATAATAAATTATCCCTGCTTTGGAACCTAGAAAAGCTTTCTACACAAAGCATCACTAAATTTTGGGGATGTATAGCTGCACGACAATCTGTATTGTATGTTCAGTCAGCTGAAATCTCTTGTAGGAATGGTATTTCACATGATGGTACTTCCTCTTCTGGTCAAAATTAGGAAGTGCACAGATATTTTTCCCAACCTTTCAAGTTTAACATAGCACTTTTGAATCCTCAAACAATTCAATGAGCTCAAGCTGTGTTCACTCCCCACAGGCCCTTCAGCATGCAAAGTAATTTTTGTTAGTACAGTAACTATATATCAGGTATTGGACCTACACAGCTCAACTCTTCCCATACAGAATAGGGCCACCAAGGAATTCACTGGTCAAATATAAAACTGGAGAGATATTTGGAAACATCACTTCCCTATTTATTTGATTCAGTATAGAGGGCTGCATCTCAAACCTAATCTGAACGGTCTTAGGCTCCTGTTAGGGCCTGATGCACTTTTAGCAGTTTTAGCTGGTTTAAATACAGCTTCTCTATCACTGAGAGGCAGTAAATAGGGACAGTGTAGAGCTGTTGTTTTAGGAACACTTTTTGTTGTTTGTTTGTTTCTTAAAGAAAACTCTAACAGAACAAGAGAATAATAGCCAGTTATACTACAAGAATCCTTACAGGAGTAACAAAACAGTACTTTCTCTTTCGTACATTGGATCCACAGAATTAATTAAAACAGACAATTCAGAGTCAGATTGCCAAGATATTTTGAAAAAGCCCAAAAGCTTAAGATTTACCTACTTAATTGGACACATTCTAGGTCTAGATAAGACTCTCCAGCCTTACTCTCACAATTCCCTGTACTCTGCTAAAGTTTCAGATCTAGCCTTGTCTGATGAAGTTCAAATTAATAACAGTGTCTTGAAGACACAAGAGGTTTGGCCAACTTTGCAAAAGGCCAGTGTAATAACTGGAAGGTGCTAGGTCAGTCAGTCCTGCTATCCACATTACTGTGCACACCTGCAGGCTATATTAGACCCAGGAGAGGAGTAACCACATAATTAGGTAGACTGACATTTTACTGCAGGTTGAAGTAATTAGGGGACTGGCAAAACAGGAGAATGACTTTATAAAGCTTACACTGTTGCATATATTGCCTAGGGTTTAAAATTAATAGTGTAAAGGAAAGAACTTGATACCCTCTGATGCAGGTACAATTACCAGATACAGACAGGCCCAATGAGTAACATTTCAATTCAGCTATGAGATATTTTAAAGTTGTAAGGGCCAGAGCTGGTGTCCTGGTTTGAACTTGCATACAAACGAGCTTCAAAAATCTTCACAACAACCAACAAAAAAAGACTGAATATATAATACAGTGTATATATGCATTATAGCAGCTCCCAGTGCATCACCTGAGCTGTAAGACATACCTGGCAACAGCCACATGTTGCTTCAAAAGTCATTCCATGTGCTTTGTTTATGCAGAAAAAGGAAAACAGGACCAAAAGCCAATTTGGTCTTTTATCATTATACCTCCTAGCTTTTCTCCATAATGTTTTATAACTATGCATCAACCACAAGTGGTGAGCATATTTCCCATCTGCTGGAGCTGAATGTGCTGTGATCAGTACCAGCAAGAAGAGAAAGAGACACTGAGACTATGCCCAACTAGATTAAAATCTGGAAAGCTATGTTATCCAAGGGATGCATTGATTCTGAGGATATCAGCATCATTTCATGCTGCAGTTCTGCAGTCATGAGCTGAACCATGACACACTGGCTCCAAACCTGAATCTTGTCTCTTTAACTTTAATCAAATATCCAGTAGTAAAAAAGCAGATGCAATAAAATGGAGTAAAACAGGCTCTAGAAAAGATGATTAATTGTTTGCTAAGTACTGCCATCCATAGGAGTGGGGTTTGCTAAACAGCATTCCACATACCTTCACATAAAACCCATCTTGTGGAATTGGGATAAAATGCAATTGTCCAAAAATACAGTATATTGTGATAAAGCCTCTGTCTCTTTGTTAGAAAGTACAGATAACATTTCTTCTCCTGGTTAAATTACTGTCAAGAATTGATCAAACTCAGCATGGATGGACTGATGTGGAGTTTTTGTTCTCTTAGAGGTTTTCTTTACTTCATTTTCCTTTAAACTCCTTCAGGATAAGCTACTATCCTGTGCTCATAACCAAAATACTGAGTCAGACAGTATCACAGACACTTCAAATGGGCAGCTCATTTCCTGTAACTTTTCTGTGCTTTTGGCTGTGGAAAGAGCCTGAAATCCCACCTTCATGTGAAGGACACCTGCGTGGAAGGAGAAAGCAAGAGCAAGACCCCCTGTCATGTGATTGGTTACCCTCGATTTGTAATGCAAAGGTCTGTAATAAGAGCCATCTGTCTTGCACAATGCCTCCCTACACTGAACACTTTTACCAGGGCCCCCACACCACAACCAACTGAGACTTATCCTGAGGCAGTTTGTAGATGAAAAGAAAAGACTTGGATTAAAGAGGCACTTCCCAGGGATGCCTGCTGAATGGTTTTAGGAAGCCAGCCAAGGCGCTGAAGCCATTACTCACCAAAAAGTCAACCCAGCTGACAAATTTTTAAAAGAACTGAAGCTTACTGGCCCAGATATGTCCATTCCTCTTCTACATCAGTCATCCCCTCATTACACTCACACCACCATAATCTGCTGTAACAGGAGGAATCCCTCCGTGGCAGTGTGCATTGAGCAACCATGCTTTCATGTATATATGTATTATAGCAAAATTTCACCATTCCTGAGATTCTACACTTAAAAACCAATAATTACAAGGAATAAGAACAGTGTCTTGCTTTCTTATAATATCCCTTTAAAGTATCCTTATATTTAAAGGTCATTCGTAAGTCTGGTCAGTGCTATGTGTTTTCCTCTAAAGAAAATACAGTGTCTTAAAATGGTTTAGATCAGATGCAGACAAACAAAGTAGATTTTTCACTTCAGCTGAATGATCAAAATTTACAGTAGCTCAGGATCCACCCATTAATTCTATAAAGTTCATTAAGTTCCTGTTAGATAATCACACAGTATCACACACGGTAAAGTATCACACAGATTTGATAGCAAACAAAAGAAAACGAGGGTGTATTGTAGCAAGATGGGGCTCAGCCTCTTTTTCCAGGTAATTAATGATACAACAAGCGGACATAATCTAAAGCTGCACCAAGAGAAAGTTCAGGCTAGACATCAGGAAGAATTTTTTTCATAGAAAATAGAAAAGACCACCTGGGGAGGTGGTGGAGTTACCATCCCTGGAAGTGTTTAAGAAAGAATTGGATGTGGCACGTAGTGCCATGCTTTAGTTGGCATGGTGATGTTCACTCAAAGGTTGGACTTGATGACCCTGGAGGTCTTGTCCAATGACAATTATTATTATTATATTATATTGATGATTATATGTTTCTATTATTCTGTGATGAATAGAAGACCTGAGCAATGCTAGGTTACAGTTTGGTTGCAAATGAAGCAAGTTTGCACACCCACATGGGACATGATGTTTAAGTCACTTGGTCTAGTGCACTGCATCTCACCATCCACATGTGATGTTGGACTGAGGTTGTATTTCTAGGCAGCTCCTTGGCAGCAATGTTTATGGACCAGCCTTCTGTGGTCAGCCACAGCTTGGATGAAACTTCAGAACCCTCCCTCCATTACCACTGGAATGGTATTTGTGTACTCACACTGCAAGGATTGTCTGCCTCTCACCTCTGTGTGCTTGCGTGTGTGCACCAACCTCCTGAGCCACCTGTGAGCAAAGTGCGCTTAGAGGCAGCACAGGCTGGAGCCTGGCAATGGCCCCACAAGTAAGAATGCAGCTGCATATTTTTCCTGAAATGGAAAACTTGTTTCCTGTTGTTTCCAGAGCAGTGGGTATGCCTGCAAAAGCAGTGAAGGAGCTATAGCTTTCTGCAGCTGGCGCTGTTGCTAGTTATCATCTGTAATAACAAAGATGTCAAGGTTTGGGCTCGTGCTGTGACAGCACAAATGACTGGTGGCAGGGAGTTATGAACAAAGAGACAGGAAATGCCAAGAGAGGGCAAATTTCAGGGAGGTAGTGATAGTGGCAGTGGTCACTTTGATAAAAATAAGGAAGATAATGATAAAGAAGATGATGACTGTATGTGTGCCACTGTGTCCTAAGATGCCAGAAGACTGCCATGTTCATGTGCCTACAGATTCCTGGCAGGAAGGCAAACCTATGATGTGGAGAACTGGGGCAGCTGGCTTGTCCTCTGGTGCTAAGGAACAAGAAATCATGTGAGACTAAAAAGAAAGGATGCAGTGGGATGCTTAGAGCAGAGGATCAGTGAAATGGTGGCCATCCATGCCAGTCCTTATGTAGGACAGTGTGTTTCTGATTCACATCACACACTGTCAGTAAAAGCATTTCTCCACTTCAGCCAAGTGAAGCTGTGCCAAGCGTGCCCTGATGCCATTCCTGCAGGAGACACACTCAAAGCACAGGCATGAAGAGCAATCTCTGCAAATCTAGCCAGGAGACCTCCCAAGCTGGTAAATGACAGAGGATTGCTATTTTTATCTGAGAGATATAGTTCAGTATTTCAGGCAATGGAAAAGCTCGAATCAGCAGTTGATGATATCTTGAGGCTGAAGTTAGGGGAAGAAAGTAGCACGAGAATGATAACTGCCTGGATGTACTTTATGACATGAATTCAGTTCAAGACAAAAACTGATCAGCTGAAAATTGTTCAACATTTCAAAAGATGACACGACCATGTCTAACATGTCCAACGTATGGTTCCCTCTTCGGCAGTTTGTCCAGAAAAGACCACTCAACCAAATCACAAATAATCTGAGTCCCCACAGAAGACATCCTTATATGACTGCCCAGTTATTTTCTGTATTATGTTCTTCATTAATAATTTTCTGCATTATCTTCTTCAGCACTGGTTGTAATGCTGGGATTCGCTCAATCTCATGCTGTTTAGCTACTCAGTACCCAGGGCCCAATTCTGTTAAGATCCACTGCCTAACCCACATTTACTGTAAGAAGTTGCAGACCTGTTGTTATTGCACTAACATGTAGGTAAGAAGTCTAGGCAAGTGTTGGTGGCCTAAGAGTAACTAGAGAGAAAACTACCATCGTGAAAAAATATAAAACCCTGAGCAAAAAGAAAACAAGTCAGAAGGCAGAAACTCAACACATGGGAGAATCAGCCAGTACATTTCCCATGCTGTCATCTTATTAATCTGAGCTGTGGATCACAGTCCATTATGCTTACTTGCTGTGGGAATTGATGTGAAACAAAAATGTCACCTTCACTCCATGTTTTCCGACTCAGTTACCTGTTATGTAGGGGAAAAGAATTCCCAACCACTGCTATACTTCAGGAAGTTTGTAAATACTAATACAGATCTATCCCTCTATGACACATAGGTATCCCCAGGAACTGAAACAAAATTGACACACAGGGACCTGGGGAAAAAAATTATAATTGATTGCAAATTCTTGCAATTGCCAGAGAAGAGCGGATCACTGACATTTGGCTTCAGGGTATTCTGTGATTTTCACAAAATATTATTGCACTACTTATTATCAAATTCATGTGTTGATGATACCATAAACTCAAGCAAATATAAATATAGCATGACCTTTTACTTCCAAGGCATAAATGACAGTGATTAAGTTTTGCCATAGTCTGCCTTTAAGTCACAGATAATTATATATTTGTATGGAAACTAGTCCATAAATGCTTAAATATAACACTTTAACCAAGTTTCAGGAATGAACAATTACATAGAATTGTATTGATATATAATGCAAGAGCATAAAAATTGAAGCCTTCCACTTACCTAGCAAAATTTTTCAGTTTCATATTTATGTTCTCATATATAATTTTTATTATACATAGGATTCACTTTGGTACTAAGATTTTTTTCTTTTAAAATATATATACATACAGAAGATATCAATATCCGCAAGTATGGTAAGTCTTGACTTGTACATACAAAAGACACTGATTTTCTTCCACACTTTATAAAAAAGAAAAGGGAGCAGTTTAGGGCACAGGATCTGAAGCTCTGGCACCTCACAGAGGCTAAGATCATGCAGGCCCAATGGTCTTCATTCAGTAGTAGCCTTAGAGGTTCAGTTAGGCTGGAGAATTTGTCCACCAGCCCAGCTCTGACTGTAGTCACTTGAGCATGACTGAATTATATTTCACAGAAGGCATTTGGGCAAGATTCATCTCAGCCAAATTTTGACACTTAGAGAGGCACATCTGAGGCATGATTTGTCTCATTCAAGGATAATCTGTCCAGAGAATCACTGGCTGGAAGTGCCCGTTTCTGCCCATTGACCACAAAGGCAATTAACTAGAGGGAGGATGTTTGTTATTTAGACACATACAGGTATTTGAGACATATTGCACCTTGAGCCTTCCCCTAAAAGCCAAGGACAAAGAATGCCTTGTTTATGCAGTCAGTATCTCGCCCTTTTAGTAGAC
This sequence comes from Leptocoma aspasia, assembly GCA_013399835.1. Lineage (NCBI taxonomy): Eukaryota > Metazoa > Chordata > Aves > Passeriformes > Nectariniidae > Leptocoma > Leptocoma aspasia. Next base: position 493,371 of record VXAX01001457.1, on the reverse strand, counting down.
TGTGCCATTCTCACTGCAAGAGTTAGGTGCTACGTCTCAATCATACTGGCTCACCTGCAATTTCCAGCTTATTATGAATTTTCTCTGGCAAATGGAACACCTATAATATTTGCAATGAAAATGCTTTTATATCTGTCAATCATAGCATCCCTCTATCTTCTGTTCAATCTTTCACTCAATTTAAATTTTTATTTCATATTTACCTATGCAGATGAAGTTTCCTTAGGAACTATGGACTGATGTGTTCTGAAGTGTTGTTATCCCACTGAAAAGTTTGCACTGGGTTTCTTTCTCCTGCTGAAAGATATTACTAATGCTTACCAGTTACAGGAGGTGCTTCAGCAGCAGAAGTGTATGAGTATGATGGAGTATGGAGAAAACTACATTACAAGCAAATCAATCAGCTTTGAAACAGAATCAAAAATTCATTTTAGATGTCAAACGGTATTTATAAGTTTAATTGTAACATGGTACAGTAAATATTTTTTCCAGTTAATTGATCTAAGAGAAAAAAAGAAAGATTGATTTTAAAAAGTTAGATTTTGCAGGGAGATGTCCTATTACAATCTGTAATTACATTACTGTGAAATTACAGATTTTCTACTCTGAGCTTTAATGACATTGTTTCAGTCATAATATACACTTTACTGGGGAAAGCAAAGTGAAAATATGTATCTTCTTCCTATTCTAACAAAAAATATAAAATTCACTATGACAACTGTCTTCATTGCAGAAGTTTAACAACTAGGGATAAGACAGTAAGTATAGAGCACAGCATCCTAAAATAATACAAATCTCCTTCTAAAATACTAGTGGTTCTAGCTGTTAAAATTTTTAATTCAAAATTTTAAGAAGTGCTTAAAAATAATCTATTATTTCATCATTCATGAGAATCTCAGAACAAAACTCATTATTCTGAGGGGCAGGAACCTATAAATTTAGTAGACTTTGGATTAGGTAATAGAACAAGAAAGACCAAAACAATGGAGAAGGAAACCTGTTAATCATCTGTTCAACTAAGAAATACAGTTGCCAAAAATATTCTGAAAAAGCCTATTATCTGAGAACATTTGACATTATTAAAAGATAAAGCTTATTTAGGAAAAGCTTATAAAATGTGGTTAGGCTTTCATACCTGAACTATGAGCAACTTCCTAACTTTTTCAGAGGTCACTCTACCATACAAATTGTACCATATAAAAATTCATGTTGAAAGTACTACTGATTATGATGCTTTTGTCTTACCTCAAATGGATCTCAAAGTACTGTGTACAACACAAATAATATACTATCAAGGTTTAGATGTTCACAACAATTATCTGTCTCGATATTGTACCAAACCATTTCCCCAACCTCTTCAAATCAGTTCAAACTTGGATTCAAGATTACCAGTTAATTTCTCTCTCTGCCTTATAACAAAGCAAACATTGCCCATGAGAGCTTATGAGTATGAATAATTTTGAATGTGGTCTCTGATTTTGCAAAACAGACCAGCATAACACTGGTTAATACAAACATTACATTTTTCCTAAAGTCCTACTAAAAATTTACTTTGGGAAGGGAAATTTTTTGATAGATATTAAGGATATGAATTTGGCTTCAAATTTGAGACATGATAACATTACTGAGTTCATTTTTCCTTCTATTCCTGTGTAAAAGAAGTAATCCTGCAATTCTAGAAGTTGTGAAGTTTTTCAGAAAAAAACTTAAGAAACAAATTACCTTCATGCAGTTGTGTCCTGGTTTAAGCTGGGATAGAGTCAATTTTATTCCTAGTAACCATACAGGTACAGTGTTGTGGTTTAGGTTTAGCATGAGCATAATGATGATAACAGAAATATTTTAGCTGTTCCTTTAGTAGTGTTTACTCTAAATCAAGGATTTTTCAGTTTCTCTTGCTCTGGCAGCAAGGAGGTACACAGGGAGCTAGGAGACAGCACAGCCAGGGCAGCAGATCCAAACTGACCAAAGGAATATTCCATATCATAGCAAACCATGCTCAGTATGTAAACTGTGGGGAGCTGGCTGGGAGCTGCTGATCACTGCTCAGGGACAGGCTGGGCATCATTCAGGGTGTGGTGAGTAATTGCATTGTGCATCACTTACTTTTCTTGTATTTTATTCATCTCTCTTTTACAGTACTATTGGTTTATTTTAATTTATTTCAATTATTAAACTATTCTTATCTCAATCTATGGGTTTTACCTTTTTCTAATTCTCCTCCCCATCACACCAGAGGCAGGACAGAGGCTGGGGGTAGTGAATGAGTGAGTGTCTGGTACTTAGTTGCCAGATGGGGTTAAACCACAGGTTATTTAGATGCAGGCTATGCACATATACCTGTATTTTGTCTTGAGAAATGACAATTTCATGAAATGGGACTTTTTCTTCCTAATCAGACAGACACATCTATGACTCCAGGCAGGTACCATGTCATCCACAGATTTCACTAGTGTTTTTGCAATTCAGGGAAGCTTTTAAATAATACTGATCCCTAATTCAGCAAAATTTGTTTAGACATTCACTGGCAAGCAAGTCTCTTAACCAAATGAGACTGTTTTGCCTAGGAAAACAGGGATCTCATAATCTTGAATTCTTTGAAATTTCCTTTCTTTCCAGACCATCACGGAAAGCAAAGTACAAAATGTTGAGCTGAGAGCATGATGTAACAATAGGAAAAATTAAGGTGTGTAAAACGTTGCAAAAACATTCTTCCAGTTTTTGTTCAGCTACCTGTATGTTGCTGGGTTGATGATACACCTTATCAAATAGAATTGTTCTTGCATACTTTTCAGAATACTTCTTTCTAAGCATTGGTTTTCAACAGGGTGTCTGATGACAGCTCAGTTGAAGCTCTTTAAGCCCTCAGTCTCACAGTTAGGAATCCCTTCACATATTCACTCCCCCCAAAAGATTTAGCATAGGTTCAGAAACTCAAAAGAAAAATGTATTTTAAGTCCTTACAAGCTGTATAATGCTTTTTGAAATTTGTTGCTCCTTCTTTCCAACTTTCCCAGTCCTATCATTCAGCTCTTATTTCCAAGAAATGTACCCACACTTTATTTCTAGTGATTGAGGTTTAAGCCTAATTAAGGTAATGAGCTTTTTGCTACAATTATTCTTGAAGAAAACCATAACTTTGGTAACGTCTCATGTCCAGTTACATAAAAACTGGAAAAAAAACCTGACAGATCTCTATGTCAGAAATTAGTAATCCTTTCATTCTATTATTTTGAAGACCAAGAATACTGCCTGTTTTAAGAAATTAACTTTCGGTCAGGAAACACAATTCTTTGAATTTAAAATATTTTGGCATTTAGATCAGAGATGCTTGCTAGAAGCAGCTGTATGTCTTTTTATGACTATTTTTGTTTTCAATGGCTTTTAGTGAACAATGACTAGGAAAAAGACATAAGAGAGGAAATAAAAGGAAACACATGGAACAGTCTCTACTGGAATGACACCAGTATAGACTTGCAGCAGGTAATTTAGTTTAGGCACACTTGCATGGTTTGCTTAGCTGAGCAGAACAAACAATCAGATAAGCTGGCTGGAGCATATTCACAGGCTTTCATTGGAACAAGAGAAAAAAGTGCCAGTTCCACTGAGAGTGCTGAACACTGACCCCAAGACATGGAACAAACAGAAAGTATGATTTATTATAGCATTTATATTACAGAGAATAGTATATCAAGGAGCAGCAGTGGAAAAATGCTTTTTGATCATCTTGTAGTTCATCTTTTTCTCTCTTCCATCATTGGAAAAGAAATAAAACAGTATCATTGACCTACAAGTTTCAGGTTTCCACTAGCACAACAGAAGCTGTAAGACATGCTCCTATCTGCTGTTTCTGTTTGTGTGCATACTCGAGCAGTTTTTCACATTCACTGGGCTAAAGCAGTAAAAAAAGAAAACAGAGAATGCAGTGCCTGGCAGGCAATAGGTCCAAACAGACCCCATACACTTGTATTGGATGTGCTGGATATGCTGATATAATAGCCCAGAAAGATAAATTGTGGATTAATAAAATCCTGTGATGTCTGTTGTGATGTCTGTTTGTCAGGAACTACATAAACACTTTTTTTTTTTACTGGCATGTGTATATCAGGTATCCAAAGGCATACAAAGGATAACATCATTTCTTAAAGCAGAATAGGTGTAACACAGGGCTACAACATGAGTTATTACACCAGGTTGTGTATCGTCTCTGATAGACACTTGCATACAAGAAGCACGTGTATATCTATACCATGGATTTTTTCAGTCATGGGCCTTCCAAAGCTTTAGGATTTCTACAGTTGCTACAGAAGAGCTCAGCAGTTCTGGAAGCAATATTTTTGCTTTGACAGATCATGTATGTATTCCTTCTCAGTACTGATGACAAGATCCACCCATAGCCTTTATTGCCAACATGAAACATTAGCCAGTGAGAGATCCTGCATATTAGGCTAAAATAGAACACCAAGACACTGTATCTGCAACAAAATTATTTCCTTATTAAAATTATCTGGTTTTAGAATTTGTATGCTAGATACCAAGCCCTTCTGAAATATCCATGATACACGTGTCATATTCTGTGTAACCTCAGGCTAGCAGGTGTCTCTAAAATCTCCACCTGTTCCTGTCTTTCCAAGTGTACTCACCAATTGTACTTTCATCTTCACCTTTCAAACAATGTTCCTTCCAGAGTCATTTTTGTACTATAGAACTGATATTGTTTCTCACAATTAAAGAAATACAAAATCTAACTAATTCACATAATATGAATCTTCTACTATGAATTTTCCTTTTATCTTCAAGTACTAGAGCATCCCAATATAAATCCCTCAGGAACACAAGAGAACAGAGCTATCTTCAGCTAACGTCTGCCCTCGAAAAACAAAACAACATTCCGGAAAGTATTATTAACCTTACAAAAAATTATTCATGGATAAATAGCTTTAAAACTTGCTAACAGCAAACAAAAGTCTAAAGAAAATCCAAATGCACTCTCTCATAAATATCAAGTTTTCCTTTGGTCTACATGACATGGTGTAAAAAGTACAAATGTTTTATTTTATCCATCCTAGTCCTTCCTCCTGTTTCCTCACTTTGACTCAATTGTTGTCATTCCATGCCCTTAAAAAAATGTTGATTGTAAAAGGAACCAGAGGGTTTCTTAGAAGAACACTCACACATGGTGTTTGTCAAAGAGTCAGATGCACTACATGCTCCCACATGCACATACGTACACACACACACACACATATATATATACACACATATGTATTACCAGTAGATGCTGCAGACATAAAATATCTGCTGAGCTTAGCAGGTGCAATTCAATCAATGCATGCACTCTGCGAAACCATAGCTCAGGAAGCTTTTCAATGAAAATGCCAAGCCAGGTCAGATGTAGTTCTGTTCAGTCTGTCCTGCCTGCATTACCTGCCACACACAAGACTTTTGACAAACTTCACTGTCAAATTCATCTTCTTTTTCAGTCTGTCTGACCTTAGCACTGACCACTATAAGCTGCTCTTTTTTGTCCAGTTTATCAATTAATGTCTTTGCCATCATGGTCACTGTCGCCAGCTCCATTTCAACATGCATTTCCCAATTCATGCTTCAACACTCATCCCAATTCTCATTAAAGTATCAGCATTCACATTCCAAACTTTTTTTGGTCTTTTACCACTTACTAAATGTTTGATGAGCAACACAAAGACTTTCCAAAGCATTTATTCACCTGACTTTATACAGTGAAAAACAGTACAGAATTAACTTTATATGTGGAATTAATGCTGAGCACACTGAAATACCTGAAGCTGGCATTCTTAACATTACCTTTGGCACCTCTGATTTTTTACGTGTGAAAAAGTCGTGTGTGCCATTAGGGAAAATCCAAAAAGCAGTTTTGTCTTGCCTCATAGAGTACTGGTTTGCTCCTCTTCCACCTGTAACTTTAATTGTGGTCAATACTGGAAAATGCTCTCATTCTCTCCCACACAGGCATGGGAGTACCACATTTTACTGTTCTATTTAGTGGTGACATATGTCACCACTAAATATGTGGTGTTATGGTTATATATATGGTTATGGATATATGGATATATGGTATATGGTTATATATATGGTTATGGATATGTTATATCCAGCAATACCATCAAAAGGCTTGTGCTAGGTACCACACATGTGGATACCTGATACTCCTGTGGGAAGCAGTTGCACTACCTAAGCTGACTTGAGAATCTCTGCAAAGCACTGCTAGGTGGCCGGGAATTGTTACTTATCAAGGATAAGGACAGATCTGAACAGCTTTACTACGGGGAAGGCTTTTAGGAACATTCATGGCAGCTGGTGGCATTTCTACCACATATCTAGAGCTGAGATCTCCTTTCTAGGAAAAAACACTTCACTGCAGTTACTATCATTATGTCCTGACAAAAAGCTACAATAAATTTCCTTTTCAAGTTCTTATTTGGTGTGACATTGTTGACTACCGCTTAATTATATATGTAAATAAAGTAGTGGCCATCACCTTTCTATGATGATGTTTCTCTGAGTTAATGATGAAAAGGGACATGGAGAGGCTGTGGGACATGTCAGTGTTAATGAAGATTTATTCAGTAGTGACATTTGATCAAATCTTCTTGGCAAAGTCTTAGGTTTCATTAGTTAAAGATGTAAAGCAGTCTGTCTGATTAAAGGGAGAAAAAGCAGTGGGGAGCTCACATAAATTACTACAGCTCAATTAGGTGCAGACAGTTTAGTGAGTGTTTATTACCAGTAGAAAGGAAGATTTTCCAATTAGATTAAAAGGTTTTGAAAACAACTCTTATAGTGCACAGTGATTTAGACCCATTTCTGGAATAATACATTGTGAGAAGCTGCATTGATTAAAAGTGAGCTGTTAAGTTATCTGCATTGCTTCATTGTTTATCAATGGATCCCCTGCTGCCTAGGTACAATTTACCTCACAAGATCAATGTCTGGACTTGGCTAATTTTCTCCTGGCTGAAGATTTATATGGATGTAAAGGGCATCTACATCATGTCTGAAAATACTGAGGAGATTTATTCGGGATGATCATCGAGGAAGTGAGGTTGTATCAATCACCAGAAGTGTACCCTGGCCATGCTGTGCCCTTCAGGCTGGCATCACTGCTGCAAAGCTGGATTGAAAGACAAGACATTTTAATCAGAAAGGAACTTCATTCCAGTGAGGTTCCCCAGGCTCATTGTGAAAACTGAAAAGGCATTAAAACAAAAGTGGAAGTATACAGTGCTCAGACAGTGATCAGCCAGTGTTTCTGACAAATGATTGAAGGAGCTCGGTGTACAGTGCAAGGCTGTGATTCATGAATCCCAATGTCCAACAGTGCAGAATGTGACTTCCAGCAGTGCTGAGATAGCTGGAGTCCAGGTCTGCTTTGCCAAAGGATTTTTAGATATGAGCTGTGAAAGGTAGGGGGTCATTGTCCATGGCTCTGAACGACTGATTGATTCCCATGTGGAATGGCATGGGGAAGGTGGGGAGAAAAGGAACAAAGGAAAAGAAAATGAATTATATTTAAATTCTTTATACTCCTACTGTGCCCTTCAGATCACACAAAGGCCTGCAGCTGCTTCTAATCCCTGTCTCCCAGAATTGTCTATTGTGAAGACTGGAGGAACTGAGACCCACAAATGTAGAAATAAATAAAATAATTCTAGTTTTACAAGTTTAATTGAATAATGACAGTGTTCCACGTGGTAAACTTCCTCCTACCTTGTATGTAAATAGGACTCAAAAGAATCCAAAAGTTAAAACATCAAACTTTCATATCTTTCTTTCTTTCCCCTGCACACTTGCACATGCAGCGTTTCTCCTCTGTTAATGCAGGTCTGCAAAGTTTAAATTTAAATCAATGCCATCAGAGATGCTGACACTGCCATGAAAGCAGAACTGAGCCCCTCTTTTTGGCTTTAACAAATAAGCCATTTGGGATTCAGAAAATTGCATAGGAGTGGTGGTGAGGGGGAAGGAACTATGGCATAGCGAGTTCCACACAAAACGAATATCTGGTATGCAGGGGCTATTGTCCTTCATTGCAGTAACATGCTACATGTTCTCCAAATACACAGAAAAGTTCATTCTCCCCCTAAAAGCTTCCTCATATTTACAGGTAGGATAGGCACATATTTTTTATATACAGAAACCTTACTTAAACACAGATGTGTGAGCACAGACTTTCACACAAACAGCCCACAACAAAACATTCCTTTTTGAAACAATGGTTCAATGAAGCTACAACACTGTGGTACTTACTCACCTGAATAATCCCGTAGTCTTATGCTCACGTGTTCACTATGTAGTTCTAAATTACACATTTGAGCCCTAAGAGTCCTAGTTCTTAACTCATAATGAGCAAAGTTCACACAGTCCGTATTGAAAATGCTTTGTCCTGTCCAGTTAAGCCACAAAGCTTTCTTTGGGGGTTCTTCACATTTCAGCAGATGTCATTGCCCTCACCATATCTACACTTCACCAAAACAACCAGCAAACCAGCAGACAATTTTGCAAAAAAAACCTGCACATTCAAATCTCTCCAGGCACCCCAGATATTACCACTTACTTTACCATATTAAATAACTGCTTATGAATAAAACACTCATATTCTTTGTAAAGTAAACATTGCATTGCTGTTGGTTAGCAAAACTGAGCTTTTGGTTCATTTTCTTTATAATTGGAAGGGCTTGCCATTTAAGGAAACAATTAACATTTTTTACAAGCAACAAGATTGTGAATGACACCTTCAATTACACTAAATACATTTAATTATGATTTATTGGCACATAGCAACCTCTTGCAACATTGCAGGCCAACATGCATTTTCGCTTAATTAAACTCATTGTAACAACACTTTACTACATACAGGGGAAAAACCCAAAACAAACAAACAAACAAAGCCCATATTTCATACTTAACCGTTCAAAATTAAGGTCATAGGGTAATTACACAGCAGATTTCCTAGTATTAAACTGCTACTGTTTCTAATAGGAAAAATATCTGGCAAATATGTAGGTATCAGAAGAGGACTCAGGCTTTTGGTCTTAGCTATTTAATTGAAACACTCTTGAAGCTTAATCATGTCTTAGGACAAAGGCAACAGCATCCTGCACTGCTGTGGTAGTTTGTTGACTTTTCACCAATTTCCTGTGTACACCAGTACAACTGTTCCCTTCCAGGAAAAAAAATAAGTTTAAAAAAAAATCCCTTTTTATTAGAGGCTAAATACACATCAATGCAATTTTATTTGCCCCACAATTGGTGACAGTGCATTTTACTACATTTTTTTTTAATTCAGTGGTAAAGAAGATTAAATATAGGAGAAAAGGATTTGAATTATTAATCCTCAATATACCTAGATCCTTCTAAAATTATATCTAAGCAGTTTCAAAGCAAAATAAAATCTCTGAATCCAATTTTTTCCTGAAATATAGTGTGACACACTATTTTGTTTTAAATTTACCAGCCTTGGGTTTGATGTAACTCATACCAAGAATTTAATAGGGATATGGTCAAAATCATGTGTGAAACCCATGCGCTCAGATCCTCTTCTTTCTAATAGGATTTACTTAGGCAACTCCTGGGTGGAGATTAAAACTTCACCCTGTAAACAAACCCTTTCCATTCTCCTGTTAATCACGAGGTCAGAGCTAAACTGCAGCCTGGCAGAACTCCTAATGAATATGGTTTACACATTGTAGCTGGTTGCTTGCTCAGCAGCAGCCTGTGCTATCTGGAGGCCAAAGATAAGTGCTCAGGGATTACCTTTAAAACAATCCACCCAGTTCTTTTGTCACTAAGAGCAGAAAGTTGGGAAGAAAATGGAATTGTAATCCTTGTTTTTGTGGACTGACCAATTTTTAGAAATTGAAGATTCAGGAAAAAGCCCTTGAAAATCAGTATCAAAGCTCAGCCAAAGTGGTGTGGCTCTTACAAGGTCAGGATATCTAGTTCAACTCGCTCCCCTCTCCCTTAAATAGCCTTTTTGGCTGTTTTAGTCCTGCTCAGACTATAAGAGTTTGTTTTCTTAAATAAAGAAAGAAATCCATTACCAACCTTCAGTCCTGAGTTGCCACCATGTGCAGGTAGAATCATGAAATCAAAGAATCATTAAGGTTGGAAAAGACCTCTAAGATCGTTGAGTCCAATGATCAACCCAGCACTGCCAAGTTCACCACTAAACTGTCCATAAGCACTACAGCTACAAAACTTTTAAATACATCCAGTGACGGTGACTCCACCGCTTCCCTGGACAGCCTGTTGCAATGCTTGGTCAGCCTTTCTGTGAAGGAATGTTTTCCCTAATAACTGATCTAAACCCCACCTGGTGCATTTTGTCCAATTGCTTTTTAACTGGGAGATCAGTCCCCACCTGGCTACAACCTCCTTTCAGGCAGCTATAGAGAAAAGTAAGGTCTTCCATGAGCTTCCTTTGCACTGTTGGCCCATAACTTCACAGGGCAAAGGAGAACAGACAGCTGAGAACTGCTCTGCATGGCCCACCAGGACCCATGCAGCCCTCCAAAATAACTAGTTATTACTTCAGCCACATCCATAGGGGTGCATTGTGTTTAGCTTCAGACTCCTGAGCCCTTGTTACCCACAGCTCCTGTCACTGCCCCAAATTTAAATGATCATTGCTGAACAAAAATAGCTTTAAAGGCAGTGTTTTTGACTCTCAGAAACAGTCTGACTTGGTTTTGCTCCTTCAAAGAATGAAATGTTTCAATATGATTTTGAACATTTGTCTTTTTAAAAGTAATTCGTAAGACATGCAGGGGGATCCAATTATGACTGTAGGTTCTGTAGAATTATCACATCCACTAGTCAGAGCTGGTTTCCACGAAACCTGTTAATTTTTCACAATCTGTCAGTATCTCCCAAGGGCCATAAAATACAGTGGAGTGCTTCATACTCTTCAGTGCTTTTAATATACAGAAGAAGGAGAATATGGATCTCTCCACACTCAACAGACCAGTAATTTATCAAGCAGATTAATTATTATTTTACCTTGCAATTTATTCCAAGGTATTAGCAAATATTAGCTGTAACTTGCACTTGCTTCTCATTTTAAAACTTTGGAAAAAAAAAAAAAGAAAGAAAATGCTACTATGTTAAGTCCAGATGAAAGAAATACAGAAAAATAAAAAATTTTCCTCTTCTGTTGGATTACCTGAAAAATCCTCAAGCACATTCATTCTAGGAACCCAACTGTGTTCTTGAAACATCAAAGAGGATGTGAGAAGAACATAAACAAAACCACTCAACAAGAAACCCCAAACAACAAACAAACAAGAAAAGGCAACCACAGAGGAATTAAAAGGATAGCATCCAGTCAAACACACAGTATTTAGCATACCACCACAGAGTGAGAAACTCCTTAGGAACTTTTAATGACGTAATGACTTATACTTGCTTATAAACGTTACCAAAAAGAGCTACATCTGCTGAGACAACAACCAGCACACCTGGGCTTCAACTCTGAACACACAGATTTGAAATTCAAAGCTCTGCCTGCAGCATGCTTTGTACATGCTCTCTTTCATATGTACAACTTTGGCTTGCACATATTTGCCCTGCAGACTTAAAACTGCAGGGAGAAGGCATAGACAGACCACATAGCAGTTCCGCAAAGAAAATCAAACCTTGATTTTCAGTATTTGAATGCTGCAAGGTCTTCTGAATGCCCTGTTGTATTTCTAATGCTGGAAGAAGTCTCCAGATTAAGGAGCAAGCACCAGTCAACCCTAAATGTCACCTCCAAACTGGGAAGTGCTTACTCAGTTCTGTCACTGGGGAACAAGTTTGTTGTGGACCAGTGCTCACTGATTCTTACAGGTATGATGGCTGCATCTGCCACGCATGTATGAAAATGTTGCAGCCTGCTCTCTCTCCTGCCACCACTGCACATGCACCATCAGCACTGACATAGGGGGTTCTATAACAAAAGAAAAATGTGCACGCAAATGAGCAACTGCAAACCTAATTGTT
>VXAX01001457.1:327612-481063 GCA_013399835.1 Leptocoma aspasia | reverse complement strand
TAAAAAAGGAAGAAATCTCTCAGATATTTAAATTTTACAAGGAGTTATTAAATAACGCATGGCATTAATTATTCTAATATTTTATATAATTATACCAGCTCTTATTAAAATAAAAGGGATGATGACACCAGTCCCTTAAGTCTTAGCACAGATTTTGATGCCTTTTTGGGCTACCTAAAAACAAAGGCCAAACAAAATTAAGATACTAAAAAGCAGTTATATTTATTGAAGGGCCTTCAGGTACATTTAGGGCAGACAAAGTCCACCCAAGGGCTACACCAGTCACGGGTTTTCACACTTAAGTTTGGTCCATTTGCAGACTGGGGATCAATCTTCCAATTACAGCTTCAGGTAATGAAGTCATTTACCCCTGGTTTGCTCCTCCTCAACCCACTTTTGTCTACATTTCTCAGGGCCTGAGACAGTGAGGTGTCCTTGATTCCCAGGCCTAGAGAGGAATTGTTTTGTCTGACTAAAATGAAAAAGCAGTAAGTAGCACTAGCATTCTATATGGAGTTAGAGTTATACACTAAAGAATTGCAGGATTACAAATATATGGAAAATATTAAAGCTAAAATCTTAAGGCATCAATTTTATGACAAAATATCTTCTCTTCCAACCTCAGAACACCAGAACCTATCATTAACAACTTTGGCAGCTGTTGTACTGAGAAAATTGTGTGCCGCTCTTTTTTTTGTGGTGCTTAATGTAACAGAAGTCTTTACAATCAAGTCAGGTATGCTCAGAACTTCAAAGAAACATATTCCAGATTAGTGAAGCAGGACAAACCCAAAATTAGTTATTCCAAACTGAATGCCTGATTAAAATACATTTCACTTAAGAGAAGCACTATGCTGGATGTTATTCAGTTACCTTATAAATACTTTATAAATTACCTGCACTTATCTTCATACAGATTTTTTTTCTTTTAGAAACAAATGATCAATAGTTTTCATCAGTGTTCTGCTTTCAACAATGCTTCAAAACCTGTTTTCATGACTGCAGAGCTTTGTTCTCCATTTGAGTGTGCTTATTAAATAAAGGCTCTTCACAAATAATTTTGTGCTATGATTGTTGAGAATGATTTTGTAGTAGGAAGGGTCATAGCAGCTAAGCACTGACCTTATAAGGTTGCAATAAAAAGAAGCAACCACTGAACACAGTGAATTTAAGACACTTTATTGCTGGAAAATGCAACGGTAGATTGCAGAATTCTTTTTAATTGGTAGTTAGCTTTCAGTGTTTTGCTAACACCTGCAGCTTGCATCTATTCAACACACACAGAAAATAAGTTTTACGTCTGCTTTCAAAATCTGTAGTCAGAACTAACAAAAATTCTATCAATTTTCCAAAATTCTTATTTAGTAAAGGTTTATTTTTTTCTTAGCTCTATCCCGCATCAAATATCAATATGAAAAGTTATGGAACAACATTTAAGAACTTACCATCTATCTTGTGGGTGCCCCATTCCAGAAGACTCATGGTTAGGTAGTTAGGCTTTTTCCATGGTTAGGTGGTTAAGCTTCTTTGTTCTTCTTTTCAGTTGCTCATCCAGATGTCTCAAGCACTTCTAAGGAGTGGTGCCAGCGACAATATAGATGGAGAAAAGCTACTTAAGCTACATTATGTAGGTCAACTCCTCAGCATATTCCATAAAAGTTATTCTCCCTTACTTTTACAGGGTGTGGGATATTGTTTTCGTTGTAAATAATTAGTATGATAAGAGTCAGAGATATGTGTAATATAGCTTTGGCAGTCTGAAAAGTCTCTTATTCCAGCAATCCCATTTTGAGATTTTTCCAATATTGGAAATTTGTGAGATAACAAATCCTGAAAAGACAGTGCCTGGATTTCCAAATTATTGTGGTTTATTTTGTTTCCTTATTTTTTAATTATTTAAATTCCAATATTTGAACTGCCAGTATCCCACGGATAGCATAAATGCAACCATTAAAGCCTGATGCTTTTTATTTTCTTGGTACAGTATCACAGTGCCGTATTTTAAGTTTAGTACTTCGTAAAACACAAGGAAAACTCCGATGAAAGTAAACTGGAGAGCAATAACATGCCATTATTTGGTGTTGCACAATAGCAAAGGCCGTAACTGTCATTATCCACCAACAAAATCAAACATTTTTTACTTTTTCTACTTTCTACTCTCTTTAAGAAACACAGTGAAAAAAAAAAAGAGTATTGGTAAGTAATGACTCCACTATTCTCCCTTTTGTCCAGTTCTACCCAGTTTGCCCAGTTTAGAAGCATGATGCCCATAGATCTCTTTGGAAATACCCTTCTCTTCATCAGGATTGTGTTTGCCACCAGGAATGAACCTGTTTTTAATAGGAAAGAAGTATTTTTCTATGGCCAAATAATGGTACCTGTAGGTCACACCTTCCAGCCATGGTGCTTTAGACCCCTGGTTCCCACAACAGCAGCAGCTCCCTCAGTTGGCTTGGGGCTCTCCCTGGAGGCATGGGGGAACAGAACGTGTCGGAGTTGTTGGATTCACCAGGATGATGGGACATGTCATTATTTAGCGGAGTAAAATCTCCTTATGAGTGTAGTTATCAACATCATTCCAATGAAAGGTGAGCAGCCGAACAACTTCCAGAAGTACAACCCAGATACGGAAAACTCTGTACCTCACCCTGCTGCATTCGTTATGCCCCATCCCTGGAGCTGTGCAAAGCCAGGTTGGATGGAGCTCTGAGCAAACTGATCTAGTGAATTGCATCCGTGCCCATGGCTGGGAGGTTGGAACTAGATGGTGGCTAAGGTCACTTCCAACCTATTCCACAGTTCTGTGATTCTGCTCTCCAAGATGTGAATCCCTCACAAGTGCTCTAGGGATGCTGGGGACCACCCCCAGAAGAAAGGGGCAAAGAAAGTATTTTCTCTGCTTAGAGGCTCTACAAATTTCAACATAGAAAGAACAATACAGGTTTTCCCTTCTTTTTTCTATGTCTATGACAGACTTTTCAGATCTGTTGGGTCAGTCTGGCTGTTAATTAACACCCCCATACTGAAAACAGAGAGCAAATGCTTCCACATTGTGCAGAATTATAAAGCTACACAATTTCTTCATTACAGAGAAAGGAATCAGAAGAAAAATCTAAAGCTTGTAATTTTGTTTGTAATGTGAGGAGTATGGCACCCAATAAGGAAGAACAGATGTCTGCTAGGAATGAAAAAAGTTTATAACAGAGAAAATTTCTTACAAGAAGAGTCTTCCTTTATCAGGAAACTAAGAAAAGTTATTTTGAGCAGCTGGGAAAGATCACCATGAAAGGAATTTTTCCTTTGGAAGGAGCTTTCAGCTTGTCTCTGTCAGTAATATACTAATGCTGGATTAAATTCTGTGTGAAAAAAAGAAAATTATTCACTAAATATAACTTAACCTGAATTGCAGAAATTATTTCAAATCCTCTCTAGCTCATTATAAAGAAAATTCTTTTAATGACAGGTTACATCCAAGAGATTTATCCAGCTACTCTAAGTAATTAGTGAACCGTATCAAGATCTTTATGTATTAGGCTTGGCTGTACATCTTTCTTTGCAATTACTAGCCATCCCAAAATTAGCAGAATATACCTGGTAGACCACAAAACAGAGATGTTAACTTGAACACATGTGTAGCCAACAGTTTTGAGAAGACCTACTACTGCTGAAGCAATTTTGAGAACTTAAAGAAATTCAAAACAAAATCTTTGTTGTGGCTTAAAATGTTAAAGGGTAATTGGTTGTCCAATTGGACTGTGCTTGAGATCACTCAAAAAAAATCACCAGCAAGGGTATGAGGAAAAGTCAGATTTCACATTAAACTACAAAGCACAACAGTTTCATTGGCAAGATTCCTTCTAATTATAAGGGGCAACTAAGGGACAACAGGGATAGCAAGCAACAACACCACCAAACCAAATCCAGGCAATCAAAACAGAAATCAGATGAAACTACCTGAGGGGAGGGGGGAGTGTGTCTGTGTGTAAAGACTGTGTAAACAAGCGTGAAAAGGAATGTGGGCTAAAGCTGGACAACACTTAAACTTAACAGTACTTTAACTTAACTTTTACCTTCATCTATATCTTAACCTTAACGATATAACAGAGAAATAACACCTAAACAGGTATAGCAAACCTGAGGGTTTGCTGGCCCTGGGAGGTGTCCCTCTCGGGGGACATTGCTGGTCTCACGCCTGCTGTGGTCCAGGAGAGCTCACGGGGCCCATCTTGGGCTGCGGTTTATAGGGTCACAAGAGAGGGGGCTTTAGTCATAACAATGTTTCATCCTGGCCACAGTTCGGATTGGCACTTTCTTTACTTTCTTTACTTTCTTCACAACATTTTACAGAAATACATTTTGCATTTTACAGAAATAAAAGTAGAAAATAAAAAAGTAGAAATAAAAGTAGAAAACTTTCCCACAAGATTCTAACAGAACAGAAGTCTAAAACAGTTTAAGAAACTCAGCAGTATGCTGCATAACAGGCAGTTCCAAGAGAAACATTTCTTGTTTGTGAAGCAAGTATTAAAGTCAACATGGAAAAACTTGTCTACCCTATTTTATTTATACATAACTTTTCAGTTCCTCTAACATACATCTGCAGAAAAAAAACCACATCTATCTCAAATTAAGCAGATGCTTTTTCCCATCTCTGCAACAACTATAATTTTTTAGGTAAAAGCCAAGAATTCTAATTTGCAAACAATTCTAAAATGTATTTAACCGAATATCATCACTTCTGTGTGCAGATATAAATATACAGAGGTAGGGAACTGAGAGTACATTACTTGTTTCTGCACCATACAGAATAAAGGCATTCGCTGCCTAGTCAGACAACTGAAATCAGTGACTATATTTCTATTTTTGCACAGCATGCTAGCAAATACAATAATTTATTTTGAAATTCTACAGTTTCTAGCAATATAGTAGTACTCAGCACAGAGGGGATCATGACAGACTACCTTATTTTTTTGCAAAATACTGTTTCCTCTGAGCAGCATCAGGATTCTGTAAATTAACATTAAACGTTCCCTTGAGGCTGGCGTCATTGAGCCATGAGCTGTCAATATACAAATGTAAAAGTACCATGTTCTGAATACAGTAGATGGATCAGGATGTGCCACACACAATAGAAAACTCTACAATAATCTTGATTTTATCATTCCTTGATAAACTGCTGTGCAGAAGGGAACACATATATCCATTGCTCACACACATTCCCAATCCTTCTGTAAGGAAAAATGTTAAAAATTGCTCACTGTCATTGTTAATACTTACTGTACGGTGCTGCTCTAGATTTTAAAGAGTCAAATTTTTAAATAGTGCTGAAAAATGCAGGAGCTTTTTATTTCTGAAATTCAGATACCATTTATTTATGTACCTAAATAAGTATTCTAGAACCTATCACATAGATACTCTTTGAAAACCCTGAACCCTAGAGGTGATGCTTCAGGCATGAGTTAGTGGATATATGGACTAGAGTGAATGATAAGGAAGAATAATGGTTTTCTCAAAGGAAAAGTAAAAAGAAAGAGACAGATAAAATAGTGCTTTACTGCAGATTCTGTAACCCACCTTCCAGAAAGGTGCTGGCCTCACGGTGACTTTCCCCCTGAGAAGGAGATGTAAAATATAATCTGCCAGCAAAATTCTGAGGAATAGTGAAAACCGCTGTGTGATACTTTCCTGCACAACAGAGGAAAACCCACTGCTTTTGCAGCATCCTTAAAGCCCTCTACAGTCTTCCTATATTCAGATTTGCCTGTGAAATGACCTCAGACCTGAGAACACCAGTGTGCTGCCTTGCTGTCTCTATACAGTTTCTCAGCTTTTTCTCTGCCATGGCTGTGTTTCTCTATGTACATTGCTGTAATAGAAAGGGGGAATATGTAATTCAGCTACAAAGGGCTTCATTAAATCACCCTAAATTTTGCAGTTAGGAAGGAAAAGGGGGAGAAGAAAAGGAGAGAGCTTCCACTAAATATGTTTTAGGAGAATTCTCAAAATGGTAAAGGTTTCTGAAGGAAACAGCAGAAAACATGAAGAAACTGAGAAGAAGATTTGTGTAGTCATTGCAGGATTGTGTAGGAGCACAAAGGATCTGGATAATATGAAGTAGCAAAGTATTGTAGGATTTGTCCCTAAGTATCTTCCTACCTCCTTAAGGAATTTCCCTCCTAAGGGATTAAAGGCTGTAAGCTCTAAGTGTACATTTTCCTCTGATCTTGAAGTAGCCAAGACACTAACAGCCTGGCCCAGAGGTCACACACAACACTAAAACACTAAATACAGGGGTTTCTTTATTTGCTGTGGAATGGAAATACCTGCACTGTTAAGGAAAAACAACAAACCTTTACAGCATGCTAAACCTCACCTCTCTGACAATTGAGTGTTTGGCCCCATTAAAAGGGTTATCAATCAGGAAAGATGCCAGTTACGGTGTTTCTTGTGATACAAACACCTTTCCAATAGAAAGTTGACTAAGAGCAGCAACTCATTTTACATAGGTCACTGACCAAGCTTTAGATAGCAATGAATTTTAGTCACTACCAATCTGAGACAGACATGACCCAGTGACCTGGAGGCAAAAAGGCCTGGATTACATTACCAGTCCTCTGATCCACCCCGTCTCTTGAATATCTAGTTTCATTACTACATTTACACGCTGTGCTATTTGGTGTGCTACCTATTTACAGCTTGTTTAGCATAACTTGCTTAGTGTTAGCAGTTCAATTTGCCAAACCTTAGTCCACAAGCTGGGAATGTTCACCTGGATCTGTTAAACTTTTACTGAGTGAAGTAAAACCTCCAGCCATGGAAGCTACACTCATCAACAGAAGCTGCAACCTAGAGTTAAGAAAAGAAACAGCCCATCTAGAGAAAATGAAAGGACCCAATGAGGAAGAGGAAGAAACCAAGCCTTACACTTCTACTGGTGTGAATTCCTGCCCAAGGGGTGGGGAATTCAGATTGCAAGGGTATAACTGCCAAGGGAATTCTTTGTTCAAGGTCCCAGCTTGAGCTTCGGCACTATTAGTAAAAAGGACTTTATAGAAGAATCTCTCTTTAGTTTATAGATTCAGCAGAAACCTACACTCAAACCCTGCCACAGTGGCTGGCCTGCATAATTTCCATAACCTATAGAGGATCAACCACTACAGACACACAGCGTGAAATAGCATTCAATGGGCAATCACCATGTATTTGGGTCAGGTTTACTTAGCTCTTGCCATTGATTATATTAAATGCAATAATTCTCTGAAGAAATTGAACCCCCTTGCACACTAAAGCATTATTAGAATTTTTTATTTCCTGCTATATAGCAATTTATCTGCAGGCAAAATGCTTATGAAAAAAGAATTTATAATAAAGCAAAATGTCTATATTAAATAAAAAAGGGGAAAACAGTGGAAAAAAGAAAACAATCTTAATTACATCTTTGAATCTCCAAAGAGATGAAAAATATCTTAGGAGTATGAGGAAAAGATTCAGTTAATGTTTTGCTTCAGACTTCTGTTTAAAAAACATATTTTTTTCTGGACAAATGAAAACAGAATTTTTTCTTGTATTTCTCAGCCACAAATATATAGCAGTGTCTGAGGGATTTTAATTTATTTGAAGATATTTTCCTTAATAATACTCCCTTTAAGGATATTTCACTGATACCATTTTGCCATTTTCAAGCCTAGTTTCTAGCAATCAGATTTACAGATTTAATTTCTTCATGTTCAAGTGTCTGCCTGTAATCATTCTTTGATTTTTTTTGACTGGGCCTCTTAGAAAATACAACAGAAAACAGCTTTTTCTCTACCTGTTGCTGGTAGCAAAGTAGTACAGCTAGCAGCACCAGCAACCACCCGTGACACTCTTTATTCTCTTTCCCTCCAGCCACTCTGACTGGTTATCCTCACAGGATGCTGATGGGCCTCCAATGTTTTATACTGGTGGACTGAAGGTCCTTTTGATGAAAGAATTGGTGAAAACACCAAATCTCTTATTTAATTAGAGGTAACACAACTGTAAACCCATGAAAAAGACAATATTCCAAAGAGTACATCCACTGAATTATCAGTCTGCTAATAAAAACATATAATACACGGACACATAAAAACTTAATACATACTCACATCTTTATGGATAAATAAATAAATAGAGGCATATATAAATATAGTTACTAAATACACACAGCTTTCAGCCCTGTAAGCAGATACTGACTCTATCATTCAAGATCTATTTGTACTTTAAAATACTGTACCTATGGACTTCGAAAACATTGTTCACAATATAGTTTATTTTAATTATTCTGAGCCAAGTGTTAGTTCTCCCATTTTTATAAGCACATGTACTCTAATCAATTACTAAACTAACATCTTCATCAGCTGCTGAGATTATTTCCTGAGTGCATACAATAAAAGAAACAATGCATAATGAATACTTCTGCCATCACACATTTACATTAGGAGCTCTCATTTTGGTGAAGTAAACTTAAAATCTCTATAAATATTTCAAAGGTCCATCTCTGCTACTAAGGCGTTATTTGTATTTTTCATCACAAAGGCATCACAACTCATAATAATTGTGAAGTAATTATCAGTGTGTATAAGTATCTGAAGGGAGGGTGCCAAGAGGATGGAGCCAGGGTCTTCTTGGTGACACCAGGCAATAGGATGAGAGGCAACAGGCACAAACAGAAACACAAAATTCTGCCTGAACATGAGGAAGAACTTTACTGTGAGGGTGACAGAGCACTGGAACAGGTTGCCCAGAGAAATTGTGGAGTCTCCTTCTCTAGGGATATCCAAAAGTCATCTGGATGCAATCCTGTGCCCTGTGCTCTAGGATGAACCTGCTTGAGCAGGGAGGTTGGACGAGATAGCTCACTGTGGTCCCTTCCAGCCTGACCCATTTGGCGACTGTGATTCCAGGGAAAGACTCCTAAAGGGTAAAAGCCACAGTTACAATAGGTTCAATAGGTGTTCCAAATAAGACATTGGGAATTACTATCACATTCTTTAAAAAAAAAAAATAGAAGCTTTTGAGTGAAAAGGGGGCTGGTTGTAGTGAGTTTGAGGAGGTACAGTGGGACACTGGAGAGCATTACAGCACATTAGTGCTTAAACGTTCGGTTCTATGGCCAGGTAAGAGCTGCACTAAAAAAGACAAATACCTGACTACAAGTAAGTCAAATGGCACTACTACATTCTTTACATAAGATATTCAGAGGAAACAGAAATCTTGAGTCTTTTTTTACTTTTATATGCTTTAACTATTTTATTTTTAAACCACTTTACACTGTTTTGGAGGAAGAAAGCCCTTTGAAAACTCTCCAGAACATAGACAGTAATTTGAAATTGTGGCAGACACATGCTTAGAGATCACTTACAACTTTTTAAGTTTTGGAGAAAGATAAAATAGCTTGCAAACCTGCTCTGGAAACACCTGTGATTTCAACATGTTCATTGGAATGACTTCAAGCTTTGAACTCCTGTAACCTGCCTATCAGCAACATTTTACACCAAGTTTCATTCACAGCCATGTTGCTGAATTTGGGCTGAGCTGTGTAACTGCATGTTGATCACTTCTCAACTACAATTGCATCAAATATGAGATTTTTTTGATGTTGATTTGCATTGGAATCGTGCACAAAGTGCACAGTTTGTGAATACAGAATCAAAAGAAGTGGCAGTGCTTCTGTAGACAACCATGGTTTAGCAAACATTGCATTTTACTTAAAACTCCAGAGAAAAAAACACAGACAAATGAAAATTCATGCAGGTATTCTCATTTTGAGTATTTTCTAGAAGTTTCAGTAAAAATAGAGGCTAACTGCTTTTATGTGCAAAAGAAATTCCACTTTACTGAAATGGCATTTATTATGCATTAAGTAGATCTTGTCAAAGATCTTCCTTGCTTCTTTATATTACCTTTTTTTATTACTTTCAATTGCATTCAACCAGTATATAATTACTGTGTACAAACACTCACATACTTTTTATCTCCTGAGATTCAGATGTGTCACTTCAGACTCTGAAAGCTGTTCTTTACTAACTGTCCTTTACAGCTTCCTGCATAAAATCACTTTAGAGTATAATTAAATTCAAAAACAACAAATTTTATTAATTCAGAGCCTGGCTGAGAAATATGGGACAAACTCTTAGGAAAGTAGGAAAAGTTTACATGGAAAAGCAATTATAATTTCTTTCTCTGATCAAAGCCTATTTTGATATTTAGTCATAAATATTGATCCGATGTGGAAAACCACAAATAGCAACTTGCAACAGAAAATTACTGGTACAAGCTTATTAAAGTGTTTTAATATTAATCAGAGGCAGCAGTTTAATGCATTTTTTTTAATATCTGAAGAGATTATATACAGGAAAGCACTTCATCTAACCTGAGCTACCATAAGTTCAAGAAGTTTATTTTCCAGACTGACTGACTGTGAACTGTAAATCTACAATAAGATCTTTCTTTTGTCCTCCAGGTTTTCTTTATACATTCTTGTTAAAATGAGCCCAATGAAAAATCACAGCATGAAAATTCAGAAATATGTAACCAGTTACCTCTCTGAAATTAAGCCCTAAGGTTTGCAGTCTTTAAAGGGACCAAAAAAATGCTTTGATATTTGACATTTTAACCATGTAAAACATTTTCCTCTGTGAAATTTTTAACAATGCAAGCAAAGGCTGCATTCAGTTAATATTTATTACCCCACTCCCTTTGCAGTTAAAACCAATCTGAACCTTCAGGGAAAGATGAGTGTATTCCTCATCAGCCTCCATTTATATAAACAGAAAGTTAAATCTGAGCCGGTGTGTTTTTAACTCAACACAGTAGGTTTTCCTAACTGCTTTCTCCTTCTGTTCAATAAATGAGCACCTATAAATACCTCTAGGTTACTTAGGTATTATGTTTTATCTTGAAAATTGACAGATTTCTTCAAGAAAATGTTTACCTGAAGACAGAAATATCAAATCAATATTGACCACATATATTGCAGTTTTGTTGCAAATATGTGGGATTTTTACTTATAGGAGGAAGTATCGCCACTTGGTTCTGCATTATCAGTTTCACTTTTCCCTCAATGACCACCTTCTGTTGCACTGCTGGAAGTCATGAATCTTTCCCAGAGTATGTAAATATGCTTCTCACTTACAACTTTCTGAAATTAAATGTAAAGGAACTTGTCTCTTTAATAGGTGATAGGAAGGATTGGAGGGATGCTCATCAAAATTCAAGGTATGAAGAGCCAGAACTCTGCAGATGTAATACATTCACAAAACAAGAACCAGAAAATAATCATATCTCTCCTTCACGGTAGAAGCTTAGAAGATTCTCTTGAGAAGACTAGCAAGACTCTGGGCTTCAAAAGGAGAAGCTGAAGAGCATTAATTAAAAGAAACAGAAACTCCAGTCTCCTGAAATGAACATCTGGTCTGGATTTAGTAGTGAGAGGATTATTGTCCTGAAAGAGTGCAAACTGAGATCCATTTAAGTCTATCAAATTTCACACAAAGGTACCTTGAAAGCTGTTCCCCACCCTCATCCATGACTTGCCTTTCTTCATCATATAAAGGAGAACGAATGCATCCATGTCTCAACCCATTTCAGCCAGTCATTTCTCTTCACAGAAAGTGTAAAGCTTGTCTTTTTCAGTTCTTACCATTATCATTTGGGAGAACACAGATACCAGCTTTGCTTTTCTGCCAATATGCTGGAAGCAGACGAGCTTACACTGGCCACTTTGCTCAAGAACTCTCTACAGATAAGGCATAAGTAGATGCATTTCCCAATCCACAATAATTACAAGTGCAAAGCAGCTGTCCAGAAACACAACAAAAATCCAACACCTCAGAAGAAAAGGTAGAACAGCAGAATGACTTCTTTGGAAACAGTCACGTAGAACTTGTACATCCCACAGACCAAAACGCTGCTGTTTACTTTTAAAAAATACTGCACTTCTGAGATACCACATATCTTTCCAGCACACACACTACAATTCTGGGGAGCCAGGAAATTCTCATTTCTAACCAAGGGTGTGGGTAGAAACATGCGTTTATAAATTTTGTATAGAAACAGGCTTTTCTCTTTTCAGAACTAAAATCACATCCCAGCACCAGTTCTGGAAAGACTGGGCTTTGTACTTTTAAAACAGAGCTCTACAAGTAATGTGACATCTCTACAGATGAGAACAATACTTTTTTAGGACCCTTCAAAGACCACAGCTTGTAATATATACTCGGTTTTTAACTCCAGAACAGTCAGCGCCTGGGTTTTACATATCAGAAATGCTACCTGAAATTACACAACTCTTAAGTCTCAGCATGGCGTTTTCTCCAAGGCAAGGGTCCTCTGGGGAAAAAAAAGGTGCTCCTCTGGTCCAAAAGCATGAAAAAAATCTCTGCACATGAATGAAGCAGCATTGCAAAACTCACTACTTCCTGACTGAAGAGTTGCCTGGATATGCTTCTTGAAATTGTTTTCTCTAACACATATATGCAGAAAAGAAAAATCACGTAAGTATTTAATCCCCTAGAGAAATAATAAGAGGCTGGAATATGCAGTATTAGACATGCTGACCCACAAAACCCACTCTGTTCCAATGGGAATACAGGATATTTCTGAACTTGTTTCATCTGGCATTCCAGCCATGCCAGTTTCACAAAACATATTGAGAACCTTTACTTCATATCTCCCGCTTCCAAAAAAAGTTTAATGATATCCATGTTGCACATCTATAAAATTACCAATTGATATTTTTAAAATATCCAGGATTTCAAAACAATCATCATACCTGGTGTGGGCACTAATTTATTCTCTTTTAGGACTTCAAAGTGACTACTGGACTGGAAATATTATTTTCACAACTGACTTTACTCTGCAAGAAGGTAGTGAAGGTACAGCCTTAATTGTATCCTGGCAACAAGAATGCAGTCAAATTTTCATTTCATAAGAGAGTTGAGCTGTCTTATAAGCTGGAACAGGAAAAGCTTTTTGAGTAGCAAGGAAGCCAAAACCTTCCGTATTTATTACAACATGAAGACAATTTCTTTTCAGCAGTAACAGTTTAACTCTAAACACAGCAGGATCTCAGGAAAAGTTGAGCAAAATTAGTAGGAAGAGGACGGAGAGCATAACCCCTGAGGAACCACGAGTAATCAATGCAAGAGCAATGACCCCCACTGCATGATTAATTTCCCAGCAATGTTCCAGAATAAGTTAATGATGTTACAGTGCAATTAAAGCACATTGTTCCTATCATGTGTTTCATCCTAGATACAAACAAGCGATCATTAAGTAGGGAAAGCAATTAAAGTTACAATACTTTTAAATGATGTGGTTACTTACTATGTATATTCAGGAAAACATTTTTAAAAAATTCTAAATTTGTGAAAATCTGGTGCTTTAAGGCAATAATCCATCCTAGAAACTGCCTCAACAAAAAAAAAAAAAAGAAATAGAATTGTACCAAATGCTCCACTTTGAAAAATAAATATCTCTAATTTCTAGAAATTTCATCTCAAAATGAGTCTCCTCATATTTAGTCTTAAAATATGTTCATGAAAAAAATTAAGTTAGCTTAGAGACATCTTAGACTGGACATACAGCATTTCAATGCAAATAGGATGGAAAGAGTTTAAATGGAAGTATTCTTTGGTACAGAGCTTGCCTTGCCATGCAATTTGCGAATCATAGAACATTTTCATACAACAATTGCTGACCATAACTAATGAGTAACACTACTGCAAAAAGCTAGGAAGGGAATCCTTACAATACTTTTTTGTAAGCCCATAAAATTTTAAAATTTATTTTGCCCTCTAGAGCAACAAACAGTTTTAGTTAATTTCTGTACTCTTATTATCTTTTAGAAACTTGCCTAGTTTTTCCATCTGATAATAGTGTAATAATTTGGTAATAAAACAATTCTTTAACAGCTATGCCTATTACATCCAAAGAAAGGGAGAAAAAAGCCAAATGTGAAACTCATCATTGTACCTGCCATAAAGCTCATACTACTTCATTGCAAACATTCCTTGCAAATAAAGTCACTTTATTTAAGTGAAAAAAGCATTTTTCACTTTCCTTGGAAAAACAAGATCTTTGTTACCAACAGCACTCTAACATCTGTGTTTAAACCCAGCTGCAGAGCATTACTCCAATACATAAAAACTCTTAAGACATGAAAAATCTACAAGGCTACAGTCTCAAAGTTATGGTATCACAAAATATTTATTCCCACAGGAATCACGACAGAGATGGATGCCCTCCTATTTTGCTGTGAAATATTTCAAAAGATCCTTGCTCTGAGCATTATGTATATACATTTTTTTAAACATTAATATACCAGTAATATATGAGCCAAGCATCAGTGTTCCCATAGTTCAGGAAGGTAGAACTGCTCATGTATAAATCAAGTCCAGCCACAACTTTATCTTCTAAGACAGCAGTGAGCACAAGCAAGTTACTGTTATTATCAGGCAGGCAAACTCTTATTGTCAGTCAGACACACAAATATGATCAAAAATAAATTAATTGAAAACAACCAATTTAATTTATATGTAAGCTGGATCAAGGCCAAATGCATAGCAGAATGAAAGAATTAAATATATTTTGAGGTTGTTCGCTCTTGCTGCATTTTAAATAAGAGATACTTCCATGGAAGAGTAGCTGATGTGTGCACAGCTCTGTAACTCACTACATTGGAACAATCCCAGAAAAGAAGAGTAATTGCCTCTTGTACACAAGAGTTTCTCTGTATGCTTGTATGGCCTTTCAGTGTTCTGAGACAAAGTAACTGAAGCGTTATAAAAAAATCCTCCGTGATATTAGAAGAGTTGAATAGGCAAAATGAATAGATGCAGAGTGCATAGAATAGTACAACTCACAAGGGTTATCATGTCATCCCTTTACAATTCCTACTGAATAGGTATAACATGATGAATAGAGTACCACAGTCAGTTAGGGGCTGGGTGAGCTGCAGCGATACGGATCTACAACCCATCAAAATGTGTTTTAAATATAGCGATAACATTTCTCTTTCACTCATTATTATCTTAATTTTCTGTTTGCATATCACAGTTTTTAAAAGTCAGTAAAAACATTGAAGTAACATCACCTTTTTGATGACGATGATGCAGACTTTTCAATCAGTATAGGCTACCAGGAGAGCAATGGAAAAACTACTAGCTTTTTAAATTTGATTTTAACAGTTAAGTTCTGTGCATTTTCTAAAGAATGAAGTTTAGCAGTTGAACAAATCCCCCACTGTAACTCCAGGCAGCAGAAAATAAGCTGCCTCTGGGAAGAAATTTATTAAACTTGTCTGTCCCCTCGGAGACCCACAGTGATCTCAGAATTACGCAGCATGAATCCCATCTCCAGAAGATCATGATTTGCCTTTCAGTCAGATGCTTCCTGCTGCTGGTGAAACTTAAGCTGCATTCCCTGAAAAGGTTCAGCTTGAGAATTATTGCACTACAAGGTGAAATATATGGTAGGCTCAGGAGGTTCAGGTGGGATGAGAAGAAAAATGACTGCTCCATTTGGAATTATATATACATATATATATACACATATATATGAGACCTTTTGTACTTTTGCATGCTACACATCCCTGAATTTTAACTGAGTATCTCATAAACACCATAATAGAGATTTAATTCAGCTGCAGAGCACTGAATGTGGTCCAGCAGTTTGCAACACATTAGCATTCTCTACCAAAGACATTACAAGTTTTTTTCCAGACATCAATTCATTAGTAAAACAACTCTTTCTCTTAAAAAAAAAAAAAACAAAACACCAAGAAATTAGAAATTGTGGTTTTTTTCAGGAGAAATTTGGATGTCTAACAGAAAACTTTCATTCATTTTAACTCCTGCAATTACATGCCATTAACAGCGTCCTGAGACATTGTAAATGCCTCCAATACAACAGAAGAGTTGACAGCTATTTTAAAATCTAGAACTGAATCAAGTCCCTACCTGGATTTTCTTCAAATGTAGACACACAAGGATAAAGGGGTAACTTTTGAATAGAAACCGAGATGCTCTTTCTAATGAGAGAACAGAAAGCTCTCCACTCCTGTACTGGGTAATAACATAGATGCTACACATGGCACGACTGGGTCCATTGTGCCATTTTTAGGAATATGCTAAGGTTACTTAAGGAGGGACAAACAGGGTGCAAAGTTATCAATGCAGACATCACCCATCCCCTCCTTGAATGGGTAAGTACAACACTGGGATTACTATCAATCAGCAGCTTAGAGCCAGTTCCCTCAACTCTGGAAGGAAATATGCAGAATATCAAGCAATATCCTCAGCAATAAGAATTCATGTGATTGAGCATCCAAAAGAGCAAACATACAGTCTTTATCCAATGCCTACAAATGTAACAGTCAGAAAACGGCTATTAAAATGAAAACTGAGACAGAAAGCTATTCCTGGAGGAGATCATCCATAACTCACACTCACTCTTGTCTGGGAGGTTTCAGTTACACGTAAGAGGATCTAACATTTCTAATAGAAATTAACAAGATTTTTTTCAGGCTATCCCAAACCAAAATATATTTTTATATGGTACAGAATGTTCAATAACTTTTCTTTACACATGTACACATATTGTCATATAAAATTACTACCATGTATATAAACTCCATTCAGCCTTCAGGTATTGTGCTGCAGAGAGCAGTGACAGACACACTTTGCTCATCTAGTACCCTTTCTGTGTGATCCTCCCAGACACTTGTCTGTTGACATTCTGCGACTACACTTATTCTTCTCCTCCACCAGACCTCAAATTTTTATGCCCTTTCCCAGAACTGTTACAAATATGTCATTTATTGTTTTAGCCAAAACTTGTCCTACTTGACTACATTTTTTTGACTCTCTCTATTTATATCCTCTTTTTTTTTTAAAGTAGGGATTGAGTAGTTCAAAAGATTGAGGTAAAATATCAGCCAAGGCAAAATGTAGTAGGGTGGTTTTTAACCTACCAATAACTGTGAAACTCTTCTTAAAAGGTCTCGGTTTTTTCTTATTGCACTCTGCAGAACTGATAGGGATAAGATACCAAAAGTAACACAGACTGAAGAGTAGATAGGTTCAGATTTTTTTTCATTTTCTATGATGTTTCCTCATATTTGGAGAAGAAAAGTTATAACACAAATAGAATACATTTTAATATACAATTTAACTTTCTTATTGATTTAGAAAACAGACTAATGAAGTCATGCTGTATTATGCATGCTAAGAATTTTTAAAATGTTAAGAACTTACAACGAACTTTGAAACACGTTTCAAAGAGTGCTTCTCTTCAATGGAAAATTGAAACTGTAGGGTTATATTCAGAAAAAGAACCATATTCTTCCTTCTTGATTAAAAAAAATGGATGGTTGCAATAGTTTCAGAAAAAAACTCTATAAACCTATTAGACAATAGAGATTTTATAATTGCCATTCTTTTTAAGATTGAAGAACATTATAGAAAGTTTCAGACATTCTTTATAGATAAATACAATTTTTTACACATTTATATACTGATTGATACAACAGATGAAGGTTTTATGCAGAGCAGAAGTTCTTGTACTCTTGACAATACAAATCATTTAGGAATATATGATCACATGGCTTCAAAGCAGGTTAGTACATAACCTGGAATTCAGTGTACTGTATCCCTTTAAGATGTCTTTAATTAGCAAGCACGTGGAAAGCAGAGATAAACTAGTTTCATATGCAGAAATCTGAATCCATTGTAAGTACAGTGTAACTTTTGTCCTCTTTATATATATATTCAATACAAGATCCAGTGAGGGAAAACAGCACTCCTGGAAGTTGGTAATCAGCCAAACTAGAAGCCTGAGCAGTAAAAAATACTTTCTTTAAAAAGCAGTTTAAAAAATTTTTGTCTTAATGATGCAAGGAACGTTTCACTGGAGTGCTGCATTTCCCCCAGAAGCAATCACAACTGGTATGCTCAGAGATGGGCAAAACTTCTGCAAAGGTAAGAAGACACTGGATGATTCCAAGACTGAGCAGTTCACTGTATTCCAGCAGAAGAGCCTGCACACTCTGCAGCAGAAACTCTCTCTCCAATAATGTCTGTTGTGTGAGGGCAAATAGCCTGATCTGAGATTCAGCTGAGGGACAACGAGAACATTCAGCTACCAGCACCTTCGTGGCACGAGCATGACTTGCACACATAGGACTCCCCTAGGCCCGAGTAGGCCAACCCAGTGTTCAGCCACTGTGCACAGCTCCTTGGACTTTGGCAAATCCTGGCACCACTGTGCTTGTATAGAAGCTAAAGGACCAGGGGAGTTACAGAACAGGACCGTGCATTTCTTAGCACTGTCTGGAGGGAGGGCGCCAAGAAATGCAGCCAGGCTTTGTCTCAGTGGTGCCAAGAAACAGGACAGGAGCTAATAGGCAAAAATTGATGCACAGGAAGTTCCACCTAAACATGAGGAAGAACTGCTTTAGTGTGCCTGGAACAGATTGGCCAGAGAGGATTTGGAGTCTCCCTCACTAGAGACAGCCAAGAACCATGTGGACACAATCCTGTGCCAGGTGCTCTAGGACAGCCCTGCTTGACCAGGGAGGTAGGAGCAGATGACCCACTGGGTCCAACCTTACCCATTGCATGATTTTGTAAGTAGAAGGGTGGGAAAAGATGAAGTAGACAAAACAGTTAGTCTCTATAGTAGGCAAATCATCTTACATGTACAGCACTTCTTACCTTCCAAAAAATTTCAGAAAATTCAGAAATTACATGCTGAAAACGTCATTTTAAGATGATGTAGCTGCATGTTATCATTCTAGATGTTCAAAGAATTCTTACAAGTATGAAAGTATTTCAGGTAATGACTTACAGCATTTTAACATATTGCAGTTAAACTATCCTTTTATTATCTCAGACTGTACTTTAAAATACTGGAGCACTCTAAAGCACTTGTTTCCAATGTATTACATTTACGGCACTGCAGAATTTCTATAATATTATGCTGCTTCTTTGAGTGACACATGTTTTACACAAGGATGGAATTTAAGCAAATGGAAGTATCTGTATATTACATGTAGTGTGTAGTTGGTGCCTCGCCTGCCTTTCTGAAAAGGAAGGATTAAAGTAGTAAACTACCACTCATTTCATTCATAATAAAAACTCCGTAGAAGAAAACATTATGTCCCAACTGATTACAAAAGCCTATTTAATGAAATGCATATTTTTGAAGACTCAGAGCTACTGTAATATTTGCACTATTATTTAAGAACCATTAAGTACAATTGTGACAGTAAGGCTATTAAACATTTTATAGTCTGCTCAGTGCAGGTTATTTTCCACATCAACTTTCACTCTTTTACAATATTGTTCTAATAATTCAACACCTAAGCAATGCCTCACTTCAACAGATTAAGGTTAGCAGGACATTTTTCTGGAAAGGGATAAAAAACAGTTTTCTGGCAAAAAAAGCTTACCTCATCTACGTAAATGGTCGTTTAAAATAATTTGCTGTCTCTAGGTCTCTCTAACCTTGCAAGGAAAATTTTAAGCGTTTCAGAGGCAAATTTACATAAATGCAATAAAAGTTTCAAACCTTGGATTTGTACTTCCCGAAGTACCTTTTTGCCATTAACATTTGGGTTTAATGGCAACAAGAAATGAAGCCTTTGTTCTAGCTATTTGTTGTAACAGCATCTCCATACAGTTCTCTAGATGAAGATATTCATTAGTTAAATGAAGCCAGAATATGAAAGTGATTTAAAGGCAAGAAGAAGAAAAAAGTCTAATCTTGAGCAACGTGTGGAAAACATTCCCCAGGATGGCCCTGTTCAGAAGCTGGTGCAGAATTTGTAGCTAACTGTACCATGAGGGAACGATGCTACTCCTTGGAGCTGATGTGGATGCACTTTTGACCCCAGGCAAATGTATGGCTGTCATAGATTCAAACATCATTTGACAGCTAGAAGCATGCTGTTATGAATTTTTGATAAAGAAATTGCTTTGGTAAACTCTGTAAATCATATCACATTTCCAAGTCTATAGCTGGTCATAAAGTTTAAATCTAGATTTTTGACCTTTGATGGCTGTCTTTCTCAAACCTTTCTAATAGAAATGGCCTTCAACTACAATCAGGATCTAAATCTTCCCCCAAGTTTATGGTTGTTCAGTTATGCCAGCCAATCAAAGTACTTTCTGTTTAAAACCAAAACCATTTTTAGGCTATCTATTGTGTCATGAAATTTGGCTAGAAAAAGGGAAAAAGCCTAAGTGCTGGTACATTGGTGTCTACACTAGTTCTGGTGGCAGGAAGTATTGAACAAAATATATTCCCCATTGTGAAGGAATGCATTTCTGTGCAAAGCTAAATGTTTTTCATTTGACCTGTATGCCTGTTATGATGGCAAACATTATCAAGCATACCAGGGACAGAGTGGAAAGAATAGGATAATTTTTGGTGAGAAGGGAATATGAAAAAAAATCTCAATTATTAAGCAAGAAAAAAGTGATTTAAGGCAAATACAATGCATTAGTAAGAGCAATTAGCACCTTTAGGATAGCTACCCAGCACTTCTCTACGTTAAAACTCTAGATCACAGAATATTCTTGATTCATATTACAAGTTTGATTCATGCTACATGTTAAGTTCCTATATACAGATAATTCTGGCACCCAGCTAAACCATAAGATAATCCATATTAATTGACTGAAAATCATTAAAACTCTACACATAATAAAAAAGAGAGTTATTTCTGTTAAGATACTTAGCATTACTGAATAATCCTCCCAAGAGTTCATTTCAGTGACTTTATCCTTGCAAATCCAAAAGATTATTTAAGGTTTCTTTCAAACCTTAAACATTTCAAACCTTAACATTTTCAAACACGTCCATTGTGTGTTCCTACTCTAGCATGGCACTCTGTGCATTTTTTTTAAATTAACCCTATAAAAGGGCATTACCGCATGTAAGAAAGTTTTAAGACACGCAAAATACTTTAGAAAAAAATATGAGTCTTCAAAAGCTGACAAAGGAATTTGTTAGATCTTAGATTGAAGATTTTCCCATTATGATTGTAAGAGTAACACAAATTATCTTTTTGGGTTTTTTCCTCTCTCTCAAAAATTTAAGATTTAACTAAAGCTACCCTGAATTCAAAGACAAAATTTGTGATTTTTTTAGAGAGACATAACACTTGAAACTATTAGATTGTACCCTTAATAGAAAATATCCATAAAAATCCCAAATTTACAGGGAGGGTGTAACATCTAGGAGATCTTAAACTTGAACCTATGAATTATAAATAATTTTGGTTTTGATGTTTAGTGGTTCCCAGTAAAAGTAATATGACAACAATTTTCTAAACATAGCATTGATAACTACTGAAGTAAGTTGTGCTTTAAAAGACAACTTTTATTCAAGCTTATTTATATTTTACTTTCTACAAAGTTTTTATGGCTCAATTTTTAAAAATCTACATATGAACAAAACATATGACAAACTGTCTTTATGGTGAGTTCTGTAAAGAATCTTAAGAATAATAACAAATAAACTTCCTTGGCTTTAAAACACACTGTGTGTCTCTTGCTGGTCATTATCGGCCTTTGCTGAGACGCAGATTAGTTCTGGCACCAAAAAACCACAGTGAATAACTGCCCAGGTAGGAAAGATGAAACATCTGGACTTTTTTTTTTTTTAATAAATTTTTTCCCCCCTAAATTGCCATGAAAACAGTTAAGGGAGACTGGACATCAAGATTCTAAGCATAGAATGGACATTTCTAAGAAAAAAAATTTAGACAAGTTTTTGCATACATAAGGACTTTTTTTCCCCCTAGGCTACCTACAAAGTTGTCTCTTTTCTCCCAAGCACTAATCACGCTAATGGTGCCTATAAAGCCTCCTACACCCTCAGGCCACCACAACTACAATAAAAATATTTGAAGAGGAAAGAAATTAACACAAAGACTGAAAAATTTGTTTTACAACTTTCAGCAACTAGTTCTTTCCCCTTCTTTTCACTAATTACAAATTCTTATTACAGGTTTTTCACTTGGCAGCTGGTACTTCAGTGAAGTACTAGAAAATACTCCTGGCTCCCCAGTGTGATTTCACAGCTGTCAACTGAAGGAAAAGAATATTTGAACATGTTATCAAAAATCCTAAACTTTTTAACTCTTAAGAATATTAGGGAATCCTTTTATAGTTTTCTTTTTCAATCCTTCTTCTCCTCTTAGCCTTCCTCTGCCTAATCTTGTTTCTATTTTTTTCTTATTTCTTTGCCTCTTCATTTATAATAACTTGGTGTCTCATCATCTGCCATTTTCTGTTTTTTGTTTATTTTTTGTTTCTAGTAATTCGTCTTCCTTCCTTCCAGCCCTCAGTTCTGCAAGGAGATAAGATACATATGAATATATAGAGAAACATTTTAGTTTCATTGAAGTTGATAACAGCTCTCACTGACATCAGCAGAGACAGGATTTTAGTTGTGTACTGATATTAGACGTGATGCTACCAGTTTTCCCCCTTGTTTGTTTTTCATGTGGATTTTTGATAAATAAATTACTTCAGAAAAGTTATACTGCATTTCCTATTCACAATGGTAAAAATTATCTGATATCCACACATAATATGACACGTTTTTGAATGTACTGTCCTTTAGAAATTACATCCTTCAAAGTTTTAGAGCTGTAACTGCTTTTGTCCTTCTCTGAAAGGGACCTCCTCTCTCATGTGCCCTCTTCCTTCACCTGCATCCAGTTAGGAAACAGCAAACTCTAGCCCTAATTCCAGGCTGCTGAAGTGGATGCTACGTGGAGAGCTCATAACCCAAGAGCCATTAGAAAACAGTTTTCTCTAGGCCTGTACCACCATCCCACAGCCCCAGGTATTTTTGTCAGGTTTACTTTGCCTTTTTATAGTTAGCCATCAGATATTTATTGTTTTAGTTACAAAATGCTTTTCTTTACGAGTGTATAAATACATTTCAAATTAGAGTCCAATCACACTCATTAGCATTTAAGTCAAGACATACTTCCCTCATCATTCGAGCTACTCTAGGCTCCTGCTAGTGGAACAGTGCAGTCTTTGGAATTTTCTTTTGCAATGTTACCAACGGAATCCTTTTAACTCTTCTGTCATTTTGCTACCTTTCTTCTGGCAGTAATACCCAGCATGGATGGCACGAGACATTCGTCCTTACAGATTGCTGCTTTATTCAAACAGCTGTTCCTCCTGCACCAAATATAAGGTGGATGAGAGAAACAGACTTCGTGAAGCCATATTTCAGGATGAACATTTTTACGGCTTTAGTGTTGCTTACAAATCAATTCCTCTGAGTTGGGCTACCATTAGCAGCTTTTAAGACTGCCTGGAGCTGCCATTCACTGCTGCTTTGACACATTAATGTATTAATGGTAAGTGCAGGCTGACATAACTTCTCTGAAGTACTATTACAGTAATTACCAGGAGTCTGCGATATGACATGCAAAGTTAAGAAAGGTGACACAACTGTATGTAGATACTCATACACTCTTAAAACGTTCATTCAACACTGACAGCTCGTAATTAAGGAACTGCAAAAACATTGAGGCAAGGACTGTCTGCTATGTACAGTGTCAGAGAAAACAAGCGTGAATGAAAAAGGCAATTATGTAAAAATGATGGCTGGTGCTATCAAACAATTCCATTTCAGTGAAAAGAGGTTAAGATAATCAGAGTAAAAAGTACTCAGTTGGCTCACTTCAGTTCTTTCACAGAGAAAAATGTTAAAATCTCATTAGTGTTTTGTAAAATGATGCAAATTTGCAAAGCCATTTGGGAGGCAGCAGATGGTGGTAATGAAACCTGAGTCTGTGTTTAGAACCTTTGAAACTTGGAACAAGATGTATTTCTGGATTTCTTCAATTACCACAGATGTGGCCTAACGTAAATTAGTGAGATCATGGAACATTATCTGGAAAAGAGGTTTTTACTATTACAAGTCATTTACTGTATTCTTTCTCAATCAGGTTTATTTTTCCTAAGATAAGCGTTACTCTGAAATACCAATTAAGAACACTGAACATTACCTCCTTCCATCTAAAAACCACTCTTTTCATCTCCCACGTGTATCGTTCCACAAACTGGTTCAGTAGATCAAGTACTTTAATATCAACAGTTCTCAGCTGTCCTTCTTTCACTTGGAGCTAGGGACCATCATTATTTGACAATTCATTGCCTCATGGTCTGATGCCTGAAGTGCTCCATAGGAGTAATTCCTTGGAAACCTCTTTGTGATATGCCACAGATGGGATTACTTTGAGCAAACACGAGCTTCTGGCTTGAGGCTGCACAGGTATCCTTGGGATTCTGAAGGCTTTACCGAATATTTAAACATTACACCTAAGATGATGAAATTACTATTCTTAGAGAGACATAGCCTCGTAAAATTTCTGTAGGTCTTTTGGTAGATATGTGAAAAGAAATGTACAACCATGTGATATGAACTCAAAAAGATTAAGCCTTCTAAAGGCTGTTCAATACATTTGAAGCTACTCAAGGAGACTGGGGTTTTTTTGCTTGCATATAAAGAGATGAA
This sequence comes from Leptocoma aspasia, assembly GCA_013399835.1. Taxonomy (NCBI): domain Eukaryota; kingdom Metazoa; phylum Chordata; class Aves; order Passeriformes; family Nectariniidae; genus Leptocoma; species Leptocoma aspasia. Next base: position 456,493 of record VXAX01001457.1, on the reverse strand, counting down.
GGGTGAAATTAACCTTTTCACAAGGTTTATTTTATGTTGTTGAAACTCTTCCTTTCCTGCCAAAAACCCAGCTTGAATAGACTATTATTTCCTTCACATCCCAATCTGCAAATGTCAGGTCAAGAAACAGGCTTCCTTAAACTCATATTTGATACTTGTATTACAACCACGTTCAGCATGTAAAGCGTTAACTCTTTTAGGAAAACATATTTTCAAATCACCATACCTAAAGCTAAATCAGTGTTTAGCAAGAACAAGAGCTGATTAAGGACATCAACAGTTGGATGTTAATTGTCTACAACCATAAACTATTTCTATATTTAGCCAAAGACACATTTTAAATCACTGCAGTTTACTTTATAATCTGAAATGAACAGCAAGAATATGGGTGATATTTTACCTGATTCATAAATATTTAAAAGTCTGCTGATTTTCAATCATATCTTTCTGCAACCTGTTTTTCTTAAATACTCAATTTAGTGACAGGCTATTTTCAGCAAAATAGCACAATTCTCATTCTGCTAGGAAAAAAATTAAAATAACAGAAAATCTTTAAGACTAGGAAGTTCCTTAGGATGATTTATTACCTAAATAGTACTAATGTATTTCAAAAGCAAGCTAAACATTTATTTCTGTTGCTCCTATTCAGAAATTCTAGTTTCCAGCTTGCCAGTTTGATATACGGTTCTTCATATGTCTCAAGTTTTGCACTGTTGTCATAAAATACAAAGCTGATTTGACATCAATAACTATTTTTATTCTTCCCAGGCAAGAATATTGGAACTTAATAAATATAAAATACTCTATAAATAATACACTTCTTGAAAAAAAAAAATCCCAGGGGGCCTTTTGGTGGGAAAAAAAGTTTTCTCTGCTCTTTCTACAGCATACAGAAATTTTAGGTTTAAATGTAAACTAACTTCATAGACAAGATTTTACCTGTTCAGAAACATCAACCAGTTTAGGCAAACCAATGTTAGACATGAACTGTGATGTGCTGGAACGTTTAAATACTACATATGAATATAGAAACACATGCATTTATAAATAAAGATGTTTGTTAGATATTTCCTTCCTCCACCATAACTGGATGTTTTTGAATAGGCAGATATTGGAAGCATAAGATGTTCACCACACCAGTGGTGCTTCTCTAGCAATAAAATGCTTTGTAGCCTGGTAAGCTGACTCTAATGCAATGCACTGTAACAGTACAGTATTGACTCTGGCTCTTCACTCACTGAGCATGCTATCTTAACCAGTAACCAACTTGTAATCCCACCACTAGGCACATAAACAAAGCTGTTTTCAAGAAATTTAATAGTTGAATATCATAAACATACCCTTTTCACAGGCCTACTCTTCCCCAGAACTAAACCAGCAAAAGTAAAAGCCTGTAAAGTGCTCTTTCCAACATCATTAAAAGTATTTAAAATAAAATTCTTCAGGTGACATCATGCTGTGATGACAAAGACTCATATAATGCACAGTTAGTAATTATATTTATGTACGTCAATTGCTACTCAATAGCTGTGCCTCAAAACAAATCAAAGTTCCTTCAGGAAGAAAGTGTATTTTCAGGACAAGTGAAAAATAAGTACCCAAAACAATACAACAGTTGGTTACCACAAATTAAATTGCTTTCTTAAGAGTCACAATTGCAGGAGATCTTAAAGTTACTTAAATACACCAGGTTATTTAGAAAGTGTAACTTCCTTTTGTGTAAGAAGAGAAGGATATAAAAGGAAAATTATGTACAGCTCTGTACAACACACAGAAGAATTAACTACTTTCTTAACATGGATCTCTTTAATATGAAAATTTAAAGGTTAAAACATATCAAATTCATGGAGGAAAGGTAGCTATGAAGTGCTAATATGTTTTGATTTTTTTTAGATGGGGAAGAAGACAAGGAGATCCACCAGAAATATAGATGTTGTATCCAAGTTCAGTTGAACAACTTCAAGTTAGACAATCCAAAATTAAACAAAAACTTTCTTTTACCTTAATTAAACCTTTGACTTATACAGCACTGCAATACATCAAAATAAACAGAAGCATCTCTAAAAACTACACACCTTGTGTTCAATTAAACACAAAAAGTAATTCCAGCATGTCAGATGACGATAAACAAATATAGAAACAGCTATTAAAGATTTACACATGTATTTTATGCTGTAGATTATGACCAAAGAGTGCAATGTTAGGGAACAGATAACCCCAAATACTTTACTTCTGTAATGAGCTTTTCCAAGTATGTTTAAATGTAATAAACAACATTGCATAGAGGTGGATAATGTTGAAAGTAACCTTAGAAAATCTAATGTAAAAAATGTTACTAGATTACTTAACTTGTTCCACATGAATAACAAACAGTTTCAACCCTACATATTTAAGAAAGATTCAGATGTATCACTTCTGGAGTTAGTACAAATTCTTTTGTAGAGTTTTTCTCTCTTTCAACAATAGCAATTTCTTTTTAATGCAATTTAGGAACAGTATTGTAATGTGCTCTTTTCTATAGCACATAATAAATCTTCATAGCAGCCAGAATGTGTGTTGGGCTCCAGATTACTCATTCAGTGAAGGCTAAGATTTATGAACTGGAAACAGATAAACATGTTTCTTAATTTTCAAATTATGAATTCTGACATCACAGAACATAAACCTTTGACATAAAAACCCATCTATCAGGATCTAATCTAAAATTAGACACAAGATAGTAGAAGGAATGGTTCACTCCACATCTAGCAATCCTTTATTACACAAGAATAAATCTCAAATCAGTACAAACTATTGGGAAAACCTAAAGTCATTAATAAAGAATCCCCGGGAAAAAAATACGGAAAAGATGTACTTCAGAGTTTCTTTGTATAAAGTAAACACAAGAACCTTGAGTGATACTTTTTCTGTCTGGAAATCTTCTTTGCAGGAGCAAGACATTTATACAATGCCCAATGTACTGCACTCCTCTTTCATAAAGATTTCATGAGTCTGGAGCAAAATAAACAGAATGACTGAAGCAACGGCCTTGGGAAAACAAGTAAATAGAGCTCATTTCATATGCAAAAACAATAATGAGGAAAGATCAGTTACTGCAGCTCTAATAACAAACAACAGATGGTTCATAACAGAAACTTAAATAACACTGTGTGTTTCAGGTGAGCAATCCACACCAGGGACTGCAATATTTTCTGCCACTCCCCTAGATTTTAATTTTACTCTGGAAGTGCAAAGCAAGTGCCACAGCATCCTGGACTTCCCCACAGTATTTTCTTGCTGCACATCAGCGTTGCTGTGATACAGAATAACTGGAATAGCCCCCAAGACTCCCCCCATTCTTAGCCAATACATATATGAAAAGAGTTTCTGGCATCAAAAGCTAATAAAATAATAAAAATATTTTTGAAAATGGATGTGCTGGATACAGTCTCAAGTTATAGTTAACAAAATTCACATATCTGCACCTTTCCATATGATCATTGTATGAAATACCCCTCAGCAGGATCTGAGAATAGGGGAGTATTTGCCTCAGGTTTCTGGCAAGAGCAAAACATTTTATCACTGTAGAAATCTAAGTTACACACACAGATTTTCTGCCACACTCCTTCCCTGCCTAAATTTTACCCCCTACCTACAAGGAAGACAATGGTATCTCAGTCCTCATACTTGATTCATTGTTGATCCCATGCAAATTTAATGTTCAGAACAGTAGCTGCAGCAACAGATAGTTTTCATATCAGAAAATGAGGAAGAAGAGGTGACAAACTTGAGGTGGATAATAGAGTCTTGCCTTATGTCTAAAAGCTGTTGAACAAATTAATTAGCTATATCTTTAGAAAAAGCAACTCTATATAAATGTTTTAAAAAATACATCTTTCAGGTTTCACATTCCAAAGCCTTGATTTAATTTGAAACAAATTTGAAAGTGACCAGAAAGCAAAGGCTATCATTTGGACTAACGGACAAGTGTGATGCACTATTTCTTTCAAATACATTAGGGTTTATATCATAACTAAAATAATAAATCACAATATTGTCTCTTTTTTCATGGGTATATGAAGCAATTGCAAGATCCATAATCTCAACACATACCTCCTCTAGCTGAAGTGACACTACAGGAACCAAAGATTTATGTCTGACTGTGGTATAACTGCAATTGAGGCAACCACTAAAAGACTTGGCAATCTGCCTATGTGTTTGTGACCATCCACTTTTACCTTTACCCATTCCTAAGCACAGGGTGGCCACAGCAACCTAGCCCCAACCCCTGAGAATCCTGAGTCTTAAGTAGAATTAGTGTCAGTTTTCATGTGGTACTAAAATATCTCAAGGCATCAGTAGTTTAGCTTCTGCATTAGCTCCAGTAGCTTGTCCTTTAAAGTAGATTAAATGGGTAATTTTAGACACTCAAAATTCATCTGATTTTGCAAAGCAGCTTGCACAGCTACATTGGACTTTACTGATCTGTGATAACAACCTTTATCATTATAGCTCGATAGATGGAATAAATTGAAACAAAGATTCCTAAACAAAGGCTCCAGAATACCCACAGTATATTTCTACATTTACCTTCAGATATTTGATAAAGTTTTCTTACTTATTTGCACATTCTTGATTACAAAGGCACCTTTTCCAGCTCTATGTGAAGAATCAGTTTATATAAAAGCTAGAGTTGCTTAAGAGTAGAAAAAACATTCAAAATTAAGATAAAGATGCATAAACAGGCATGTAGGGAACTGCAAAATAGCTTCCTAGCTGTAGGTTGTAGTTCACCTGTATACTTAAGAAGCAACAAAAAAACCCTGTGTTCCAATCAACCTGCTTATTATTTCAAATATGAAATATTTGAAATAATAAGCAGGTTGATTGGAACGTGACTCTGAATGAGTCACAGATATGTGATTACTATACAAAGCACAAAACAAGTGTCTGTATATACAAATGAAACACCAAATACTGAAATCACTTACAAAAACCTGAGGACATTTACATACACTTTTTTATTTTGCAAGCACCTGAATACATGTACAGTGACAGGCATTAACCAATGTGTGTCTACTGCTAATGATAACTGTGAAACTAACTAAAATTCAACACAGATGCAAATTACATCTTCGGGACCAAAATATCACCCTGTCTGTTCAGAAAAAAAAAAACATGAACATTACTCCTCTAGGTCACAAAAAATGGTGTTATGTGACTGAGCATGGAAAACATAACTTGAGAATGCATTTGAGATATGGGAAATTTTAAATATTTCATGTAATTGCAATCTAAGAAATTCTGAAAACCACATGAAAACAATAAACACATAAATGATTGTCCTGAACAGCTTTTCTCTATTTACTATTTGTCAAGGAGAGAAATGTTTTATTTCTTTTGAAGGAAAGCAACTTCTAAGAGCTGTAAATGAAATGAAAGTTACCTGTCACTTTACCTGCCAAATATATATGTTAACTGCCACATAGTCAAGCTTTTCCAGAAGACCCTAAATATTTAATGTTTTCTAGGCCTCCTTGTTATGCTGAAGGTGCATTCAATCACAGGTGTCATATGCTTGTACACGAAAATATGACTTCTGCATAGCAGAGGATAATTCCTAAGCCTTGCATGCCTAAAACTGGGTCTCTTTCTGAAGGTCAGGATGGACAAGTGACAAAGCCTGTGACAGCAGACAGGCTACCCTGAGCTCTGGGCTCCACACCATGAGCAGCTCAGGGGCATGGAGAAGGCACAGTACTTCTAAAATTGCCACCCACAGACAAGAATCTCACAGTGAATTCAGGAATGTTCTGAGTTAAGCAGTGATCCAGAGCAAAGATTTTGAAGGACTGCAATTATGATATTAGCTGCTTTCTTTTCAGACAGGCTGTCTTTAGATATCTCAATCCTGCAGCAGCTCTTAGAGATGTATGTGAGGTCTGATATGATTATCCTGCCTTTGATTAAAAGAAAGAGACTAAGTTACTCAGGTCCTAATTATTTTTAAGGTTTTTTTTTTTTTTTTTGTGAATCTTTTCAAGGATCATTTATACATTTTATCAGTATTGGACATGCCAATTAGAGAGACTATTTCAATAGTTAAACAGTGTAAAATAGTAATGAATAAAATTCACATATAACTCCACGTAGACTTCCGTAACAGAGTTTAATTAAGCATTAAGTGAGTTGAAACACTTCAGTTGGTTCCTTTCATAAAAGTAAAGTTCATTCATTTTGACTTCTTATGTAAGTCTGCTTCTTAGAAATGTCACTTTAAAATATTATTTCTACTAGCAATTGTTTACACTTTATTTGAAATCAGAACAGGTTTTATTCCATAGCATTTCAAGAGCTCTATATATTCTTATGGGGTTTTGCCTAACAAAATATGAACAGATATGTAAGATAAAAGTTGTAACTTAATCCCCTGAATAGATGCAAAACAAAATGTCTTTACTGGTATGGAAGTGTTGCTAAACCTAAGAGAAAGGTTTTCCTGTATGTTCATAAAAGACCTGTGTTTGAACTTTTTTTTTTTTAAAGATGCCTTATTTGGAGAAACCCAAAAGACTCAGATAAAAATATTTGAGTTTTGACATTTCTTACTTCTACTTGGATAAAAATCTCTTTAGTAAAATGGGAACTTCTGAGTAAACACTGCAAGAAGTGGTTCTTTATTTAAAAAGTACATTATATAATTAATGAGATTTCTGAATGTGGAATTAAGAAACTGTAGGTGTAGGAAAATGTCTCTGGATTTAATGAAACTGAAGCTTCTTCAATTTTATACTCTACAAATTGTGTGAAAATTCTAATCCATGTTACAGTAGTACTCTTATTAAAAGTGTGCTTTTAGTCAGTTCTGGGGAGCAAAAAAAACCCCAGATTTTGATTCAAAAAGACAAGTATACACAGGAAAATATTTAAACAACAGCTTTAGACTACAAATAAGCAACACTATATTCGGGATAGAAAATGAAGAATAGAAATGACATTGGCCTATATGTTTTTTAAACTAAATAACATAGATAACTACTTTAATTTCCTCCCTGAAATATATTCCTTTTCCCTATAATACACAAAATTTAGTTGAGAATTAGCAATCCCCATAGCTGTGGAAGAGTACAGTAACACAAAACACCTTCGGAAGTGTATAGGCCCTTTCTACAGGATCTTACAGATGGATGGGCCAGCATGCGAAGAACGTAACTTGCATGTTCACTGCATTTCTCAGGTGCTGAAAATGTTGTCTAACCAGTTTCAGGAGTCTCTATAAAATACCAAAATAGTCTGAAAAAGAATGTCTGTTACCAGCTAGGAGGCATTAAAAGTTTCTGTTACAAATTAGGAGGCATTAAAAGAAGAAGTTTCTGTCACGTTATCAAGACTGTTTTGTACTGAATCTAAGCCAGCCAAGCACGGATGGAGAACTCACACTTCTCTGCACATGGATGTGCACAATGGCACAGGGATGCTCAGAACCTCTGGGAGATTCACATGTCACTCCCTATTTTGCCACTTACATGAAGCTAATTACCAATTCTGATATTGGAGAAATCATTAGGCATATGGTAAATTGAAGGCATGACAGCATTATTTTATAGAAGCTACACTCCTGCTAAAATCTATATGACTAGCTTTTAAGAAGCAAACGGTTATTTATAACCCTGAAAAAAAAAACATTAATATTTATGACATCATAAATCTCCATAGAAGCTGGTGCCTACTTACAGAGGTAAAAGAATTATAGGTTGTTAGTAAGTCTAATTGTTTTGCCAAAATCCCATGGAATGCATATTACAGTGCCTAAGTCATCAGCCTCATCTTCATGAGTACATCATAAATGCCACTATGTAATTTATGTATTCCAGTTTGCCAAGTCACATTAAGTTTTGTATGTCAGAGAAATATTTTGGGAGGAACAGCAAAAGGGCTGAAATACAGATTCATACTCACTTCAAAGGCTTTGCTAATTTTTAAGAACTTTAAATGATGTCGCTGCTCACAAAAGTTTAGTGATTTGGTAAATATCCTGTGAATAGAAAAGTGCAGTTTCTCTACCAGATTAAATACCAGTCAATCACAGCCAAGGGAAGGCTATTAAAAAACAGCATCCTCTTCAATGATTTGTATTCTTAAGGCAAATTTGCGACCTGTGTGTCAAGCTGCCCCATGAAAATAATAATTCTATAAAGGACTCCTCTGAGCAACGAGCAGAAGTATCACAACACCTAAAGACACTGCCTGATAAAGCCAATCAATCATAGTAATTAGACACCAAATCTACCCATGCAAGTTGAAGGACAGTTTAAAACAACGTGCAAAACTCTGACAGAGAGAAACTTGAATTCGATTACTATGCTTCTTAAGTATTTGCTTGAAAAGCATAGATTTAAAACACACATCATTCTCCTGAAACTGATGAAAAGAAATTTATAAACACAAAATACAACAAAGGAAAAACCCCCAAATCTACCCATATTATCTACTCTCATGAACAATATTTTTTATGAGCTGACTACCACTACAAATGCTTCATGTAACAACTGCACAAACTTCAAGCAAGTCAAAATATGAAAATGTCCAAGAGATTAAAAAATAAAAATGTGACTATTTGTTCTATCACAATAATTAACTAGAGCACATAATAAAAATAATTAGAGGAAATTAATTAGAAATATTCAAAAAAGTTATTCAACCCCATAAAACTAAGAACTAGTAGCAATTAGGAGCTGATGCTTGCACAAATAACCATGACTTCAGAATGACATCCCAGAAAACAATATCAGATTTCATCAGACTTGTTACCAATCTGGCCAAATTTCATACAGAAAATCACCTATAGATAATAAGCACAGAATGTGAACACCTGTAAGGGGTTTTCTTTTCAGAATTTAATCCTAGCCTCCAGGAAAAATTTTCTCTGCTGTAAGAAAGAGTACAAGTTAGCACACCAGTAAAGTAAAAGGACTAAACTTAATAGCTTTTATCAAATGGATAGGTATTTTTGGTGTAAATGGAAATTGTGTCAAAAAAGAGATATATAGGAAGGAAAATGGAGACTGTAATTGCCTTAATATAGCACATCAGTGGTCCTTCTAGTTCAGCATTTTGTATTCAGAAAGATGCATAAAAAATGCTTAATGAAGCAAACTGGACATGCATAAATCATCAGCTGCCTTCAGCAAATGCTTCATGAACTCAGAGATGGCTTTACAACATTAGTATTTAAAAAGGACAACCACAGACCATCTCAAATTATTCTTAGAGAAAAAAAAGTGTGTTTAAATCTGCAATTGTCTTTTCTGCAAATTTTATTTTGTGTTTTTGGTGGGGGTGGGCAGGGACAGAAGTGCATTCCCTATCACTCCTTGGTATTCAGGTCATACTTACTGATGTAGAATAATATATTTTGTCAGCCTATATTTTAAGAACTTGTCTTGTGATAATTTAGAAACATAATGAATTACAGATGTAGGGCTACTGCAGGCTTGCATGAATTGCTTGTTCTTGAAGATTACTGTGATTTTTTAGTTTACATCAGTAATTTAACTACTCCTTGTTTGTTCCAGTCCCTTATGATCACATATATCCATACTTTATAAAACAGAGGGAATAATTTATGAATTGCCATGCAGTTAATGAATCACAATAAAATCACACTGTAGGATATGACTAAATTCTAATATAGCAAAAAGACACAAGATCTAATTAAATTAGTGTTTCCAGTAGCATAAGAGCCAGAGGAAAGAAAGACTGCAGGACAACAGTGATTGAAAGTTACTCTGAGTCTAAAACCAATCTACCGGGTCAAAGGGACAAAAAGCAGGAATAGAACAAGACGATGATTCATTAGAATCTCGTATCAAAATGGTGACACTTAACAAATCTCTGCAAGGTTGTGATAAAGGGCACATGCCCTGTCCTTCCTCATCCTCACATCCACAGGGGCCTGCCTCTGAAAGCTGCACTGAACCTTCCACAGTGGCCTCCTAAGCGTGATTCAATGGGCATTTACAGACTCAGTTGTGATTTTGGGGGGTGTTCTTCACTTTGTGAATAATTGTTGAATTCATTTACACAATCATTTTGAATACAAGTGTCTACTTTGGCTTCAGTGAGCAAAGAATAAGCATAAGGAGGAAATTCTTTGAATGACTTGCACTTAATGATGGTCATCCTTCTGTAGATATATTCCCTGGCCACTTAACAGTATCTCCTCTATTATCATTGTCACTCGGTTTATCCAGAATTATGTTATTGTGGCCATTCAGCTGCACAATTAGCTCATAAAAGGAGGCCATGGGCCTCTTCAGGTCTATTGTAAACTGTGTCTGGTGAATGATTTGCCCCAGCTGGGGGTACAGCCCTGCTGCATGGCAAGGCAGCATTCACAGACAGCTGAATTTTGATATGGCATTATTAGATGGAGTGAATGAGTTCTTTGTGAATATACCAGGAAGTCAGAAAGGAAAGTAGATCTATTTTTCAAACAGATCCTTCCCTCACTAGAAATTGCCTGTACAGCACCTTCTCTAAGCAAAGTAGGATTCATTCTCAAAAGAAAAATTAGGGTTCTACAGTAAGTATTATCCAGTTGGTCCTATATGCCTACTAGGTAAAAATATATGAAAAAATACAGGACCATGGTAAAAAAAAGTACACAATTTCCTTTTATTCAGACATAATTTTAACTGCATACTTCTATGACAAAAGTTGGTGTTTGATGTTAGAGTGAAATACCACTGTTCATAAGCGACTAAAGAATTCTCCTAAAAAAGACTCTTTGTAATACAGTGTTCCAGTCCAGCTCTTAAAAACTCCTTTAATTCATATCACTTGTGCCTGCGTTTTCTTTTTTTTTCCTCTCCTCTCTGGATGTTTCACTTACAGAAAGATTTTAAAAAATCAGAAATGTATTGTTCGTTACTCTGGTCGCAGTTACCAATTAGCAAGTAGTGCTAGACTTCAAACACTCCTCAAGTGCAGCAAATTATGTGATCTGCCTTGTTCTAATACTCTATATTCCCATTCAATTACAGCAATGCTTCATTGCAGGGGTCACACAAAGTGAACAACAGAATTTTTTTGTAAATTAATGACTGCTTTGGTAACTGTAGGAATGCTAAATTTCAAGTTCATCATTAAAGGAAACTCATTACTATTAACAGTTTCTGCATATGTTCTCAGTGTGCTCAATATCTACTGAATCCACACAGTTAACCAATGAGCAAGGAGGTTAACGTAAAAATTTTAAAAGCCCATTTCTTCCCCTTCTTCTGTGCCTTCAGATGAAGCATTGGAACCGGTAATGCCTGCACCCAAGTTTAAGTCACCAATGAATTGTGGTTCCACTATCATTTCCTGTTCAGAAGGACTGGCAAACAGAATAGGTTTTTTTCCTTACTCAAAGTAGGCAAAAGGTGGGCATTACCTGCATTTCAGACCACATGGCAAGTTTAGTGCCCACAGCTAGTGGTCATTAAAATACAAGTCATAAAGCCTGTGTATGATTTCCTTCAAGGTCCTGCTCTCTGGTCTCTCTTATTTTTCAGAACTACAAAACATGCAAGACCATCATTATGCTCAGGGAAAAACCATCACTGGTTGATGATAATTTAGAGAGGTTCAAGGAATAAACATGTTAGGTGATGTTTATATGACTGAGGAAATTTCCTTCAATGCATAGATAAGCAAAGCCAGTCTTAATAAGGAATGGTGAAGTTACATGACTTAGTGCCACAAGGACAAAAAAATTAACCATATTGAATGGGATGTTGTTCATTATAATGAGCTTCATCTAATTCTGTTCTTCAGAAATCTTTATTTATCTAACTTACAAATAATTTGTTAAACAAAAGCACTTCACGATATTAGTGCAATTTACATCAAATGCACTAGAGAAAATCACCCAATACCATTTTCTAAACCATTTACTATTATGAACTAGGAACTAAATGAGAAAATTGCATTTCATGATTTGCAGGCTATTTAAAAAATCTCTACACCTGAATTCACACAATCTGCATTACTTTGATTCGCTCTCAGTGGTAAAGGGCCTTAGTAAAGCAGAGAACCAGAAACAATACTCTGTGAATTAAACTAAAAAAATGTGTGAAGTGCCTCTAAATCTGCATGAACAAGACAATGCTTTTGGTTTCTCCTCAGACTTGGGTACCTGAGAGGGGGAACTCACCTCCCATCTTGGTTTGGTTTATTTCCAAAGCAAACAGAAGACAGGCGTGATGAAACAAGGTTGATTATTTTCAAAAGCAGAACATATGTGAGGGTCAACATTCAGAGACATCATTAGCATTTTGTTGTCTGAAGAAGTTTGCATGAAATGCCTCAAATGTGATTGAGTCAACTGCCCTCCACTCCAAAATACTAATAAACGTTTATATCAATATAAATTTTTCAGAAATTCAAGCAGATGCAGTAAAAAAAAAATGGTAAAACCTTAAAAAAACCTATTTTTTTTTCCAGAAGTCAGTCTTTGGAGATGTACTAAAAAAATCTTATACTAACAGATCTTTTTATTCTGTAGAAAAGTAATTATTTAATTTAAAAAAAATTATTAATACAGAACTCACCGTGAACATTTTTACACAATCCAAGCAGTCTTTAAATATATAAACTATTAAACAGTAAACTTTGTTTTAAGGTCAAGAAATGATAAACTCAGAAGGCTTATGGTTTACATTTGATATAAATCTGTGATGTGTAGTGTCTAATTTACAGGCCTTCTATCTTAATATTATATTCTTTTTCTTAAGGCCAGGAAACAGTTTCTGTTCAATAATCACAGACGGGCAAAAGACATTTCCAGGAATATAAGGATTACACAAAGAGCAAAATGAACAGTTTTCTTCTATTAATTGCTTTAGAAAAAAGTGCGGTTTTATTCATTGCATTAGCAATAATAAATTATTTTATTATTTTATCATCTTTTTCTCTTCCCTTGTCTGTTTTGCTGCTTTTGCAGCATAAAATTAGTGGGGCTTAATTTGTTAAATGAGGTGATGGACAAGTTTAGTCATAAAAACTTCAAATAAATGCTTAATTCAGAATCCACTCTATACAGCAATAGGAACTAAGGTCACATCAACACAAGCCACTGTGCTAATAACAATCTATTACAGTCATCACACTTTTTTAATTGCAGAAGTTCCAGAAAGCAAATTTATTAAATTGTGTGGGTTTAGTTTTTATCTGACAGTATTTGGTCAAATGGAGTGGAGCCAAATTGCTAATTAATATCTCAGACTATGAACATGAAATTTGTTACAGATAACTCTCATCACATTTACTTACACAGCAATGACTATTTTCCCTCTTCCCATGCCCCTAAAGGTCTTTGGAATGTCAGAAAAATTGAGAAACATGAAAGTAGCTGTATCACAGCTAAAGAAAACAGATATGCTAGTTTAGGGATTTACAGAAGCCTCTAGAAAGGATGGTACCGAAAACAACAAGGCAAAATTGCCTAACCTAATTCTATATATCAGGTCAGGAGAAAATAGAGGCCACTGAACTTCTTTTTCTTCCTAAAATAAGCCCTGTTTAGAAAAAAAAAAACAGTTCCTAAATCACATTGTGTTGCGCAACAAAGATAACAATGAAATACTGCAGACTTCACATTTTCCTGGAGAGCAAGATTAAGAGTTCCGCAGTTAGATTTCCTCTCCATTTTATAGGCTCTGGATCCCACATAACTGCTAAATGTCTCCAGAGATTTGGAAAACTTGTACATAAACTGTGGAATGAAAATAAAGTGTCCTAAGTGTGCAGCTATAACAAATACATCCCTGATTACACATGGCAAGCATTGTAGCAGTGTGATAGAGCAGAGACCATACACACCAAGGTCATGTGAAATTTTATGTGGGATTTATGTCAAAAAACAATGGAGCTGCTAAAAGCATCTTAGTCATTCTAAGCTTCCTTAAGAAGCATCTTTGTAGAAATACAGGAAAATAATAAGAAAAAGTGTGACTAATACAACTTTCCATTGCTATAGTAATTAGTGATATCAATAGCAATCCATGAAACATTTGCTATAAAATCTTGACACAACCAAAGTCAAATTACTTCATTGTTCCTCCCTATCTTATACTTCTAAGTACTGAAGGTGAAAATATGAAATATCAAGAACAAGATGTTCCATCCAAGAAGTCTGATAAAACCAATATTAAATTTGATATCAAATTAAAACTTGAAAACTCAAGAGCTTAAAAGACAGTCAAAGGTTAAAATAAATTATAATATTTGATGTGCATTACTGTGTATGAATAAGAGTACAAATTTTATGATAGCACATTTAGTAAGGTAGTAACAGCATGGGTAGTGTGCAAAATTTTGAGGTACAAGCAGATTTTAACAAAAAAATAGCAAGGAAAGCAACTTTGTGAAAATGAGTTTGACATTGCAACTCATTTTTACAAACTCTAGATAAAATTGGCATACAATTTTTCTGTTTATTGGCATGCATTTTTCCCTGAACAATTTTACTTTTACTTTGACCATTGATTTTCATACTGATTTTTTTAAAAAACTCTTATAAAATACGTATTTAAACACTTTCATTTACATTTTAAACACATAGAAATTGCCACATTAATCACTCTGAGCTTTAAAAGGGAATTAACAAGATAGCTAAAGCACTAATTATGGCTATTTTGCTCTAATAAGAAATAATATTTCCCGCATGTGCAATATACTCCTTCCAAGAGTAAAAGTCTCCTTCATCACTTTAATATGCCTAAGGGTCAAACTTTGCAGAGTTGTTAAAGCTGGGGTAGATTTCATCATATAAAATATATATTAAAAAATCTGGCATCTACTGCATGCCCAAGTGTAAAACAGCATGGGCTGCAGTAAAGAGCCACAAATACAACTCTAAAAGATTATGGATGCCTCAAGTCTACTGTGTCATAAATTCCTTTCCTGTCGTGTTCTCAGAAGGTTGCCTCAGTTCAAAACTCCTAAAGTCTATCTACTGACTTCTCAGACCACATACTGGAAAACCTCAGGTACAGGTATTTGCACTGAGCTGAGGAATGCCTCTAACAACTTGTGACCTGAATGGACTGAATAACTTTTTCTGGAGAAAGGTGAAGAGCAGAAGGAGGATGTCAAAATTTGCAACCTTCAACCCCTGCAACTCAAAGAGTTTTTACCAAAATATGGTGCAAAATCACATCACACAGAACCAGGACGATAAATTTATTTTCAAACCTCACTGATTCAAAAGTCAATTAATATGTATTGGAGGGAAGTGTTTAGTCAAAAGTAACCAGGGAAGAGATGTATCTTATGTTTGCAAATACACTATCAACTGTTTTAACAATCACAGTCAGAGGTTTTGGGCTTCAAAAATCTAAGGACAAATTACTTGAGTTTTTTACTCTCCTGAGGAGCATATTATTGCAAAATCTCTCTTAGACAAGTGCTGTCAAATATGAGACCAAATGCTACAGTCTGACTATTAGAATGTGTAGAAGACAGCTGCACTTCGTTATCTTTTCCGTGATACCAACGGCATACAAATACCAATGCCAAACAAAATACCAAGTACCAGCTGTATACCAACTACATAATGTCAAATTCACAACTAGTGTATCTCTCATAATGTTAATGAAGCAGTTTAGCCTTCTAAATTTTTTTGAAGTGTAGGCTACTTCATATCTAATCTGTATCAATGTTAGTTGCTTCCCTTACTAGTAATTATGTTTAAGCATAAAATTTAAACAATCTTATTCTTCTACTATGTAAGTATAGCTAATTTGAACACATGGCCCTGTGATCTAGAAGTCATTGGGAAAAGTCTATTCTATCTTTTCCTGAATGTAAAAGCTAAAGTTTTTCTCTGTGTTTCAGGCAAATTGTGCTAGAAAAGCATGAGGTCATCTTGAAGTTCAAGCCACATCATTATAATTTCATTTTTAGCCAGTTCATTGTTTTGCTCCATTTCTATAAAAAAATTCTTTGACTACCCTTATTAACTATAACAATTTGAAACTAATATCAATGCAAGCAGTTTGAACATGCATATGCTAAAATGCTTTCAATGCAATTCTGGCAGGAAATTTTTTAAGTGATTTGAACATCTCTATAAGGAAAAATGCCTGTAGAAATACCCAGTTAATGACTGGGTAATGACTGAATTACCCAGCTAAAAAAAAAAAAAAAAAAAAAAGTTTCACTTCTTCTGTACCTTTCCTCTTGAAATTTCCAGAAACTAAATACCAGATCAAAAAGCACCTCAATCTGGAATCTAGGAAAGGGTCTGAAGGCCAGGTTGTTGAGCTAAGATGTATATGAGAACATAAATACCATCATTCTAAACCACAAATTCAGTGCCATAGTGTTCCCCTGCAAAAGGGAGTATCTAGTGCACAACATAATTTCAGTTCCAATCAAAACCTCATCAAGCCTGTCTGAATTGAATCTGACTAAAAAATGAAAATCACACAAAACTAGCCCCGTTTTTAACTGAAGAAATTCCTCTGGCATGTAAGAAGTGGGCATCCACATATTTTTCAATATATAAAACACTCATCTATTATGAGTTTTTAGTTCATAACACATTCTCCAAGTGTATTATTGGTTGTGGAAATGCCATATGACACCACTGCTGTCAGTGTAGTAGGACATTCCTACAGCTGCCTGACTTATGACTGCACTTCAGTAGGACAGATAAGTTCATAATTCTTATAAATCCTTTAATTTCCTATTATTTCTGCAGTCTTCCTAGTTATTAATTGATTTATTATCCCTTAAATGCTAGTATGAAATAGCACACATACAATGTAAAACTCTGTTACATTGCACATGAGAGTTTATATATACAGTCATTGGCTTTTTGAATGAATTATGTGAATAATTTGCCATGTTATATTATGCTGAAGTAAATATCACAGCTGAAATTCCCATTCAAAAATGTAAGTATCAGAAATTTAGTCTCTCTGAATGGCTCTCACTGCTGATCCAAATATCTGCATTTCCAAAGAAGTGCCTAATGCCAATACACTCTGTGCTAGTGGAACAACATTCACCAGTGTCTACAGTCCTAGCTCTTTAAAGAATTCCTTTCAGTAGTCAACTTAACTCAAAATAATTCCTCATTATCAAATTCATGAAATATTTTCACAGCCTAAAGCACCAATTTCTTTGTGTTTGGTTTTTCATTGGAATACACACACACCAGATACTCAGGTTCCAGGAAGAATAAACAAACTTCCTGCAGAAATGTAACACTTTTTTAGCACAAACCCATTAATGAAACAGTACTTTCTCATTCAGCAGAGCTTGGTACTAACTCAGTTTCCCCATATTGATTCCCATTATATTTCTAATGCTGAGCATTCATTTACTCCTGCATCAAAATGAGGAACTAATTCTGTTGGATATTAACCCAGGCGAAATGCCCAGACTTCCATTACATATGCAGAAAACATAAATGTGATTTCCAGTTTTGTGGTACTTCAGCAAGAGCCCTGAATACTTCTCCACACTTTTCACCAAAGACTTAACATCAAAATGAAATGTTATTATGGGATAATATTATGACTTCATTGCTTTTACAGAACATAAATACAATAACATTTATATACTGAGAAGACATTGTGATAAATTCTAAGCACATAAATGTGTATTGGATACATATATCAAGTGTCATATAATTTATATAAAACTACTTTAATTAAAACTTGTCAAATGCATGACTAAAACATATTTTTAAATTAAGACTAGAACCTTTTCAAGAATTTCACTTCTTTGTTTCTCAAAATCCCAATACAACAAAGTGCTACAAGGCAAAAATGGAGCCTAGCAATGAAACTACTATTGATTTCCTCAAAACTACTCACATGTTTAAAGGTAAGCGTGTGCTTCAGTGTTTTGCCGGGTCACAGCCCAACTGGCCAAACGTGCCACCATTAATCATGTTATGAAAGCAATTACTACAAGTTTAGCTTCATTAACTTGGAATTTGAGAAAAGTCAAGATTCTATAGGAGACATTTGGTAGCCATCCCAAGGACATCCCACACTATGCACTTCCTCCTCTTTGTATACATGCCCCTAGTCTAGCAAGAAACTCCATTATTTTATTTTTAATGTACATACAGTAATTATCAACAAGGAAACAAAACTGAGGGTGAGATTTGAAGTGACAATACATTACCTCAGCAGTTACCTTGCTTTATGGACAGTACTGAAAGAGCCACATAATAAAACACCATACACTTCTGGATCACCCAGTGGCTAGTTTTATTTTCAATCTAGTAAAACCAGCAAAATTTGTGAAGACTATTCCTTAGTCTTCATAGCCTACATATGTAAAAATCATTATTTGTATATATGACAATTGATTAAAACAATCAAGCTGTCTTGTTCTTAGTTAAATGATTTTACAATTTATTTCAGATCCTAAAAAATATTTTTAGATAGTCTATATTTCCAAAAGAGACAATTTTTAGGTTGTAAAATGACATCAACTCATTCAAGTCTGAATGGAATTTTAATTTCTTCTAAAAATAACCCCAAAACTTTTGAATACACTTTTAAAAAAATCCAAACACACAAACACCAAAAAGGAGTAAGTAATTCCTGTAGAGAAGACTTAGAGTTTTGCACATATAGAACAGAAACTTGTTCAACCAGTAACTGCAAAAATAACTGCAAAATTTCTTATATTTATGAAATAATGTCCACACTTCATTGCCTTGACAAATGATAGCTTTTGACATCAAGTCCACCCATTGAAATTATGTTTTAGCACTGTTACAGAGAGGGGAAAAAAATGTTATTAGGCAATCACTGTACCATCTTCCTAAGGGAATAACTATGAACATTTTTTTTACCTCATATATTCACCAGCTGCTAAATACAATCATTTTTCAGCATTGACAATGGGATATTTGATCATAATCAATAACAATAATGGTCTCTCAAGCAGCATTAGAGAGACATGAACTTTGCTGATGTTAACTCTCCTACCATATTCAATTAACACTAAGTGCCACCACACCCAGATTCCCAGTGCTAGGAGCAGGTCTAGAATGAGATGTATAAACAGAGACCTGACGATCGTGCAGTCAGTGCAATAAATGAGGAAAGGTGCACATCTTATTATGGGGTTCAGCACAGGCCACTGGCAGGGAAAAAGGCATTAAAAGTCAGCTTATAGAAATAAAAGGCCACAAATTAGGCACGCACCAGAGGGCAACAGTATTTTCAGCAGTTTAGTGCCTGAAGCATGCCTTTGCAGTGAAAAAGCTTTGAAGATGAGAGAAGGAGCAAGAGATGCTGACAAGAAGTGGTAAGCTTGCTCACAAATATATAAAAGCATTTAAATAAAGAAGTTGACCAGAAAGCGGTAACTCTGGATTCCTGTCCCCGTCCCCAGAGTGTTTATATTTTAGCAATTTGGTTAAAAACAAACAAAAATGTAAACAAAATTCCTACAGATAATTTCGAAGCAGTGATTACAAAAGCAGGATTTCCTTTGACTAGGCTGCATTCTTATGTCCTGACCCCTTACTAATCTAATCTAAATCAGATTAAAATAAAAATATTTACTTTCAACATCCAAAAAAGACTGAAAAGTTTGAAATATTTTATAAAAGAGGGAATTGAAGAAATGAATGAAAAATTAGGGTTATTTGCATTGGGATTGGAACTGGAATGCTGGTTAGAAATATCTGTCTGTATTCAATTGTTTTGATCTTTTTTCCTCCCTGCATTCCCTAAACCCTCTCTCTTGCATGTGCTGCATCTCTATGGTTGATACCACAGAGGAAACACTGATCTAATGAACAAGATTTTATAGTTATAATGTTTGGGGGGTTATTCTCCAGAGATCACAGTAGGTTTTCAGTCTCCCTCTTCACAAACCTCCTTACCTGAAACATATTCAGGGAAAGTTTCTGACCTCCCTACTCTCTCCCAGCCTTCCTTGGAGCTGTGACAGGTCCATTATGACCAGCAGTTACCTTCCCTGCTTGGCTGAGCTTCGCTGGGCAAGCCTCTCACCAACGGGCCACCACCTCGACCTGAACACCTGTCCTGGGGTGACTCTATGATGCTGAATTGGATCCTCATTCATCTGTTTAGCCCAGAAATAAGTTTTGCACCTTTCAGCCTGGTTTTGAGAGTGAAGGGGGGGAAGAAGAAGCGAACAGTTTCTTTTCAGAAACTGCACTCACTCCTCCACATTCCTGCTCCAGGACTGTGTTGACTGCAGAGGGACAGACCGTGGGACAGAGCTCTCCTTTGCTTTTAGTTAGCTGTTAGCTAGCTGAGGCAGACAAGCTCCCTGGACTGTGTTTTTTTCTTTTCCTTGGACCTGTTTAAACCTGCTCTGGACTGAACACCCAGAAGAGCACCGGCAGCTCACACCTGTGGCCCATCGGGCTGGGCCCGGGCCGCGGCATCACCAGAACCAGAGGGACGGATAACAGACTGGGTGAGCCAAGCTACAGCCCACCAAGGGGACTTTCTGAGTTTGTCATCTCTTCAGATTGGCAAGAGGCTTTATTGTTTAATATTGTTCATTTTCTGTGCTGGTGAATGCTTTGCCTGTTAAATGAACAGGTTTTTTACACTTTTCTCCAAGGAAATCTTTTCCTGAACCAGCTGGGGGAGAGGCCACTTGAATCTGCTTTCTAGAGGAAACATCTTTAGAGGTTTTCTTCCAAATTTGCCCTAAACCAGGAAAACACCTCCATTCACCTACACTTCACACAAATTTATCCTTGCATACGTTAATAAACTAATTTTGTATCAATATCTACGAGAGATTTCTGTTGCTGTGTCATGATGGATGACTGGCTCAGCCGATTAAGATCAGACACAGCAGCAACATCAATCACTTCGGAAGGCAACAGGCCTGGGGGGATTGACCTGCAAAGCGTATTTTCAAGGGGTGCTTTAAAATGGAACATTATCAAACAGGGGAGCTCAAATATGTACTTCCCCTGGCTTTCACAGAGCAGTAAAATCCCACTGCTTCTCAGAGTAAGATGAAATGTAGGCTAACATAATACTGATCTTTTACTGGAGAGCCCAAATTCTGCTAAAAAATGGTTATTTGTGACATGATGACACAACAAAAGCTCAACTCTACAAAACAAGATAAAAACACATGGGAAGTTTTTGTGAAGATTTATATTCTGAAATCATAGATTAAAGCTCAGCAGGAAAAGGAGAAACAAAAGGGGGAAAAAAGAGTTCTGTAATTGAATGACTTACCATACGAACAATCAAAATCACCCATTCTGCAAGAAAAAAACATTAAAAATACCCCTGAAAATTTCATCTTATGTAGCCAAGAAAGATTAATATAAACTAAAATTCACTTCAAAAATAATCCTTTTGGTCAGTTAATACCAAACTGACTGTTCATATGCTGGGACTACAATGCTAAAAAGAATTAAAGAACTTGAAGTACTTTGAAGGAGAAGTAGGAGTGATTTTTCAGAGTAGTTAGATATATGGGTACTTTCCAGGAATGGATGTTTGTTCTGTTTTCTTGGCTAAATTCCAGCTTTCAATAGTAACAATGTTCTCCTCCACAGTTTTAAAATTCTTCTGTAATTCCTAAGGTAGTCTGTCCTAACACTGAGTGAGAAACATCTGCATTTTAATGCCCAAAATCTCCTTCCTCTACCATATATATTATATAGAGAAATTAATCAGGTTCTGTAAAACTTTCACATAGAGCAATTATTCAATGTAGCATTACTGAAAGGACCATAGATCTACCTCACACCTACTGCCCTTCACTCCTTTTCCAAGTTACTTTGCCCTACAAAATATGCTACTGTTGCAGAATAAATCCACAGACTGGAGCCAAGGGAAGAAACTCTGGTGACCTCAAGGCATACAGGAAAAAAAAAAGCCAATAAAACCCACCAAGAAAACAAATTCCAAAGATTTAGAAGGAATATATAATTCTGGAGAATGCTTCTGTTGTCAAGGAAATTACCAGGATATTTGATGCACATCTCTTAATGACACCTTTTTTTGAAGAAAGGAGATGGAACTATACAAGGACTTTGGTTTTATTTATGCTGTGTCACTGGCCTGCTAGATAAATGGGCATAGTCTCAGTCATACTGAAATAAACTTAGAATAGCTCAGTATTTTGGGTGCATTTGTATCAAGTTAAAACCAGACCCCGCTATTTTGATATTCAGTGTGTTAAACAGCCCATTTTGCATCTATAAGAAATCACAGGATGATTGAGGCTTGAAGGGACTTCTGAAGGTCAGCTAGTCCAACCCATTGGCTCAAGCAGGGCCACCTAGAGCCAGCTACCCAGGACTATGTCCAGAAGGCTTTTGGATATCTCCAAAAATGGAAGCTCTGTTACTTCCCTGGGCAACTTGCACCAGTGCTCAGTGACACCCACAGAGAAAAAGTGTCGTTTCTCAGTGTTCAGATGGACACTCCTGCATTTCAGAGTGTGCTCACTGCCTCTGGCCTGACACCAGACACCAGAGAAAGGAGCTTGTCCTCTTTGCACCCTTCCTGCTGGTGTCCATACACATGGATGAGATCCCCCCAGGAGCCTTCTCTTCTCCAGGATAAAGAGTCCCAGCTCTCCCAGCCTCTCCTTATGTGAGAGGTGCTTATGTGTCATGGCCATCTCTGTGGCCCTTAGTTGGGCTCTCTCTATTATGTCCATGTCTCTTCAGTAGTGGGATCAAGAAGTGGACACAGCACCACCCAAAGCAACAAAGAGGTTTTCATGTTAAAGAAACCAGTAAATTATTGCAAAAATTATTCCAAACCATCAGACTTCTGTCTATCAGATTTCAAGGAATGTGTGGCTGATGCTCTCAGTCATATGGTTTACTTTTAGGTAGTGCTGTGAGGAGCAACTTAAGAATTAAATTAAAAATTAAATTTTAAAAATTAATTTTTATGGGCTCCTTCCAACTTGAGATATTCTGTGATTCTATGAAGTCCAATGGACACGTTTATACATTCATAGTTTTAACCGTTTCCTGATAAATTGTCATTGAATTAATTTGCTTCCAGTGTTATTTTCATCATTATTATATATCGGTTCATGTCAGATACCATTAAATCAACATCTGACTTAAAACTCATCATTAAAATAATCAATAATATTTAAACTATTTACACGCCAGTGAAACTTGGATAGCAATGTAGTTAAACTCCTTCTGATTCTAAATTATAAGACTCTGCCTGGAGCTTCTTGACACTGACAGAGTATAAATATTCACTCTGAAAGGAATCTACTTGTTCAGTTTGACAGTTTGTTGGAGGTGATGCCTTTCAAACAATTAAAAGGAAAAAAATAATATTCATGATATGCTGTTGATAGATAATTATGTGATTAGGATAGAAAAGGGAAAAAAGTATCTGGGAAGGAAAAAAAATCCATAAATGCTACTAAAAAAATGCATTTATTGTTGCATAGACTCATTAATTTAAACATGAATTTTATTCAGTCATTTTATAAAAATGAACTCTTAATATTTCTGGTGACTGTAAATTTTACTCTAATTATTCTTATATTAACTATAGTTGGCAGAATCCCATAATCCATAAAAAAATAATACCAAATATTTTCAGTGNTTCATTTTGGCAGAAAAGTCATATATTTTTAAGGTAACTGGTCTGATTTTCAAGTCAACAAGTAATGGTATCTGATAGTGGTTTCCAAAACTTCATTTGATGTAGGCTAGGGAAAAAAGTTGAATTTGGTCAAATTATACCTCAGATACTTTGTGGCCTTTATCTGAAAGACTGAGAAAAACATAGCAGTCTGTCACTGGGTAGATGCGGATAAAAGGATATTATCCAGCTCTCATACAATATCAGGACTGCTTATGACAGTTTTTGTTGGCTATTTTTTAAGCCACTATACCTTTACTGTCTATCTGACTACACAGTGGACTCAGACTGTTCTTCCTTAAGAGTCACAAAGTCTTTTTTTCACAAGTTCCTGAATTATGTCATTAGACCCTGGATCCATCCCAGTATGCCCTCATTCTTCTTGAAATAGGTCACCAAACTCATACCCCAATATTAAGACTATTAAGGTTTGACCTCAAGCTTATTAATGCAGAGTGCATAGAGAGGATCAAATTTCCACATCAAATTTTATATATCACTTCTTAGTTTAGGAAAAAAAAAAAAAGACCACCACTCACTTCCATTAGCCTTTTTAACCAAATATTTCTGTAAAAGTCACAAATGAACCTTAAGGAAGAGGTGTCTGTTGACTGGTTGGCTGGGTTTTGGGGAGGGGTGGATGAGNAGTCATATGGTTTACTTTTAGGTAGTGCTGTGAGGAGCAACTTAAGAATTAAATTAAAAATTAAATTTTAAAAATTAATTTTTATGGGCTCCTTCCAACTTGAGATATTCTGTGATTCTATGAAGTCCAATGGACACGTTTATACATTCATAGTTTTAACCGTTTCCTGATAAATTGTCATTGAATTAATTTGCTTCCAGTGTTATTTTCATCATTATTATATATCGGTTCATGTCAGATACCATTAAATCAACATCTGACTTAAAACTCATCATTAAAATAATCAATAATATTTAAACTATTTACACGCCAGTGAAACTTGGATAGCAATGTAGTTAAACTCCTTCTGATTCTAAATTATAAGACTCTGCCTGGAGCTTCTTGACACTGACAGAGTATAAATATTCACTCTGAAAGGAATCTACTTGTTCAGTTTGACAGTTTGTTGGAGGTGATGCCTTTCAAACAATTAAAAGGAAAAAAATAATATTCATGATATGCTGTTGATAGATAATTATGTGATTAGGATAGAAAAGGGAAAAAAGTATCTGGGAAGGAAAAAAAAATCCATAAATGCTACTAAAAAAATGCATTTATTGTTGCATAGACTCATTAATTTAAACATGAATTTTATTCAGTCATTTTATAAAAATGAACTCTTAATATTTCTGGTGACTGTAAATTTTACTCTAATTATTCTTATATTAACTATAGTTGGCAGAATCCCATAATCCATAAAAAAATAATACCAAATATTTTCAGTGTATACAAAATAATTTCCAGTAAAAGACATAGATGATACAGCCCCACTATTTGTACTAGTTACTTTTATGTAAAATGCAAAACTCAAAGTGCCTACTTGGTTTATTAGCCTCTTAGAACTGCTACTAATGCTGAAAAAAAAAATTTTGGTTATTATTCCCATATGTTGATCTACAATATTGTACCTCAAGAAACTCATGTCATTGTCATAAAACTTCCATTATGTTAGAAATTCATTAGCTATGACTGACTGAAGAAAAAGTAGCTCAATTTTTAGCAAACAACATAATTTACTTTAAAGTACATTGAAAATATGACATCACCTTAAAGACTGGTTTTATTTTCCTTCATCTGTCATAGTTGATTATAGGAAATAAACTCCAGCCAGGCAAAGCTAGTGGTTTTATGTATACTTACACTTACATGGCTACTGTGGATTTTTAAACTCTTCTCATCAGAGGATGGATTGGCAGACTGGGAAAGTGTGAAACTAAGATCTCCTGACTTCTGACATACAACCTGCANCCAAACTCATACCCCAATATTAAGACTATTAAGGTTTGACCTCAAGCTTATTAATGCAGAGTGCATAGAGAGGATCAAATTTCCACATCAAATTTTATATATCACTTCTTAGTTTAGGAAAAAAAAAAAAAGACCACCACTCACTTCCATTAGCCTTTTTAACCAAATATTTCTGTAAAAGTCACAAATGAACCTTAAGGAAGAGGTGTCTGTTGACTGGTTGGCTGGGTTTTGGGGAGGGGTGGATGAGGTTCTCTGTAGTGATGGGCTATGGTTATGTTTTCCTCTGCAGTGAACTGTCTTTCTAAAAACAGCATCCCTTACTTTCATTCTTTGCTCCTGGATGCACAAATTAGCTGTGCTGAAATATGTATTGCACCTTATAAAATGCAAATAATTTAATGAAATTTTAAAATTACAAAGAAATGGCATTAATTTTATGCTTTCTATGAAATAATATGTAAGTATTAGGAAATAATGTGCAAACACAAAGACTAATTATTGTAAACTAATGCTAAGTATTTTTGAATAAAAATTGATTGATTCAGAGGACTTCATACAGAACTTGGTTCAGGTAATGTAAATATGAGGAGGAGAATAATCTTACAGTTGTCAGATTTGTTAGAAAATAATCTTGGAATGATTATGTGGTCTGCTTTTTTAAAAAATATGGGGAGAAGAAAAAATAAATATACAACCCGATATGCCTTTTTTGAGAGGATTTCAGATACTTCACAAAGGAAATGCCTTTTATTTCAAATCTATAAAGTAAGAATTCAATTTTTATAAGGGAATGGACTTGCCCAAAACACAGAAGCATCCAGAACTCCTGCCCAGGCATACTCAAAAGACTACAGTCTTTGAGTTGGAGTAGATGGTCCTTGTAGGTCTCTTCCTACTGAAATATTCCATTCTCTTCCACTCTTCAAAGAATTCAATAAAGCTCCACTGTGCCCAGACCATAAAAGATAAGTATCCCTCTTTGTATCAAATACTCAATTTATCCAAACTAACAAAAGAGCATTTGAAACACCACCTGATTTCAATTACTGCTGCTTCTATGTCAAGGGTAAAAATGCCAACCATTTCTGCCATTCAAGTTAAAATGACGTCTAAGTCTGTAAAATTTAATTTAATCAAGCATCTCCAAAAATGCGACAACTTCTTTGAGGGCTTTCAGTTTGCTTTCATAGAGCAACTTCCTACAGAGACACAACAATCAGTTTTAAAATGTTTAATGAAACAACATCATTTTTTTAACAGGGAATATTCAGATTTTAGTTAGCCCTGGTATAAAACTGACTTCAGCAAAAAAAATTTTGGTACATTTTGTAAGTCATCAATAAGTAACCACTGGTTAGGATACACATTTTTTGAGGATGAAATTGAGTTGTGGTCCACCACATGCTGGCCTTTTTTAGCTTCCATAAATAATTTAAAAAGTGTAATAGAAAGGTTATAAAATTAAAAATACATACCATCATTTTTCAGAAAATCCTTTCCTATAATTTCAGATTTCTAAGGTGAGTCTTTAATTTTCAGCTGTGTGTTAATTATTCTATGGAACAAAATTAGCCTAAAATCTCCACTGTAATTCCACATAATAAGAAGCAACATATTACAAACACGGTGTAGAATTACTGTAAATCCCTTTAATAGGCCCATATGAAAAGAACAGAGGCTAAAAATGTCACTTACTTTAGGAGAGATGCCATTGCTAGATGTACAGCTTTGGATAAGCTGTCAGAAAAAGATAAATGGAGCTCAGTTGTACCATTAACCTGTGACATTTTTTGACAGTGCAAGGCTGTGCACTGTGAGAAAAGCAGAATATGTATCTTTTGACTTTTTTCCTCTCAGGTAGTAATAGAACTAAGAAAAAAATGTAATGATCTTAATAAAAAAAAAACAAAACAAAAAAGAAAAGACAAACTGGCTTTTTCCAGCTCTCAAAAATGTAAGAGCTCAAATAAAGAGACCCAAATCTTCAGGGTATATGCAAATACATTCCAGATAACATATAGAACAGGAAATTATACTAAGCAAATTAAGTAAGTTGTATTAAAATGCAGAACACCATAACTAATCTTCCACAAATTTGACATTTTAAGAACAACAAATTATAAATTCCATACTTCCAATTTGCTTTATACTTCTCTCAAACTAACTTTAAGTGACCAGAAAGAAAAAAAGGAATACAGGATTATTAAATGACAATCAGAATATGTAAGGCAACACCCAATCATTATGTTAGGCTCTAGTGTTGGTATCATAAATTCCAGCAGTTCTTCCTTAAGAAAACCTGGTCTTACTGAAAACACAAAAACCACTTCTACAATTATTTTACCGTTTATACATGCAAAGAAACAGGGAGATACATTGTGAAAACTATTTTTGACAGTTCACAGTACATAGACAGTAATACTGCATTTTATTCTCTCAAACTCCTTGAAGAGTCTAATCCCATGGAGTGCTATAATTGAAATAAAATAGAAATAAAATAGCAAACAATATGTACTGTCATAAATAGTACCATAGGAAAGGGAACTATAAGGACTGTGTGGCTCAGTTACTGTGATGTGAGTTACTGTGATGGCAGGTAGTGAGCCAAGTCACGTCAATTCAGTGAGCAGAAACAGAAGTCTTAGAAAGGAGAGCAGTGTACTGAATACTGAAAACCTTTGATGGAGTAACTAGTCTGTACAGCGATAAGAGGGTGTGCAGACTCATTATTTGATCTACCAGCCCTTTGAAAAAACATGGATTTTCCTGCTACACCCCAACAGATTGATTGGGTGGTGGCCAGGAGAAGTGTTGCTACAGTAAAGCTACATTTTCATCAGTCAGATGGACACCATAGGTCTGACGAAGGCCACAGCACCTCATCCAGCTTCTGAGCTTCAGGAGGTCAGAAGGCCTGCAAGAAGCTGTATGGAACGGGGAACAGAGAAGGGGAAAGAGTCTCGTGTCACCCAAGTCAGTCCTTACCATCAACATGACCTGCCAGGAGTGGTGTTTCAGGAACAGCCCCTGCTCTCCACCCTGTCAAAGCAGGTTGGGTAGCTACATCCAGAGTACAAGCTGCTGCTCTGCAGAACAGAACTGAAGAGCTCGTGAGCTTTGAGGTTTGGAGGACCGCACACGGACCTTTGACCTTAGCCTTTCCACAAAGATACACCCTGGAGATGAATGTGGGACTGGGCTTCCTCTCACAGACATAGCAAACCCAGGGACATGGGATTTCTTTAGGCTCTTGTTCATTTGATTGGCTTTGATTGCAGGAGACAAGTACTCTGACAGGTATGCATGGTGGTGAGGCAGGTGTGAAAATCAAGTGATTTCCAGATCAAAACAGTAACTAGTGATAATTTACTAAAACGGCAAAGAAATACAGGTTTCATAAATGTAGGCAATAAGAAATTACATTTTGAGACAAGAAATAGTTGAGAGAAAAGTTAAGTACAGATGCTGGACTTTGCTCTACAAAGCACTAGCAATCTCCAGACACAGGTTTGTTGAGCAGAAACTCTGGCCTCGAGCAGTGAGCTACACACTTGCACCAGCAGTGGAATGAGTGTATGGGCAGTCATCTGAATGCAACCACACCGTTCACTGAAGATGGTGCAAAGCACAGATGCACAAAAATAAATTTACTTATGCCAGTACCCCATTATAGGAAGCAATGCAGATTTTCACAGCAAAGCTGCTTTCCCTAAGTTATGAGCCTGCAGCTACATTCTGTGCCTCAAAAATACTACTGCATAAAAAACATGAAGCGCTCTAAGTGCTTTACAGAAATCATTAATTCAATCTTGCACATTCAAACCTGCCATATCTCTTGTGGAATAAATCTGGAGGCTGTCTGGCACTGAAGCCCATGTAATCAGATGGCCTTCATTTAATTTTAGTACTTCACACAGTTTTGAAACTGAAATCATTTCACACTAGAATATTTAAAAATACAACTCATTTCTATTTTATCCTTAAAGACCAGTCTAGGTCCAAAAAGAAATGGAGAGTTTTTACCATTTTTTTCTGTATCTCAACCAGAATATCTTCTGAAACACCATCAGATTACTGTGGGACTCACTTACTGGCATTTTAAGGCTAATGCAGGCATTACTAACTATCCATAACTGTCTAGATCACCATAATATTCTTGGAGGGGTAAGCAAACAAAAATACTCTAGAAATAACAGGGGGGGAAAAAAATAGGAAAAAAAATCAGAAAAAACATTCTGAACCTTGACAGAGTTTTTGAATAGGAATATCTTCCCTATCTCTGTATGGTATAGTGGAAAAACAAATTGCCCAGGAAAAGGTACCACAAGAGTGCCTAGGCATTCTTTCTTGCAGACAAAACATTCAACGTTGGTCCCTTTTTGAGTAAAGCAAAAGTCCACAGTATTGCATTTTAGGAATCACATATTGTCTATATATTAATATAGTAACTTAGTACTATTTAAATCCCGAAAAAAGACGGCTCCATTTTCCCGATGGGCATCTGACAATACAAAAGATGAGCCTGATTTTTTCGAGACTAACCCTGACAAAGAGAAAACCACTAATATAGCCTTATCCATAAGGCTATCTACATCAGCCTGTCTAGAAAATATAACTGCCTCGAAAACTATCCAAAATTGGAAGTGAGTCTGTACTACAATACAATCCATTTTAAACTGTAGAATTAAAAATAGTGCTTATATTTAAATTAATCCATGATTATAGCAAAGAGAATTTACCAGATGTGATTAAAAATGTCCCCAACAGCTTTTTGCAAAATACAACGCAGTTGACTTCTCCACAAGCAGTTATCAGATACTAACGTAAAAGAGGTTTTTTGCATTGAGAAATTCAGCTGCTAGCATATTATTCTGTCCTCAGTGTTTGTCTAAAGACTGCATTTAATATGCTTGTTTATTGCATTATACAACACTTATTTTTGCTTTTGTCTCTATGAAAATGGAACCTTGTTTTTTTTATGAAATGTTCTTGGATTGACTGGCCACAAAAGATTCTTACATCCCTTTAATCTGCGAAAAAAATCACAAACTAAGTCCATATTAGTCTTCGTACTTCAGAAACACGATTTAGAGCGCTACTATATTATCACACACAAAGTAATAAATTCTGCACAAGACTTCATGGGCAATCACTTGCAGAATCATGGCTCTTAGGAGAAATAAAACACACGGGTTATGTAGAAGGAGCAGGACAAACCTATGATCTTAAAATGATCTACATGTTTTTTGAAAATGGAAAGCAGGGCAACATAAATAAAAACTTTGCATTGGAAGCTTGAGATCTAGAAGAGTCCTTTTTTTTGAGTCAAATTGTGATTTTAAATTATTTTAGCTTCAAATCAATGACACTCTGGTGGAAAATGGAGGACATAAGAATCTGAAAGGCATTTTTGGGAAGAGAAGCAAGTGTGGAGGAGAAATTTAACAGCACCTTCTTATGAACACATCTATCCTGAGTATCCCTCAAATTAATCTAATACTCTTTCTATGTTACAAATTACTGCTATGGAAATTTAAATAGCATCATCTTAGAATGATAAAATGGTATCACAGAGCCAAAGATCTTCAGACAGGACTGAGTTGCAGAAGCTACAAAATACTTTCATGAAAATATTCTTTGCAATTAAAAAAAAAAGAAAGAAAGCATTAATAAAGGGCACTAACACAGACTAAAGTGAAAGAGCATCTGTATCTCGTGGATATTTTGAAAAAAAACTTTACTTCCATGGGGTGGAACTAGAGCTAGCTGGAAACCCATTGTATTTTAAATCACGCCATACAGTGCCATTTTTCTACAAACTGACAGAGATATCCGTGTTCTATCTGAATTTTATTATTTCATATTCACCCATACAAACTGCAAATATAAAGGAAAAATACTACATCAATGCTATGACACTGTTTTCCTCCTTGCAAACTCGAGTTTCACCCAAGTGCCTTACATCTTCCTTCTAAGGAAAGAGTTTAAAACATTCTTATCTTTTTCCACTTCACTATCCCTTTGACTACATGACCTTTTGTGTTTTGGGATGTAACTGATCATGGGAAAAGTCAGCAGATTAATATTGCAAACAAATGAAAGTCAGCTTTCAAAAGATTAAATATCCTTCAACAAGGTGTCTTAGAATGAGGCACAAAATCAAAGCATATTTTCCTGAGTGCTTTGTACATATGCTATGTTGTGTCAAAGAGGTAAACATCTCTGAATTTTTTCAATCTGAAAGCAATTGCCTTTTTTCTTCTACATTCCGCTCTACACTTTAATAGGGGTGGGAAAATATTTTTCAAGGAACAAGTTGCAAATATTGAATGCAGCTCTTCTTTATCATTTTGTTTCACTGTTCATTTTCATCAAAATGTGAAAGCTGGCATGGTACTGAGAAGCTGCAGACTCCCTTTCTTTAAAAGACATTATTAAGTTCACCAGATGATACACCACTCCTTCCCTCACTGATTTTCTCCTCACTTGATTCAGGTCTAAACAACAAAATACATTCACTTTTTCCATCCTCAAAAATTAAAAATAATAAATTATGAAAGTGACTTGGCCTTATCTTCCATTACATAGCAGCAGGAACTCATACTGAAAGAAAACCATTTTTTTCCACTTTAAGACTTTCTTTTTTATTTAGAAATTAATAAAATAAGTTTTTGAATTATAATAGGGAAAAATCTATTTTCTTACCCATTAACTTCTTTCAGACTCTAGAATTTTCAGCTTTTTCCAGTGACAAGTTAAGGAGACTACGTTTTACCTATATATGAAAATATTGTATCCTCCTTTGGCCTTTTAGTCTAGGAAAAACACATTTGTTAAAAGAAGAGTTCAGCAGTACAACAAATCATCCAGAATACCTGAAAGCATTTCAGGAAACATTCCAATTGAGAAAAATCAGGAACAGGTTGTTTAAATTATTCTCATCTGACCCCCGTGCACATTAAACCCACATTCAGCTTATGCTGGAGTTAACAAAGAACGAGAGTCTTTGCTCTAACAAGGTCTAACTCCTTGTGAGGGTGCACCCCAAGGGGTACAGCACTGAGAGCCCAATAAAATCCATTGCCTGCACAAAACACAGCAGCGCTGTAGGAAGTGGTGCAGCAATATTAGCGTGACACTCCACCTTAACTAAGGTTATCTCCCAACAGAGGCTACACCATTACTGGTATCCTGGGAAGGAAAACTGCTGCCAACTCCTGCAACTCTTTACCATTTCATTGGTGAGTATAGACTGGGCTTTAATTAATTGTGGGTATGTCTCATTTGTAAAATACAACTCTATCAATGTAACATCACAGCTAACTCAAAATGAGCTCTGTCAGGTACTGCTGACAGCACAGCTTATCAGTTGTTCTTTACATTAAGCAGTCATAGGGCAATACTCATTAACAATCCCGAGCCTGGGAAATTAATTGCAGGACTCCTCTTTCCTAGGTAGGTGCTGTGATCACAGTATCCTGTTCCTATTTTAACAGTCTCTTTTCTGGCACAGTTCTTGAGCTTTTTCTTCTCATCCTTAGCAGAATACATAAGGAAGGTGACTTGAAGTCACCACTAATTTGGAGATTGCTCATAGAGAATCTGACCACATTTTTCACTTCAAAGACTGCAATTATTCAGCCATTAGAGAAACGACGGGCAGCACGTTTACTCCCCTTTACCAAATCCTCTAGAATCTATCACTGGATTTAAATGGAAAGATGTTGTTTAAAGGTTAAGCCTCAGTAAAGAGCTTTATGTTCAAATGGGCCAACCTGAGGAAAGACAAGTTTTCTATCCCTACCATGCCAACAACTTGATTTTATAAGCATGAATGTAGAAAGGACCTCTGAGTAAGAGCCAAGTCTGTGTCACACAGCTGCCATAGCAGGCATTAGCATGCACTCAACAATGATGAGACCAACAAATTATTATTTCCCCTTTTAGCAGGCTTGGTTTGCTATTTAAAAAAAAATAATCTATCTCTTATGAGGAAAAAAATAATTGATGCAAATAGTGTGAAGCACTATGTTACACTTTTCTTTATTTAGCAAAGTACTTTAAAAAACAAGGACACACTATCTGCTATAAACCTGGTACTTTTATATATAAGTGTTTAAATTCTGCTTGCTTGAGGACAGGGGCTGATGCAATACATTTTCTCTCTATGCACAGCAGCACAAGGCCAAGGGCACATAAATCCAAACACTTGAGTCAGTCCTGTGGTATTTATTCCACCCTCCTAAAGACACTAGCTGAACCTGAACCCTTCACAGAGTCCTGAGTGATATAGTTCTGCATCATCCCCATCTCTGGAGTACCACAAATGTTAAGTAAATCGACACCTTAGTGCTACAGAAAGTGTCTAGTTCTAAAAAACTCTTGGGTTTTTTAACCTTTCTGGATCTCTGGTAGAAGTTCTTCATCCACTTCAAATTCTCTGTAATCCACACCCTACATACCAGAAAAGTATTTGGTTTCTCTAGGGCAAATTGTTTTCACTAAAAACTTTTAACACAAACACAGGCATTAAGAGAAAATTATTGTGCATTTTCCCAGGTGACTTGCACAGTGATTTGTTTCAATTCCTAGTAATTCCATGCAAGAAGACCCCACAGTTAACAGCAGTCACAGAAGCCTCCACCAACTATAAACAAGAAGCAAAGTTAAAAATAAGTAATCTACTTCACCAAATGGATTAAGTAAGTGTCTGCAGATGGAAAGACTGCGTATCACCTAAGATGTAACGTTAACAGTCAAGAATCTCTTGTCCTAGCTAATACGAACTTTCAAGTAAAAACAGATGGAGAAATTCAGACCACTTATCTAGCGTAAAATATCATCTCAGCTTACTTTAGATTTTATTTTTCAAAACTTTTGCTGCAGTCTTTCTTATTGGCATAGATCAATACCGTCTAAATGAGCATTTCCTTGTGAAAGCAAGACTTTGAGAAGTGTGCTTCAGTTGTGGAAACTCAATGATAATCCTTTCCTAAAGTAATTGCATTGGCCCTAGCTGTAATCTACTTCTTTGGATAAAAATACTTTTCACCTTTTGGGAATACATCCTACCCAAAGTGAGATATGATCAGACACCTGCTGAAGCTCCATGAACAATTTTTAACCACAGATACAAGCTGATCCAACAGCTTCACAATATTGCTTCAGGACAAACAAAGCTAAGTTAAAATGTTACTTGTCAAGTCATCATGCCATTATCTAAATATCAGAACAGGACTACTCATCTTCACAGAAAAGATTGGCTGCTGATGAGAAAACAAATACACCCAGAATAGATGCCTGTAAAATTCATATTTAAGTATGTGCATAGACTGGACTATTTAATCTCCAGCTCCTTTAGAGAATTGAAAGCCATGACTTAATGGGTGAATTCAAAAACAACATCAGTAGGTTAATGACTAAAGCCCAAGAAGAATAAACAATGAAGTAGAGCTGATGAACTTTTCCTCCTTAAATTCTCATCTGAGTCGTTTATTCACTCTGATTAAATCTCTTTGGTAAGCCAGATACACAGCTTTGTCTTTCCATACTTAGAAGATGGAGGTTTCTGGAATCAGTCAAGGTCTGAGACACAAATGGATGTTGACTACTGCAGAGCATTATGGTCAAAATCTTTTTTATGGGGAGAGGAAAAAAGCCAACAATTAACATTAGTATAATAACCTAATTTGTCATTATTACTGAAATATTGAGCCTAATCCAAGATTCATTATGAGTACATATGTAATTACCACCAGGAAAAGAAAAATTCTTTGCTTCAAGAAAGGTTTAACAGTAATACAGTTAAAATTATTACAAACAGAATTCTTAGTTTCTTTTCCTGATACTAAGTTCACATTTCCTATGGGTCAAAAGGCAAGTGGTGTTGTTCTGGTGTTGGCAGTGGTGCCTATCATCATCTGTCAATGGCTCCTGCCAAACTCACTCGAGGTCATTTCTATACATTTGGTACATTTGTTTTTACACCTTGCTTCCTTTTCATTGGCCTGCAGCAATACAGGACACTGAATTTACCTAGGTGGTAGGTTTCATGTAGTGGAGATACATTTTATTTGTTCTCTTTGTTACCCCTAAACTCAGTTTCGTCCCATTCCAGGCCTTCATTTCTTTAGCTGACCATAAGTAATTCATTTCTGAGGGGTCTGCAGTGGCTGCCTGTGCCCCATCTCTAATCATCCCACAGCAGTGCTCCTCTGCAGTGCAGTCTGGACACTTCCAGAGTTTATCCTTCCCCAAACATCTGCTACCATTCCAGGACTGAACTTCTCTACACTACATCATTATGTTAGATAAGAAATATCTTGTTTGACATTAATTAGTTCCTTACTACAGATATCTATAAGAAACTATTGCCATACTGCACATTTTTTTTAATAAACAAATTAGCCACAGACACCTGGTCAATTAGAGAAATAGCTGCCACAGCTAAATGAAGTACAGCAAAGTACAAGGAGGTCAAGAAAAGTTCAGAGAAAGCAAGTGTGACATGCCTCAGTCCTGAAGCCTTCAAACTCAGCGCAAAATTTGTGGCCAGCTGCGGTAGAGAAATTGCACTAGAGTGTGGCAGGGCTGCACAGTGGCAAGAGAGATTTCTGGCATCTAAACTGACAGAAAATCCTGATGATGACCAAATTAGCCAAGGTATAAGTGGAGTTAGAGAGCTCACTGGAGACTATCTATATTTGTGACAAAAAGGCATTGAAATGACTGCTGCATACTGATAAGTACAAGCTCATATAATTAAAAAATAATTTTTGCTTAAATGAAGAACTTGATTAAAGTTATTTTCTTATACAGGTAATGAGCTATGAGGCTTAAAGAAAACAAGCAGTTCTAGAATTCAGTGAAAAAAGGATCCCAGAAAGTTAGTGAGAGAAAATTTTTTATTAAAGATCCTTTGATGCAATATTTCTGCTTTAAAAGATGAACCCCATAGAACACAAACAGCAGCCTTCACTGAAAGAAAACAATTCCAGCAGTAATAGAAGCAGACTAATATAGAGATAAAGAGGATTTCCACACATTATTTCAAGTGATAATCATTTTATAATGATTTCTGTTCTTTTAAAAACTGAAAAAATACTGAATGTTGAACAAAAAGAAAGTTGAAAGAAACATTTCACAATGTGACACAAAGTGGTTAATTTCTTTTTCAAATGTCATAGCAGGTAAAAATACTCTGATTTCCATTGTGCTAAAAAGAAAATTCTAAAAGAAGAGGCTATCAAGCTGGAACAACCCTGGAAGTATTTAAAAGATGTGGTGCTTATGGACATGGTTTAGCGGTGGTCTTGGCACTGTTAGGTTAATGATTAGACTAAATGATCTTCAAGGTCTTTTTCAACTTAAACTATTTTATGGCTCTATCTGATTCTTCTATTGACAAAAATAAATTGCTCTCACTTTTTAATAGGTGCTACACCTACAAAGCATCAAAACCAAGGCTAGGCAAATTGTAGTTATTTCATCTTGTGCATCAACAAGCATTCATACTGTTGCTGTCAGGAGTAAAAATCTTGCAAACCTTCCTTTACATGTTTTAAAGAATAAACACATAAGTTAACTCTCAGCAGCAGTTGCAAGTTTCTCTGGATTCAGTTAACTCTGATATTTTATATGGTGCAAACATTTGAACAGAAACCTTTTCTTATGTGAGTTTTCCTCAATGGAACAGCGACTGCCCCATTATTAGAGGAGAGGGATAAGGTCCTGCAAGAAAATAATCTGCTATTTCCTCATAAAAATACCTAGGTATGATACAGCCTGCTGAGTTATTTAACAGAATTATGAGTAGGCTGTTCTCACCTTCTGTCTTCTCTTTTTCATGCATCACCTATTTGCATTTCTGCACATATTAACGTTTGAAGCTGAGACTTCTGAGGCTGAAATCATACTTCTTTGGTTCAATAGCTCCTAGCATATACAGTTGATATGTAAGTGAAATGCATTACATTAAAACGTGTATTAAGAAATAGCTTTTGTAAATGAAATTTTGCTAGATGTTATTTGCATGAATTGTGCTTTGAAGACAGATCAAAGAGGTCATGACAGGGAATAGCAGAGGCTTTTTTACTTATATGACAAATAAAAGCATTACACATAAACATGTAGAGAATATTACCTACTCCATTAAATACAAAACAGTAGGAACAGAGTCCTGATTCATAAATTCAAACCAAGCCTGCACATGCACAGCTATTTCAGTAGGACATCTGTGGGCATGAAAACTGACAAAAGATGTAGCAGATATACAGCTCTGTGCATTTTTAAAATTTCAATTCTTTTAAGCATTAGGAGGTATCTGTGGAAATATCCCAGTGTTTTCTCAAGATTTAAAAGAAATTCCTTTGCCTTTTTTTTCTTTAATAAAATAAATGGGCTATAGCAAGAGCAAAACTGGGGGTTTTTGGTAAAATTAAGCAAATTTTATTTAGCCATATTTGACCTCTCTGCTCTTAAACATTCCTGCTTCGGAGTGATTTCAAGTGAAATTTTTATTTAGTAAACTCATGAAGGGAGACATCCTCTTTTCCTGGGACACATAAAATTTTCAGGCTCAACATTGGAAACTACAGCAGCCAGTGCCTGACCAGGGCTTTCATCCTAAGATATATCAAATGTTACAAGTCACTAAGAGGTGGATTTACTCAATGTTTAAAA
Source organism: Leptocoma aspasia (assembly GCA_013399835.1). NCBI lineage: Eukaryota > Metazoa > Chordata > Aves > Passeriformes > Nectariniidae > Leptocoma > Leptocoma aspasia. The sequence continues at coordinate 418,243 of VXAX01001457.1, read as the reverse complement.
TTACAATCAAAATCCTTTCCTTGAAGAAAGAAATATTACTAAATCAAAGAAAGGCCAATATAAATTAGTGTTGGATCTGTCTTTTAACTGACTTTAAGGGCTCAGAAAAACAGCTACTGTTTTAGGAAGAGTCAAAAACATATTACTTTTGATGACTAAAGTTCCCAGTATCCCCTATCAGAAGAAGTGCAATGTCATCTTCTGCCTACTGCCAATTACCTCTGTGTATTTGTGTCCCACCCAGGAGGACAGGCAAGTATATTTTTGGTCAATGTACTGTAATTGAATAGCTTTTGTAGGTTTCACTTTCCACATTAAAACCAACTGGAGTGAAAGGAGATTAAAGAATCAGAAAACAAATATATTAAAGCAGTTTATTCCAGAAAACCGTTCAAGGGGATGCTCTTTTTGTGTTGTTTGCTTTGCTTAAGTTTGTAATCTGAAAAGTGATTGCCACCCCAAGTGCTATCCTATAGCCAGTTTTCTGGCCATCCTTACTTCTTAACATGGATGTTAACTCAGCTCCATGCCCTTCTTCACCTCCTCTCAAAGTATTGTGCAGCATTTATGTAATTAGTAAGTCCTAAGTTTCAAGAGAGAGATGCCAGTAACTTTTAAAAGAAACATTATAACAGACACCATATGGTATTTGTTTTCTTCTTCACACACATGAGCTTCCAGAGAAAATATAATCAACAGTCAGGAAAACAAATTATATCTTAAATATGTAAAACACTAAGATTTTTAAATTTCTCAGACATGCCAGACAAAAATAATTTTGTTATCCAAAGAATCTCAGTTTGGTTTTATCAAACTACACTCTAAATAAAAAATTAAAATCCATAGGTTATATTTATATATCTCTTAATGACAAACAGCAATTTCCATTTCAATTGTCAAAGAGACTTAGAGGTGATTTGGTCAGCACGTGAAAGTACTTTATTTAGTAGGGACGAGATTTCTGATTCAAGTAGGTGAAGACATGATAAAGCCTAAAGGCCAGAAATAAACTAAACAAATTAGACCAAAAATGAATTAACAGTGATGATAATGAACAATGAGAACAATTTATCTAAAAATGTACTTGAACTGTTCATCATCACAGACGTCAAATTGAGAGGCTCATTTTCCTTGGCCAGAAGTTAGGAGCAGGATGTGAGAATTATTGCAAAGCTCTGTGGCCTGGGTTGTAGAAGAGGTCAATGAGTATCATTATATTGGTTTCTACTGAAAACAATCTCTCTACACTTTAATTAAAGAATATGCCTTCCAGGAACATGCCTTGATGACTGTGCTACTGAAACACATTAAGTGTCCTCATTCCTCAGAAAGCGTGAAAACTATAACTCTCCTTAAGGATCAGTGTGTGGGGAAGAAAAGAGTTCAAAAGGAGCAAGCTCCAGATCCACATGGGAATTTTTAACCCCGCAGCATGTCTGCATAACTACTTTCTTTCAAAAAGAGTAGTCATTACTTCCTAATACAAGAAAGCACAAGACCTCCAAAAGAAAAAAAAAAACCACAACGTCAGAAGTGGCAGTCATTTTCCAAGATCTACTGGAAAAAAAAACAGGAAAGTACTGGACATACCAATGCTGGACATACCAATAAATTTTACAAGATGTACCAACCAAAAAAGCTTCTGGCACTGTGGGACCCATCAATCTGTGACCATTTCAGTGCAGGCTGGACAACACTTCTAAAATGTTGGGAGAAAAATCTCTTCTTGACAATGACAACTAGTTTTAATTAACTTGATTCTCCTTCTAACTTAAGAAACACTTTTGCTTAGACATTAAAATTTTCAAACATTTTCAAAACTCAAATTCTCTTAAATTGTTTGTAAATTCATTTGTTTCTGTGCAAGACCCTTATTTTAAAATTATTTTTGCTGTGATTACACAATGACAACATGATGGCAATATTTTTCCATCAGGTAAAAGGTTTTAATGGATAAGATTTCAAGAAGCTGTAGAGAGGCATGCTTTTAATATTAGATTTTTGAGCTATTTATATTATTGCAAATTTTAACAGTGTATACAAAATAAATCTCACTTAATGCAGTAAGTGTGTATGGAAAAGTATTTACTAAAATCCTCTTTATGTAACTGTCTTTTCCATCAACTGAATAGCTTTGGTAATGCATCAGCAACACCACCCTGAAAAGCAGCTGGAGGGTTTTAATGACCAATATTGATTTTATTTGTAATCTATCACTCTGCAAATGCACAAGCTCATTGTTCAAGAGCGTTCTCTTACCATCCCAGAAGAGGGTCCCACACCAGCCCACACGGTGCTTGAACCTGCTCTTGGACACGGTGAGAATGCTGCATGCTTGCAGACACAGTTTTGGCTGAAGTCAAAGAAACCCATTTATGAGCATGAATATAACACTTACTCTGCTGTTGCTTAGGGAAACAGAGGGATAGAATAGACTAGAACTATTGCAGTTGGAAGGGACCTGCAGTGGTCATCTAATCCTACTGCCTGACCTCTTCAGGGATGACCAAAAGTGAAAGCAGAGTATTATGGGCACTATCCAAATGATGTTTAAACACAGACAGAATCGTTGGGCATCAACCACCTCTCTAGGAATCCTGTTGCCATGTTCAACCACCCTCTCCATAAAGAGATGCTTCCTAATGTCCAGTCTAAACCTCTGCTGGTGAAGTTTTGAGTCACTCCCATGCATCCTGCCACTGGGCACCAGGGAGAAGAGTCCAGCACCTCCCTCTCCAGATCCCTCCTCAGGAAGCTGGGGAGAGCAATGAGGTCACCCCTCAGACTCCTTCTCTTCAAACTAAGACAAACCCAGAGTGCTCTTAAGGTGAACTTAAGGGCTGGAAGCTTCTCACAGGACAGGCTTCCAGCCCTTAAATTCACTAGCTCACTTGCCCTCCTCTAGAGGCATTCAAGGACCTTCATATCCTTCTTAAATGGCACGCAGCACTCGCCAACACTGCATAATCAGCAGCTTGGAGCAGATGCTGCTGCTGTGGTTCTTACACCCCAGGATGCTGTTTGTCCTCTCGGCAGCCAGGGGCTGATGTCCCACACTGAGCTGGCTGCAGCTTCCCCGTGGTGACACCTCTGAAGGAAGAAGCCTTTTCAGTATCTCCCCTGCAACTCCAAGATGGTCTCATCTGACATGTTTGTGGTTATGTAAATAAAAAGATTACAGCTTTTTAACAGGGGCATGGGAATTGTCTTTTTCAATGCCATCAGCATCAATGACAAATATGTTTGGTCTTAGCCCATTCTAATCAGATTTTGATATGGCTGTTTACACTCCAAGCATCATATAAATACTGTAAGCTTGCCACAGATTTTTATCAATATATTTATCAATAATACTGTCAGCCAAATTCTACATTGGTAAGCAGCTTTGGTGGAAAGACCAATAAAAATGTTTGTATTTTAAAGAAATTTAAAATATTAATCAGAGGCTGCAATAATCAAAAAAACATTAAAAATCACAGATATGCAGTATGATGAAGTCCCAGTGTCCTATTTATTAAGACATGCATTCATTGGGAAATTTTTTTTGCTAACTTCATCCTTATGTTAAGTACAAATTAATTTTTCACTAATTCATTAATTACACAATTAGTTTTGTGTTTATCATTTGAGTTTACTTTCTACACTCAAAAAGATCTAAGGTACATAGCAAAAAATCCATATTCATTTATAATATTCTTCTACCACAGTGTCAAGAAAATAGTATCTATTTAAATTGGTTTTAGTAATGACAGGTATCTGAACATTATTTAGAAATTTTAAGTAAGTATAATAGTAAGGTTGTGATATTAGATGTGATAATAAGGTTTTCAAAAGCAATTGTCTGTTTATTTCCCACTGACTATAAAAAGTAAAAAAATAAGGTCAAGTCACTTTAGCTAGCATGTTTGACTGCTAAGAACAAAGGAGTCAGTCAGGGTCTGAAATAAAATGTCATTATTATTTCTTAACAGTGATTATAACATCCAAAATCAGAACTATAACTCCAAAACTCACAAGTGTGCCTTTGAGATGGCAAAGTAGGCAAGTGACACACATTTGTGCCTTATAGCACATTTTTACTGTTTGTAAGAAATAGTTTTCCATTGGGTTAAACATCGTGGCACTCAGCTCAGACTCAACAAGTCATTACACACAGTTTTAGTTTTCAGATGATGATATCAAACACATGCTACATGTTTTCCTAAGGGAAGTTCTTAGTAGCTAACATGTTTGGGGTTCCCCCATTTATTTATTATTGACTAAATTAACAGCTTAATTCCGTTCCATGCAAAAACACAAGAAAATAAAAAGGAGACCCTATAAAAGTCTTCTGTGTGGCTCTTGAGTTCAAAGCAAATTTTCCAGCTGAGTTATAAAGTCCTGGAATGAATTTCCAATGAAAATGCTAACAGGCCTTTAGCTACAGTTGTGCTAGCGGGTGTTGCTAAAACAAATAGAAAACCCTGTGAGTGCCAGAAAAGCAGCCCATCATTAGAGGCACTTTTCTAGAAGCTTTTTATTATATCTGGGTGATGATAATCTTCCCACCAGTGGGCATGCTGGGTTTTGGCACATATCAAGCTTGTCAGAATCATTTTACACATTCCAAACAGCAGGCAGAATAGACAATAACAAAAGAGAAAAGAAACTTTCTCAACATGGTGTGTATCTTTGCTCCCAGGAGCTGCTATTGCTTTTTGATGGGGCAAACAAAGAACCATTTAACCAAACCACCATGCGTATTAGAGCCATTGACTCCAGTTCCAGAGGGGATACCAGGGTTTCTGCTCCACTCTCAGCTCCGACAGAAGAGGGCACAAGCAGGTCTTTGTGTGAAAGTGGAAAACAGCTTTAAGACACTTTTCTTCCCAACCACACTCCCAGTAGAGTCTTGGTGCTTTCCAGACCCTACAGTCAGCTACAGCAATGTCCCCAGAAAGCTCTTAGCAAAAAACAGGTTCATCCTAATATCAGGATATAAATATATATAAATTCAGTCTTGCAGAGGAAGACAGCACAGGACAGTTACTCTGAGTCACCCACACAGATCGTCCTTTTCAGCAAAACCAGCAGTTGCAACTGTCAGTGACAAAATAAGGAGAATTGTTACCCAGTTTTCCCAGTTTTACCCAGAGCAGCCAGAACGTTATATTTTAAAACACTTAAACTGTATCACAGCTGAAAGAGACAAGGAGATAACACAAGGCAGTCATGGGCCCTGTGATCTGATCCAGCAAAAACCCAAAAAGGCTGCTCACAGTAAAATGTATCAGCCTCCAAAGAGATATTGCAAGGGTTGGATCAAACTAGAAGCAAGACCAGGAGTGACACTGGACTTTACTGACCATGTTTGCCACCAGAGCTGATGCACAGCTCCATGTTACCTCACCTTTTTGGGTGATGTTAAGGACAAAATGTCAGACTGCAAACAATAACGAGACTGTTCACCCACAGAACAGGAGGAGAGAGTCAAGGTGAAACTTGACCTGCAGAATTTCCATCGCCTGTTCCTAAATTAAGTTTAGCATATTCACTCTGGAAATGACTGAGAAATGACCAATATAGGCCCTCACAATGCTACTGTCAATCACTTTCAACTTTTCAAAATGTAACTAGTCACCAGATATTTGGAACAAAATTACACAGACACCAAAAAAGGCTGCATATCATGGGTGTCACATCCATGAAGAGTATCTTGCATCTAGAAACTACGCAAAGTTCTCCATTTTGCAAAATGATCCCCCACACACTGACCCCCTCATACTGAAATGTACATTATTCATAATGGCTAATTGATGCAAAAGACACTATGAAGTGTGAATCTGATTTCAAAATTTGCACACATGATTTCACAAAATTACACATATATCTGAAATATGTGAATTCATTCACTCTGTTTCCTGAATTAATATCCCCTGAGGTATGTAACAGGTTTCTGTTCCAGGATTTAACTAAAAATAGCTGCAACAATTGACAGAATTGGGTATTTACTCATTTCTTTATCACACAAAACTCAGTATGGATTATTTCTTTCAAATGTGGCATCACATTACAGTTTTTTTGCTGTTCCTTATTTATACACATTCCTTCCCACACTTTTCATTAACAATGTCCGCCCAGACGCTGAACTTTTTAAATGCCAGTATACCTTCAGGCCTTTGGATTCAGTTTTTCAGATAGCAGTACATGGAGGAAGCTTAAATTCCACAGCCCTGAGCCTGCCATGATCCTTTTTGAGCAACCATCATGAAATGTATAACTTAAGGATTTACATTAAGATAATACTTCCTCCTTTCAAAGCAGTAAACTTTTTTGTCAACTCCACGCATCCAAGCACACTTTTGTTGGCACTTTTCTTACGAGCTTTCTGGCCACCTTTAAGAAAGAATGGGGGGAAGAAAAGAGGAAAAAAAAAGAAAGAAAAAGCAGCTAAATTAAGTCTTCTAAAACTTCTCCCAGCTGCACACATTGCTTCTGCTTTATATAGGAAGACTTAGCTTGGAGCAAGTTTCTAATGCTAATTTATAAATCCTTGAAATACAGGGTTTAGAACAGAATACTAATATAACTAACTATAGATATGCTTGCAGGCACTGCTATAATGAAAGAAATAATTACATCAATAAAATTATATTAGTTTGACATTAACAATTTGCCCAAGCAAACAATTCTGAATGACTAACAAGCACTATAAATATGACTGCTGTCATAAATCAAAGCCATCCATGACCTGAGTTCAGGCAGCTCCTTGGAAAAAATATAAAAAGAAAGGATCATTAGCAATATTAGGAATTTCATTAAGTACACAATTATAAACTTTGTCTAGCTCTGAAAATTTAATCAACTATCACGCTTGTAAGGGTAAAAGCAAGAAGAAACCAAAAAAACCAAAAAACAATCTAATATTTGATTGTAGTTATTTTTAAACATAGGAAGTTATAGTAGCATTATTAGCTTTGTGGAAAATTTTCATCTACACATTACAACATCCGGTTTCTCACATCAACTAATACAGTTTTCTGTAATAGCAGTTTCCTGTTTCTTAAAGATATTTTTCTCTCCATATTCTTTAAGGGATAGCAAAGAGTAATTGAAAAACCTTGAGTAAATTTAGTATATGAAAATTTTTGTAAAATCAGGAATACAGATTCTAAAGTTGAGAGTCCACAGATTCATCTGTCCACACCCATTAAGTCTGCCTTCTACGTTGATGTAGGATTTTCTTTTGTTAGTCTGGTTTAAACCAGAAACAAAACTCTTAAAGCTAAATCCACACTATCTCATCTGTAAATTTGCTAGAGCATGTCCCAGAAATAGGAACATAGAAAATTCATTATACATTTAGAAATTAATTTGCTGAGTATAAGCTTGTGAACAAGTCTCAGCATGGATTAAATGGTCACCTTCCCCAAAAAAGTCATGGCTACCAATAAGCTAGTGAGCTAAGAGAGCATTTCTTTTTCAGCTTGACCTAAGAAAGCAAACACCATCACATTGAAAAAAGTAGTGAATATAATAAACCTCAAATCAAAACCAAATACATTTTCATAAATACTTGTAGCTGCCAGTAACACCTGCCAAGGTAGAAGACTATTTTTTTGAGTGAAGAGTGCAGTTTCTGTTGGAAATACAGCAACATTCTGTGGACACTGCCAAACAATTTAAAATATTTCTCTTGGGGTATTCCCAAATGTGCTGTACTAATGAGATGATGAGCTGCTATAAGGTAAAGCCTAAAAACATAATTAAATTCAAAAGTATTTCCCAATAGTTTCTGAAGGACTCGATATTTTTCAAGCAGTTATTAGAATGAAAGCACAATGAGTTTTTCATAATCTGGCCCTTCTGTTATGGATTGCTCTCAATTGCAGTGCACTTAATTTGTGTAATGCATGGTGATGATCTATGTAGCATCATCTCAAGCAGAACTAGTGAACTCTTTCTTTTTTTCATTTTGAGTAGTGCATCCACAGGGAAACATATAAGCAAAATAAAGAGCTTTAGCATGCAAAGTATGTTGCTACAGTAAATTGATGTGTTAAATTATATTGACAATTCTCCTCACCCTGATAAATATCTTGCTGACCTGCACCACTATTACGTAACAGACCATTGCCATGCACAGCCATTAACACAGCTATCTAACCTGAATATTACCTTCTTCTCTTACAAGTACATCAAATATTCTGCCAGTACAAGGATAGCAGAGCTTGAACTAGAAAGACCAATGTATTGAGGCAGTAGACAACTATATCCTGTTGAAAAGCTCAAAGGACAAGTTCAAGAAAGAGAAAAATTTCAAAACAGGTCTTATGTCAGGTAATCATTTACAGCACTGTCATACTAATGGCTACAGAAAAGCAGGGGAGCAGTGACAATAGGTGCATCCATCTTGCTACAGTGCTGGAAAAGCTCCACCTGTATCCCCCTGCACTCTGTCTCCCGCTGTCCCCTGACAAGTGCATCCCATGACAGTGGATCTGATAGAGGGGACATTACCAATCTGTCATCCCCTCTTCCTGAAAGGCACCTTGACTGCAAATAATGACTAAAGGAGAGCAACAAACTGCCTCTGGCCTCCAGGCATATACAGGTTTTTTTGTTAGGATGCTAAATTCACAGTCAAGTACTGAATGGCTCTAAGGAAAAGCTAAAGTATCTTAAAACTCATTTTGGCAGCTATATAGATATATATGTATATATATATGTAAATGTATATAAAATACATTTGCATTTCCACAATAGTTTTGTAAATGTTTGCAATCTTATACTCTTGTGGTAATTCATAGTAGCAGGACAACTCTTGTTGATAATGACAACATAATTAACATGGCCAAAAGTACTGTGGCAAAAAGGAGGTTTCCTACATCCTTTAAAATTTCATGGTATTCATGGGACTGCCACAATTAAAAGCTATTTGTACCTGTTTTCTCTGAAAGACTGTAAGATGATTTTCAGGATCGCGTCATTTCACTTTGTCTGTATGACATACTAAAATGAAGCAGAATCATGAAAGCTTTCCATTCTCATATGACATCACAGTCCAAAAATACTGAAGCCAAACAACAACCAGATCTTCCTAGGGCTGAAAACACTGAAAAGAGTCACAATCATCTGAAAAATCTGGGTTTTAATCCTTTTTTCTTTGATAAGAAAGGAGGCAATACCTCTACCTATATTTTTTTTTTAAAGACCATTGCTAAGTTTTCCTGTAATTTTGAGAAGTCTTTGCAGCAATTATTGTGAGTGATATGATAAACTTTGACAAGATTTGGAAAATTTACTCCTCCTATCTTTGTGGGGGTTTTTAAACAATATATCTTTTGTTGTGCTTTTGCAACCCCATAAAATTTTAAGGACAAGTTATTTATTACAGCCAAGTTTAGCTTGGGGATTTCTATTGGTATGAGGTTTACAAAGGGAGATGAGATGAGGGAGAATGTTTATTGTCATGATAGTGTATTTTCCCCATAATTATAATAATAATCTGTCCCATCTGTCTAAATCTAATCTAATACTGTTTATGAGTGGTTGAAGGCGTATTTTAATTAAGTCTTCCAGTTGCACTGATATATATTTTAGTCCCTTCAGGGATCATTTACATTTCCAATTTTCAATATAGAATATGTAACCACTACATCATGTGGGAAGCAACCTGGGCTTGAAGCAGTTAATTTTGCATCAGGATGTGGATCTATAAGCCAATTAAAACAAACATTTCTGGAAGAACAGAAGTTCATTGTTCATACCCCAGAAGGTGTTTTAATCTGCCAAGAGTCAAACAGCCAAGGTAAAATGTGAACAAGTAGTGCGTTTTTATGCTGTTTCCATTTTAACAGGGAAATTACTTCATAGAGCTGTATTTTGTAAAAAATTTTATTTTTAAGCAGATAATTTTTTTTCTAAATCCATTGAAGCTCCTTACCTAAAATATACTGTTATAGTATTTCTCATAGTCCTTGCAAACTTCAGCTATAATCCTAAAAGTATAGGCTGTATTCTAACAATACAGATCAAATCTACTAGATTAAACTACATGAAAACTAGGAAGTTACTTTAAAAATAAGAGTTTTAGCTTTTGAAGGAAATTCCTGATCTTTAGATGGCCTAGGCCAATGTGTAGCTAAAAAGTACATTGAGGGCACCCTCAAAACTGATATGGCATTTCTCATGTCCAACCTGCTCACTCAAGCTTACAATGAATCTTTACATTTGCACTTCCATCAATGATAGCAATTTAAAAACTGCTGACTCTTCGGGTCACAAGTTACCTCTGTAAGGACATATGTACTGGTTGTCCAACTTCCACATTTTAAAAAGGACAGTGATTACAGATGTAAAGAACTTAGGTTTAGATCTTAAACTTGTACACATGGAAATCTCTGTTGAAGTGAACTGAGCTTTATTCACATGCAAGCACTTCACACATTCCATACAAAACCATAAACCTACTCTTCAGCCATTCATTTTTGTCAATCCCAACATTTAGTTGGGTGTGTGCATATACACAAAATAGATACACAGATTTTGTACATAGATACAAAAGTACAATAAATGTATATATATTATTTAATTTTAATAATATTGGATGTCCCACCATCTATGGAGATAGGAGTAGCTTACAACTTTTATATTAAAAATAATATTCTACTGAAATCACTCAGGAACACAGAGTGTGACTATCTAATCTAACCTTACCTGTGCAATTATAAATTGGATGCCACTACACTGGTTCCGCAGTCAGTAGAGACACTTGTGCCACTGCAAAAAATGTCTCATGTCAACTTTATTTATTTCAATAAATGCATATATGGGATAGATTTGCCTCTTAGACACTTCTACATCTCTGCTGACTTTCTATAAAGTCTTTGAAGTCAAACAGGGAAGTCAGGTTGGATGGAACAGTCAAGGACTAGGTTTGACTGCCTTTGGAAGGAATGATGGATGTATAGAAATGGTAATACATCACTCCTTTTGAAATCCATAGGAACTTTCTTATGGACCTGTGAAAGAGTCAAATATCTCCCTTCCACTCTTACTATATTCCCTAATGTCCTTTCATATGCTTGTTTACCTATGCATGATTTTATACCGTTTAAGGACATACAAAACATGGAAAATTAGTGCTATACATTCAGCCAAATCAAGTACTAAAGCACAGATTTACTGACAGCCAGATGCTTTCTTTCCAGCTTTTTTCATTGGCTTATTTTGCTGCCCTCACTTTAATGCACAGGACATGCTGTCATAAAACCACATGTCTAATTTTTGTGTAAGTGCAAAAATTATTCTAAAAGAATAGATTTTGCTTCTAGTCCCTAGTTCTGCCAGAGGAATAGATAGATCTCTTTCTTTTGTGCTTTCTTGTTTTGGGTTTTTTAAGGCACTAAAAGTAACCTGAGAATTGGAGACTGTAAATGCTGCTACTTCAGCATGTCTGGTGCAAACCAGTCACTAGGTATCCTGGGTCAGCAAGATTAAAACAGTTTAAAAATTCACAGAGAAAAAGGATAAAACAGGGACAAAGTAACGTAAGTTCTCTAATTGTATCAGGTGCCGGTTTTACTGCTAGAATATTCTGAGGATGCCAAATCATGGACTTAGGAGAAGCAGTGGACACTTTTATCTAGATCTTTCAAAATATTTTAATGAGATCATTAGAAAATATAATGAGATGTGAATCTTTTTACAAGATCATTGGGAAAATCAGTACACAGGGGTAAGTGTTAGTGTTGATGGACTGGATATAATCCCCTCACATTGCCAAAAAAGGCTCAGATTTATTAACAGTCTTTATTAATTTTTGAGGGCCCTCAAAACTTTCATACAAGGATTCTTATTAATGATCATGTTTGGTACTTTGCAGTCACAAGTCACCAGACCAAATAAACCAGTGGATCATTGCAGCAGTTCTGACAATACAAAGTTGTCAGAAAGTCAAAGACTATACTATAGTAAATAGCATTATAGCATCTGGTAATTTAATATGCAGCAGACTGATGATTTCCTTTTAGAACTGTATATGCAAAGATTTACTACAACAGAGGAGAAAAAACCAACATTCAATAATTAATGATAAAGACAGCATATTTATTATTTTACTGTATAACCACCCCACTACAAATCCAGGGGGAGCTACCTATTTTCCAAAATAATGCTTTTCATTTTGACTAGGGGTGTTGTCAAAACAACCAGACACTGGAGATTACTTAAAAAAAAAGGACCCAAAGACTGGGATTTCCTACCAAGATAGCTTAAAACATAAATAGTTCAATGTGTTAAATTATTGGACAAAGTGATGAGGCTTTTATTGTTTTTTAATAACTCTACTGTTTTCTTAGGAGATGATGCAGAACCAATTATAGTTATGAGACCAATTTAATTACAGAAAACAAAAAATGATGATTTGATTATAATACTAATGTGGTTGATTTTGTTCCATTTATAAGTTACAGTATCATTTCAACAGAGTAATCCTCCAGGATTGTTACAGGCAGTGCTTTTTCCACAAAGAAAGACAGTGGGAAAATGCGATGAGTATTCCAAAACAAACAAACTAACTAACTAACTAACAAAACCCCCAAACTGTACTCTGCAAACATTTCTGCAGAACTCTGATGACACTGTTTCTGTTCTGTACTGTTATATTCTGGATTAGAAACCAAGTGAATTTTGCATAAAGGTTTCCTTATCATCTCACTAACAGCAAGAGTTGTATGTCTCAATACAACACCTGGAAAAAGCACAAATTTGCATAGCAGACCTTCCCCTGCTTTTGCAGTAGCAGATCTATGTAAGTCTTGCTATGATACTCTCAACCCTGAAAATTACACACAATTGTCTGAAGCTAGTGCTGGAAGTGGTTAGTGCTGTAGAGACAGAGGTCCAGAAAAATTTCCAAGCCCAACTTGCCAACAGCAAGAGCACATGGCCTAAAACTCTAGATAAAATTTATGGCCACACTCTGCAGGAGAAGAAATTCTGGACTGTTTTATTTCCCATTATTTTTCAGCACTACTGACACACAAAACTGGAAGAACTTCAGAGAAAGGCAGCAAGGGTGTGTAACAACCATCACTAAACATTCTAGGACTCTTCTCCAGAAAGAGAGAGAAGGAAGGAAGGAAATGAATGAGGGGAAAAAATAATCAGCTGGGGCCACTGCTATAGTAAAGTTCTATAAAGTCATGAGAGGCATGCAGAGATTGGGTAAAGGGCAGAAGCTGATTGCTTCTTCCAATAAAGGAAGGGAGCAGCAACCTTACAAATAAAGGGCCTGAGGAGCAGCAACTGGAGCTAAGGAATTTGAAAGCTACTAAAGAAGGGAATTGTTCATATAACATCACTATGCTGCAGAACTCCCTTCTGCCAGATTGTTGTAGCTGCAAGAAGTTCACACAGATTCCAAAGCAAGGAGCTTAAAGTAGGAGAAAAAAAAAATCCATAGAAATACATGTTTAATCTCCTTGAGATGTAAATTATTAGAGAGACTGGGAGATTCATACAAGTACTGCTCTTTACTTGTCCCAGTTTTGCATGCTTCTTTAGATTATCTGCTTTTAACTCCTGCCAGAGAAGGGATTCTGAGCTACAAACCTTTGGCCTAACCCAGCACAACTATTCTTAGAGGGCATATGAAAGTGCAGGTATTTCTAAAAGCTCATTGTAGTTTCAGTTTCATGAATAACACCGAGCAGCACAACTCACTACACATGAATTTCAGCCCTTACAGCATATCCACATAACAGTAGCTTGCACAACACGTGGACTCTCAGGTGGTTTGTATGATCTGCCAGTTGTATTATTTTCCTCACTCTAAGCAACCACCCCACGTAGTCGTAATTAAAGTCTGGATACAGAGCAATATCATCAGTTATATTGTTACAATACTTACTGAAACTAATTTGAAGTCAAAATCAACCATCCAGAGTAGCATGATTACATAATTTCCATAAAAAGAAAAAAAAAAAAATCACAGTCCCTCACTGAAGCAACCTAATTTTGCAGCAGTACAAAATCTAAAATGCCACCAGTTCAAGGAGTTTATCTGTTGTAGAAACAAAAGTTTTCAAAATATAATTTCTGATAGCTGCAGATAACTTTATAATGGCAATATGCAGGAATTCAAACTTGAACTGAAACCTTTCACCCAAGTGCTGCAGAAAAGTATATTTCAGATCAGTTCTCTGGCCCCTTCTGATTGAGCCTGAAGTAGAACTATAGCACAGTACTGAGAGATAAACCACATAGGTTTATGGCTCCAATGAGATGAACAAAAATGCACTAGAATCAGGTTTACTATACCTCACTATTTAATCAAATTGCATGCATTTGGAAAGAAAATGACTGCTCTCCAGAAGTATTCTTATGAGCTGGTACTAAAGGCTATCCCAATGGTAAGCATCACTAGAATAATAAAGTTCAGGCTTGTCAAGCCAATTCAATTGTATTATTTAAAAATATTATGTAAAATAGTTAATAATGGCAAAAGAGTGCATACAAAACAGTTTTGCTATTTTGTTTGGGGTGTTTGTGGCTGCTTTCTTTAAACACAGCTTGAAAATCTAAATACCTATAAATATGTTTTCTTTCAGAAGTGATGCATGAACACAAACTTATTCATTAAGGACAATATGCAAGCACATACATTTCCTAGAACATTTCCTAGATAAAAAGTTTGTGTACACCACCAAATCAAGGGGAAATTCTAAATATGGTACTGTCATTAAAGCAAACTCCCAACCTCCTGTAAACTTACTCACTACTATTCTTCCCTTAAAGGAGGGAAAACTCACACTGACTTTTTCCCCCCACTTAAATAAAAAGAAAGCACTCTTTCTTCTCAAAATACAAACAGAAGAAAACTGATTTAATTACTGTTGCTGGTTAGCTCTCTAAATGTGATGAATGCTGCTGTAAATTTTAAGAGTCCTCTGATTTGTAGAAAGAGCATTAATGGTTTCTATGGGGCATAATTAGGCAAAATATATTCTTCTCTCAGGTCAACAAAAATAAATACCAAATTTCCAAGAGGAACTGCACCTTGTTCCTTCTTTTAAAAATAGATACTTCTACTTTATTTGCTTACTTTATAAATTAGTATCATATTGTGACAAGGCCACCTTTAAAATATTCAGAAAATAAAATCCTCCTTTTCCAATAGGGCTTAATATGTTCCTCTGCCTCAGACTATTGACTTTTAAAATTACAAGGGAAAATATTAGGAAATTATTAACCAAATTTCAAGGAGGAGCTTGAATTCTGCTTTATTCTTTATCTTCTTTTACATCTGTATTGCAATTACTACAGATATCACTTCAATAACTGTCTATAGTACCTGAAACAAATGATGAACAGAGAATGAAAGATGACTATTTTTGATTTACTCTACAGCACACCATTACATTTCCTCCAAGTCAGTGATGCTGACCAATCAGTGCAGAAGAATCAAGCAGAACATCTTGATGAACTTCACCAGAGTGGTAAATAGCACAAACACACTAAAGCAAATCATTCAGTAACTTAGATGAAGGAACTACTTCATTTAAATTGCCATTAAAAGTTATGAAAGGTATTTCTAATGAAAGATAAAATGTTTACAAATTGTCATTAAAAATTATTGAAATCTGTGTGCATTCTGTAACCATTTATTTTTTACATGGCAAGGGGAGGATGACTCAGATTAAAAACTAAAATAAGAAGCAAATCAGGTTTTTTTGCTATCTTCAAAGAAGTTTAAAACACAAACATCAGGCATCCAGTTAGAATAAAAGATAGCTTTGCTGAAGTCAGCAGCACTACAGGATCGATTTGAGTTCAAAACCACTCATTACATTCTGTCCAGCATTCTTCAAAGGAAACAAAAATTTGTGTTTTCCTGATTATGTTCTTTTCCATCAGTAGAAAAGCTTTGAGTATCTGAAAAATAACATTTATGCATTGTATACTAGGAAAAATCTGGAACAACAAAATTCTTGTCCTACCCAGAATCCAGCATAATCAAAGATATTAAATGTATCACCACATTCAGCACTGAAACAGTCATTCACCCTACAATTCTTTCCTCAGATGTTTATTGCTGCACTGTGCAAACAAACAAATTTCTTTTCCTTAAACAAACTGAAACGTTCTGCTTCTTAGCAGTTTACACAAGTTTCCCCTCTTGAATGTCCTCATTTAAGAAAAAAAAAACACTGACTGTCAAGACTGTCAGTCCATCTCAAATACCACTTGTGCAAAAGCAACAAGAAACTGAGTCTGTGGATACACAGGAAGATGCAAATCCCTGCAGAGAGAAAGCACAAGCTGGGAAAGGAGAAGGGTACCAAGGTAAGCGTGACTTTCAAGACCAAGCACTGGTGAACATATTTAAAAAATATATACGCGGGAAGCCACACTTAAAAGCCTAAAATGTCCAGTGGAATCACAAATCATCTGCTTATTATTTAACCCACAAGCAAAGCAGTTATAGTATGCCTGAACTGCACAGGGTATGTCAGTGAGGTTAGAAATACATCATAATTTCTCCTTATCTGGTAGCTAAACAATAGCCCTTTTCACAGGCTCTTTTTCTCTTCAGATTTACTTTATTGCAAGTACTCTGCTTCCTTTCAGTTTCTGAGAAATATTAAATATGTTTATGACAATACCTGGATAAATTTTGAGCCATACCATCCTTTTTTAATTAAAATGCTATGTTGCTTTGCATAATTGCAAACCACTTCATGCTATGTTACCAAGCGATTGCTTCCATCTTTAATGTGGAATTAGTATTTTTTTCTTATAGTATGTAGTTAATGAAGGACAGAAGGTTCATGATTAATTTATCCATAAAAGTAGGAGATGACTACACAAGGATGACTAGATAGTAAATTGTCCCTTTCTAATTGTCAATTTGTCAGTATCAGTCTGGAATTTCACTGTGAATTTATTTTCCATTTTATTCTCAGATCTACACCCAAGCCCAGGCATGGAACACTTATCTTCTCAGTGATCTTTAACTTGTGTATTTGTATAGCAATTTGCACAACAGAGCCTTGATCAGGGCTCCCAGGCACTGCTGTGATAAAAATTAAGTGACTGTTTTTCCTAGACAGTTTCAGGAAGTGACTGCATGTAGGGTTCCGGTTAAACAACATCTATTAGAAAAGGATT
The DNA here is from genome assembly GCA_013399835.1 of Leptocoma aspasia. Classification (NCBI taxonomy): domain Eukaryota; kingdom Metazoa; phylum Chordata; class Aves; order Passeriformes; family Nectariniidae; genus Leptocoma; species Leptocoma aspasia. The sequence goes on along the minus strand of VXAX01001457.1, from coordinate 401,089 downwards.
GGAATCTCGTTTTTTAGGAACTGTGTGTCAGGATCATGGTTAATCTAAATAGAAAGAAAAAATAGACCCTCTTATGATCAATATCTTCTTAGGTTCATAGAACATGAACACATTTTCTAGTGAACTAGTTTTGAAAATTATTCATCCATGTTCTGATACCTGACAAGTATTCTGCTCTTATAATTTGTCATGGCCTTACTTTAGGAACCTAAAACAAGCAAATGAACCCACAAAACCCAAGAACAAACCACCTTTTCCAAAGCCTGCGTTTAACTTTTAATACTATAAAAACAGTTTGTCTATTTTATTCATTAACTTTATTATTTTTAAACCACTCCCACTGTTTGAATAATTAAAAAAGACAAAATTTGACATGTTGCTTGATTTAATCTTTATTCTATTCCTAGATTATACCCATTTAAAAACATCTAGCATTTCCTGTACTACAGTTTTTATCATAAAATATATTCTAAATTATGTTGTGACTCACGTGACACAGGTCAAAGACTTGCATAGCTTATCAAGCATAACTTCTGAGCTGAATTATGTCAAAAGTACCTTCCATTTATTTATTAAAATGCCACACTTTAATCACAGGTCAATGAAGAATAAAAACTTCTCATTAGAAATTAAATACCTATGAAAAATATGTCTGCATTACAATTGGTATGTAATGGAAAAAAATCAGAAAAGTGGGTGATACTTGTAATTATATAATTTCCAGCCCAATGGTAGCTGACTCTCCATGAAATGTCAACCAATGCTACAGGGCAAAAAAAAAAAAGCAGAGAACATAAGGGATGGGTAATTTCAAATGAAAATCTGTGTTTCACGTTTCACACTCTGAGCATTCTAATATATTAGAAGAGGTCTGGAGAATTATTACTTTTGCAAATAAGAGACTTAAAATACAAACTAGCTCAGAAGCATGAATTTTTCTTTGCAATGAGAAAAGAATTTGTTATCCACATATTATTCGCTTGTTCAACTACATTACCGGTAGCTACTTTTACAACCTTTTATACAAATACATTTTATACCAAAATCTGCTGTGAATGAATTCTGAGGCATAAAAAAGTGTATTAGAGGACATACAATAAAGTGCAACTTCATAGGGGAGTTTTGAAAAGTGGTGTTTCTGATACATTCTCATCTTCCTTTCCCCAAACTCTGATGCAGTAGCAAGAAATGGGAAAATGAATGTATAATGGAGATAATACATTCACATCTAAGAGGCAGGAGGTTTATTCTTCTAATACTTCTGTCAGCGATGTATTGGATAAAAACAAGATTCAAAATAACAAAGACTTATTACTAACTAACCTATATTTTAATAAAATATGAAGAAGTAAAGTAGAAAATTGCAACCTGAAGCTTTTTTCCCAGGATGTAGTTGGGTCTACAATCATCCCTTCAACAAGGTTCCAAAAACATTACTAGACAATAATGAGATTAATTGCTTCAGTTAAGTAAACATGAGATTTTGGGCAGACCCTGTCTTCTCAGAGGCTGCCTTAGTCCCTGCATCTGCACACATCACCTGCATCTTTTCCAATGTGTAATTTGGTAAATTCTTGCTGCACCCAGTGGTATAAATCCTTTCTTTTAAGGTGTATATAGCAAAGTTGTCTTCTACTCCAGCATTCTCTCCCTCTGGTTTCTGTCAGTGACACTGTTCTGCATGTTCCTACTCAGCTCCCCCCTTCTGAGAGGGCTCAATGTAGGGTCCAAGACCCCAGCAAAGAAGGTCCCTTCCTCTCCCACATAATCTGTGAGATTAGGAGATGCTCAGGGAAAAAATGAAGGCTGGGGAACTTTCATCTTCCCAAAAATATGGGTAGGTATGGTACACAGAAAATGAATGCAAGTTTTCTTTCCTCGTTTGGCAAGGACTCTGTAACAATTATTTGCATGATTGTCATGTCAAGATTAATTTGTTTTTTGAGATTTTCTACTGATGAGAAGCTGAAGGCTGTAAATGAGCTTTCTGTTTTACAATGAATAATTCTGTAATTTGTGACTATACCAGTAATCTTCCTCATTACAAGGTTAAAGCTTTACACACTCGTCTACGGGATCATTCTGTAGCTTAGGAGATAATATCCTAGGTTAGGAAGGTCTGAGGCATACAACAAGAACAAGATGCTGAATAACCATTTTTGACTAGAGCTTTGTCAAAAATCCTCTAAACATCGTCAATCCTCTAAACATGCTGCAAAGCACATCTTTTCCAATTCCCTGCTTAGGCTGTGAAAGCAAATAGATACATATATGGTCTCTGGTTACTCCAATTATGTCATAATTATAAATGCACAGAAGAAGCATGCTTAAATTCTAGATGAATGCAGACAAAAATGCTGGGGAAAGGTAGAAATAAAAACACATTTGTATGGTATAGGCTTCTAAACAGCAGTAGGAAAGGGGTTTTATACCTTCTCTTCTAGAAACATAGTAGCAAGATCATTTTTCCCTCACAGTAAGGTTTTGCAAGGAGTGGAAAAAAGATTCCAGAAGCTGAAAGGTGATATCCACTTAACCACAATGCTCTTTCTGTAAACCAGTTAAGCTCATTGGCTACTTAAGCACTGGAACAGCTAGGGGTGCCATTACAGTCCCTCTGTATCCAGAGTGTGAAAGGGGAGAGAAATAAAAACTAGATTTATAAATCTAAGAGGCTCTTGAATCCCTGGTGGAAAACACTTAAAGAAAATAAAATACTTTTTTGTTTTAATTTTAGGGTCTGGAGCATGTAAAAGCATCTTGTAGAGTTAGTTCTTTCAGTGTGTGGAAGTGTAGCTGGATACAATTAAACATACACATCAATTTTATATGTTTTTTATATGTACAAAATAATTTTATGGGCCTAGTCTGACTGAAACTGTTACTATTTTGCATGTTTATTTGTATGTTCACCAAGAACAAAGAGAATACAAGAAGAAAGGATACAGAGTCACATACTAAAAAAAAGGAATATGTTGTTTCTGTAGTAAAAAACAGAAAAATTCTTACTATCATCTACTTAAAAATGCAAAAGATGCAGCTTTACCAGTAACCACGGTATTATAATTTCTGAATACAATCCTAGCCCATTCACATTCTAACTTCCAAATCTTTAATCCCTTTCTTTTAACTCTTCTCTGGAGTTCCTAAACTGATGTTGATACATGCATATATTTGCATTTATCTAGTCTCAAATAGGAATTAAATCCAGTATTTCGCATTGAACTACTTGAAAACTACATCACTTCTGTTTCTTTGAGTACCAGATACATTCACCAGATACAGAGGAGTACAAAGATCTACTGTTTTGATTCTTAACATTTCATCCTTTACAATTGGTTGCAACTTCAAAAATTTTGAACACTGTAACCAAGACATCCAAGCAAAAAAGGCAATAGGACAAAAAAGAAGGAAAACAAGTTCTCTCACCTGTTGCAAGCTCTTTCACAGACCTCTTATGGCTTTCCCTTAAAGTTTAAATGAAATATAAAGTAACTCTTAAAGCTCAGAGGCTTCCTTTAACATTCAGAAATTGTTTACATTGGGTAAAGGTACAAGTTATAGAAAAACAAGACAAGATTATTAGTTTTATTCCTTACCTCCTTAATTTTTCAACTCAACTGTGTATGAGCTTAAAAATCTGTGGACTCCTGTGAATGTCCCAAAGGAATCACATAGATTTTAGCCTCCAAGCATTTGGATTTAAAGAAAAGAGAACACAAACAGTAGCATTAATAACACTGAAACAATTTTTCTTATATTTCACCTAGAGACCATACAATATTCTGATGTCAAATGGTTTGAGAAACCCCTTCAAAATAACTTAAACAGTCATCTAACCAGTCATATTGTTATATTAAAAAACCTACACTTTTTTTTTTTTTAAGATAGGTGATAATGGGGCTCTTGTTGGTGGACTGAGAACTGGACACATTTTCTGATTGGTGTCCAGGAAAGACATGCCATATTTAAAACATTCATGACAACTGCAATATATTACAACTCTAAGTCTTCATTTTTATTTTGATGATGTCTTCAAAGGAAATTCTATTTAGAAAAGTGAATGCAACAACAACATCAGTTCCTACTTTTATCACCTTTCAACTACTTTCATTCAGTTCAAAAATATCTGAGTCCCTGAGCTCTGGCAGCATGATAGGCATTTTCTGCTTGCTCATCATTATCAAATAAAAACAGATCCTGCCACGTACCCTTTCGTCACAGCAGGCTACATTACATTCTCAGTCTCACTGCACAACTCGCTGTATTCATATTACATGGGGAATAGACCCTCCTTCCCAAAAAAATGCCTTAAAACTAGTGACAGGAATGAAATCTATTTTAAAGCACATTTGTAACTAAAAGTATGAGATATCATTAAATACACACAGAAAATCTGATACAATAACGGCATTTACAGTCATCAGGCAGAGGGGAGGGAAAGTATGTAATATAATAAATTCTAGGTAGCCATTACTACTTACTGGCCTTTAACAAAACTGTTAGTTAATAGTGATTGATCAGACTTTGTTCAAAAAACCGGGATAACACACAGAAAGCTACCTCTTCATGGTAAAGTAATGCGTGAAATAAAGTTTTCATATTTATTGCATTGGTTTATAAAGCTTAGTAAAAAATATCACTACCCTTACACAGCCCAACATTTTACTGACTACACTCCCAGATGCATCGCTGTAAGACTACAAGTCTTTGATACGCTTGATCTTTAATTCTCAGTATATGAAGCAACAAAGATTTGAAGGAAAGGAACAGCAAGTGTAGGTTGTCTGGGTGCTTTTGAAGACCTGTGCTTTCCAATATGCATCTCACGGTTCAAAATGAAGTTTCTATCTTCCTTCAAAGATGAAGCAATTGTTCACTTTACACTGAGTGACCTCTGCTGGCAAAATAACTTCCAGGCACACAGGTTAAAACTGCTAAAAGCACCTTCGTGGTTACATCATGAACATACGCACACATACAGAGCTCATTCATTTTTCTTGGTGAGAGGTAGATGATTACACTGAAAATTAAAATGTTTTCATGCTCAGGAAGTTATTGTCTGAGAAGCATTGGCTAGATTTGTTGAGTCACTCAGTTTATCTTTCTCTTAGAGCCTTTTAAAGAACTGTACAGCCAGAGCTTCATTTAGAGGCAGCATTTTGAAGTAGCAGCTACTGAACAAGTAGCGGCACGTGAATTATAAACCTGGAGTTTACTCTTACATATAGGTCTGTACTATGATACAGAATAGTTCCTTCCACTCTTTTTTTCTGGAAGATACATCTGAATCTGGAATGCAGCCTTGTATATTTTGAAAGGGGTTTTTAGAACTGATGAACCGATTTAATCAAGTCTTACTTGACCATTATTTTTAGTAAGTAAAAGTGAATCTTAAGAGTTCTCTCTGGTTTCTTACATCCTTGATGGAATATAACTAAAATTTATTTATTTTGATGTATATCAGAATGCTACCATGAAAAGTTTCTGTTCAATGCAACTAATTTAAACAAAAAAAAACCATGGTTAAAACCATGAGATCACTACAATCCAGAAAAAAAGACAACTACAATATAATAATTTACAGTGTGATGTTTCCCTTAAAAAAAATCCACATACTACTAGACTAGAAATGGCAAGAAAACACATCAAGGTATTAATTAAGAACAGGTACCCAGTTCTGGCCAGTTTTGGCATCTATCAGTAGTAAGTATTTCTGACACAGCATGGAAAATACCTTTATAGAAGCAAGAGATGTATCATGGTTTTGGTAGTGTAAGTGATCTCTAAACTCTGAGGTCTTCACCAAAGTGAAGCACTCTAAGGAGTTTTGACCAAGAAAACTATTACAATTCATGACTGCTGATCACTGCAATATTGTACCTTATTTAACAATGGCCATGAAAAAAAAGGGAAACACATTAGGTCTCTGCCTCAGCAAACAGTGAAATCTATTTATATGCAAATAAGCTATCTATTATTAGTTTGAGGAAAGACATAGGCATAAAGGAAAAAAATAAATTATCACTAGAAACCTTTAATGAAATCTATTTCAAAGCATAACATTTTACAAGAGCCCTCATTCATGTAATATTTGTTCAAGCCTAGGAGGGAATTGGCGTGTTCTGACCTTAGATGAGAACTGATACCGCGTTACTTCCCATGCCAATTTATTATATAAAATGCATTTATATCCTTGTGTAGAAACAACCTGATAATTGTAAATGTACTGCTTCCTTATAAATAAGTGTATTCTCATGCTGTGAAGTAATTTTATGCTCATTTGACTACTGACAAATTTAAATTATTTCCTTTTATTTTTAAATTATGAACACCAGAAGATGGGAAAATATCAAGATGGTACATTTTTATTCTAAGGTTTTAAATTTTCAGAGAATAAGACCTCCTTTGAAAAAATTTGCTTTCATGGCTGAAAATCCCAATTTTAATCCAGTGACTGACTTTTATGTTAAAAAACAAGAAGAACAAGAAAAAAGTGAACAAAACAACAACAAACCCCCTTTCCTGCTAAAAAGAAGATGCCAATATTCTAAAATCTGTTTCTCTGAAAGAAAAAGTGTTAGATAACTCAAGCATTCAGTGAATACAACAAAGAAAAGCAGGAAACAGTTTAATGCCAACGCCTTACATTTAGAGCCTTGAATAGCTGAAGGCAAGACCAGATGTCAAAACCCTAAATACCATCTCTTCTTACTCCTCTAAGTACACAGTTATTTTTCTTTCCAGAATTTGAGCTCGTGTGACCTATACTTAAGTGAAGATAGACATGGAAATTACTGTGATATCTTTGGAAAGACAACTTTTATATTTCATGTTTTCAGCCAGCCAGCCCAACACCCATTCATTCTCTGAGTACACCATTGCAAACAAACCCTGTTTCTGTGGAATTCTGTTGAGTACCTTGTGCACCTCATTCAGGAGAAGCAGAAAACTCTCCCCTCTACTACTTTCAGCCCCACTGAGGCCAGTGCAAAGCACATCCACCAGCACTGAGGACTCAGCATCCACTGGTGGGGCTGGACCTGCACAGCTCATGCGGGATGCTCGTTAAGGACCATCTGCTGGAATATTTCTTAGTGATAATGATGGATAATGAGCAAGAGCTAACCATTAGCACAAATTGTATGGTTAATGAGCACCAGCCAAGCAAAGGTGTGCTCTGAAATTTGAAACTGGCCTGATTTATCCACCTTCCAAAGATGCCCACCACAGCAGCTTTGCAGTCCTCAGCTTATATACAGATATTCACTTGCTCAGTTGCAACAGTGCACTCAGATATGGGGAATGATACCTCAAAAGTGAAATCATTGAAAATTACTACTCACATGGAAACTAGATTATCTGAATGTCAATGTTATTTTTTGTGAAACTATAAAAAACTGGGGTTTTTTTTAAGCAAGCTATACAAAGACAGTTCAATTTCATCATATTATTTAAGTATGTATTTTTCTCTATTTCAATCCTTCATTTCCTAAGTGAAATTTAATATTTAGCACACATTGTCACTGAGATTCTTCTAGATCTTCCTGAATTAATAATTCCAGACATGACCTTATCCCAAATTACAGATTAGTTCTAGCAAAGAACAGGCAACTCACTAGCTACTAAGTGAAAAGTGGTTTCACTTTTAAGTCAGAATTCATAGCAACACATTCAAAATGGGGCATTTGCCAATAATGCTTTCACTCAATTTTTGAACTATCTCCACCTCTGGTTCCCGTACCAGTGGTACAAAAAGAATATAAAGAACAGAAGAACAAGAATATTTCCTTAATGGGTATAATAAATCAAAATTACACCAGTAAGAAGCAATTACAGCATATTTAACTTCAAAGCACTCTTACCACTCAAGTCAATCTTTAAAATTATGTGTTCATTTTCATTCAAGTGATACTAAAAAAAAAAAGCCTAAAATTTTCCCCCCAATGCACCTTTTCTTTGACCTTTTCATTGATCAAATTGTCTCATAGTCCCTTAAAACCTTTTGGCTACAGTGACACTATTAGAAAGGCCATAGCTATTTAACTTGCTGCTGTCGAAATCTGCCAACAATTGCATTCATAACATTACTAAAAGGATGCATTTTTCAAAGACTGGGGTCTCTTTATGCCTCAAACTAATGTCATACCTGTCAATTCCTTAGAACCTACAGGCTGCTCAATACCAATTACTTTTTCAACGCTAATTTTAAGCTTTGAATATAAGGTGAAGAGGAGGGTAGAAACAAAGCCTTTCTGATTATTTCAGTACTTCTTGAAAGGAAAGAGGTGGCTCTTGACTCTTACTTAAAATTCACTTTGATATATGTCAAGACTACTGCTTTATATCTTATCATCTAATAGAAATTGGCATTTTAAAACAATGCATATCAAAGTGCAAATATCAATAAAAATTTGAAAATACTCAGAAACACCTCCTTAACCTAACTAATTCTAGAAGATCTCAGGTAGAAGAAGAAATATAAATTCCAACAAATTCACAGAGAGCAAGCAATCCCAAGACTTGTGGAAACACTTCAGTTTAGCCAATATCAGAATTATGTCCTATCAACCATTCAGCAGCAGACATCGATGGCAATGACAATAACAATCTCAACACCAAGATGGCTGGGTGAGGAGAAACATCACTAACAAAACTATCACTGTTCCACAAATGGATGGAGATACCATTTAAGTCTTCCATTATCAGCTTAACTAAATTACCACTGTACAAGAACTCTGCCTCCACAAATCGGGTTCTAAGCAGCATCTAAACAGTACATTGATGAATACGATTTTTTTCACTGACTAGATTTTTTTTAAAAATCATTCCATCATCAATTAAGCAGAACTGTCCATCATGAAAACCCCTCCAAAAAAAAAAAAAACACACTAGTGGACATACAATAGACAAAGGAATAATATTTGGATCCTTTACATTAGGAAATTAACAGTAAAGTGTTCAACAAAATACACAGCCACTCATCTTCTATTTGTCTCTTACCCGAAAGAAATCTATGCTGGTTTTAACACCCAAAACACAGACATTAAACCTGCAGCTAGAGTACAAGGTATAGTACCTGAACCACTAAGACTGCATTAAGAAGGCTGACATGCTACTCTCTGACAGTTCCTACTATGAACTTGCTTCAAAGAAGAAAGACCCATATAATTATTTAACTTCCCAATCAGAGTTAAATTACTTCAACATAAAATTCAGGGAAAAAAAATTTTAAAGAAAAGGAATCCTTCTCTTCTTCCTGCCACAGGGATATTAATATTTTGTCTAGACTAACAAGCCCAATAACATGTCACTACGGGAACCCCTTTATGAAATTATTAGATCATCAAAACCATCCTTAAACACATTCTCTCATAAACCAAAGAGTAAATTTTCTCCACGGTTCATCCAATTTCTCCTCAAAAGTTATGCATTATAACCCACCTTTTCACCCCTCAAGGCAGAAGAATACCACCACCAACACGTGCACCAGACTCCCAGACAATGATGGCACCGTGACCTACCAGGAGTGCTCATGAGTACAAGACAAAATGTTCACAGTTAAGTCCAGATACACAGTGGGTTTCTACTTAACCCACCATAATCCTTTCAGAATTGACTTCTACTAATCAACACATAATATACTGACACAAATCCCTAATGTATCCCTAAATGTACTGACATGACAAAAGGTATTTAAAACAGCTGGATCACCAAACTTCACTAAGCCTGTGGGACACATTTCCAACATCTACACCATAAGCCTGTATTTTATCACTGATTTGCTCCATCAACAGAGTAAGTATTATACTTTTCTCAGGCTTATATATGCCTACACCATTATAACTTTCATAGGCACTGTGATTTACATCTAGGGTGTCAACTTCAAAATTGTCACATACAGAAAATCCAAAAATACAACTTATTCCATTGAACCAGTCACCATCCAAAGTCAGTCTTAAACAAACTCCAACATACAGCTAGGTGCTCTTATATCACCATATTTTCTTTAGTAAGAGCACATATGAGACCCACCTAAATAGCCCTTTATTCAAAAATTTTATTGCTTTAAGAAATATTTTTTCTAAACTACCAATTGCGGTTAATTAATTTTATTTATTACAAATCAGAAACTATGTAATACCAGTTGTAACATACTACCCTACCAAGATATTTATATAATAAATCATTAATCAGTTTGATCTACATTGGCAGTGAGAAATCATATCAGAATGATGCCTCCTAGCATTCAGATGCTACCCAGATTAACTAAACTCATCATTAATTGCAAATTCCCCAAAGTTTGGGAAGCACCAAATAAAATTGATTGTGATTGAGTTAGAAACATAGATCTGCTATTATGCTTCCAAAATCTCGTGATAAATAATTCAAAAACTGGCATTTTACTTTTGCATTTCCTGAAAAGTAGTTGACGTAATGCTGTGCTAACCTATAGCTAAGCAGACAAAAATCAAATTCCACAAAACAAAATCAAATAATCCATAAAATTTAAAAAAAAATCCAGTAACACATGGGAGGGGGATATCTTTGTAGATCAATTACCTTGCAAAACTGAAGCTGGAAAGAAAAATTGATAGCTTTATTGTACACCAAACACTCCATAGAGGAACTTCTGTTAGGACATAACTTTCAGCCTCCTCCATTAACTTATAATCTGTATTCTTTTTTCCTAGCAAATAACACTCACACCACTTTTTTCTGTGTCTTCCTCTTGCCAAAATTATCTTCGTGACAGGTGACAACTATCTTTCCTTTGGGATGATCTGATGCACAGTCAATTACATCCAAAGCAATGGTCCACACATTGTATTCTGCATTTAAATTTGGTGCTTCTGTCAGAGCAGAGAATGACTGCTGGACACAGGTCCTTTCTCTCAGATTTGAATCTCAGAACCATAGAACAGTCAATGATTTAAAACACACCATATTCCATTTCTTATTCAAGACTTGAATCCTCTGGGCAGGTAAAAAAAAAAAGAGACTAAAAAGAAAGATAAGGGAGAAAGGAAGAAGTGAAACAGGGCAATTGAAGAGGTTTGCTGGAAGCACTGCCACAGCTACCTGTCCTTTCATACAGATTAGAAACCACTGGAAGGGTATGAACACCATAACAAGTGGAAAAGGACTACAACTACTTATACAGTTTGTACTTGGAGATTAGGGGAAACAGAAACTACAGCAAGTTTTGCTTCTGTCTAGCCAGTTATTCCTAAGCAATATAACCAGATCAAAAATAAGCTTTGTCTCTGTTATTCTCAGTAGAGGTGAAGGCTTGATACAGCATTTTCTGAGTGTAGCTCTCTCATTTGAATGCTCATTTTGCACATGTGAATGAGATTATTATACCCAGTGAAAAAAAGGCATACAAGTTACTTTTCGTGAAATAAGTGAAAAACTCTTGGTATGGCAAAGTGACAATGACCATCACCTTTCATTTAAAAATTTGTTTTAAACATTTTCCATTCTATTATTGGACGAGTTGATTATTAGGTTTGCAAAGTTTTCTGTTATATAAACTTCTTTATCAAAAGAATCTGAGTAACTTCCTGACATATTCTGCTTTTGTCAGATATGGCATTTGAAGACTCTCAGACAATTTGAGAAAACATGAAATGGATTTTCTCAAATTCACCCCAGATAAGAAACACTGTTGTCAAAGCTGACAGTACTTTCCAGGTCCTCTTTCTTGTTTGTTTCTATGAGGGCTGTTTTATTTGCAAGCTCTGTCATATTTTTCAAAGTGAAAAAAAAGAACTAGAGCTATGTCTTTACCTTAGGGCAAACTATCCAGTCACACTTCCATGAATTTAACGGGACTGCTATATGAAAGTAGAAGAAAATTAAAAATTGTGAAAGACAACTCTGGTTTATATGGAAGAAAAATTAACAGTTTAAATTTCACTTTGGTGTATAATGAGTGGATAATTGACACTCTGGGGACCTTTACTATCTATAAAACCACACTTCTTAATAGAAAGAAAATTAAACACAACACCTTTTTAAGTGGTCCTAAAATATTAGCAATCCTCATAAAACTAAACAGCTGGGGGGAAAAAAGAAGATTCACAGTGTGCCCAGGAAAGTAAGAATTATATTTTATGTATACAAACTACTTCAGAAAACCTGCATGCCTCTGAAATTACAAAATGTCCTTGAATATGTTTGCTTGAGTTACCTGCAGCATAAGATAACCAGTTCAAAAATGAATGAAAAAAAATTATAGATTTCCTATGTGATTGTCACATAGAACTGGTATTACAGAATAGGTTCTTTTTAAATTATAGAATCATTTTACATAGAATTCAAGATCATCTGCAGTCACTACACCACACATAGCACTGACAAATGTACCAATAGCAAGACCTGCCTGATTTTCATCATGTGCCTTGAATTTGTAGGCACATGATGAAGATGGAAATAGAATCCTGACTTTCCTGAAAAGCAGCCTATCAGAGCTAGAGTTTGGCATGTGTAATAGTAAATTTATTTCATAAATTGCTGTGGATTAACTGCTCAAACATTTCAGAAAAACCTGTTTATTTTATCTGTTCACAGTACATAAATACTCAGTCCTTTAGTCCAAACATTCTTCTCACAGAGCTTCCTTTTTATATTATAGCAATCCTGACAGTTCTCCTGAAAAATCACAGAATCATAGAATATTTAGAGATTGGAACGGACCTTAAAGGTCATCCAGTCCCAACCCCCTCTGCCACAGGCAGGGACACCTTCCACTAGGACCACGCTGCTCAGAGCCCCATCCAACCTGAACACTTCCAGTGTTGGGGTATCCACAGCCTCCCTGGGCAACCTGTTCCAGTGCTCCACCATCCTTATGATAAATAATTTCTCCCTAACATCTAACTTAAATTTCCCCTGTTTTAATTTGTACCCATCGCTCCTTGTCCTGCCACTGCAGTTCCTGATGAAGAGTCCCTCTCCAGGTTCCCTGCAAACCCCCTTTGGACACTGGAAGGAAGCAGTGGGGTAGTGCTGGTTCTGAGCAATCATGTGTGAATAATCTGCTCTTGTTGTTTCCAGTCAATTGTTCTTATCTCAGCTCATTATTTCCACCTTCTGTTCCTCCAGTTCTCCTTTCCAGCCTGCAACAGCAGGAGGGGAAGGAGTAAGCAAGAGGCAGCATGGTTTGGAGAGTCTCAGTAGAAGCACTGAACTGGGGAGTACCATTCCTAAACCACAACATGGATGAAGCAACCCCCCTTTTCCTACATGACATAGCATCTTAATTTCATTGACATTCCTTGCCATTGTTTTGGTCAAAAGCAATCAATATTTCACAAACTTCTTGTTATTTCACCACTTATCCTCTTTAAAAAGGGGGGTTTTTTTAATACAATAATTGATTATTTTCGAATTAAGATTCTACAAATACAGACAATAACTTAATATCCATTTAAAACAAATCTGGAACCTTCTGGGTTCTTTTCATTCCACATCTTCATGTAAATCAAGGGTCAGCTGAGCTACTTTCACCTTTTAGGCAACACTGTTTAACAGTATGTTTTAAGAAGGATGTCTCTTACATATTTCTGGCTGAAACTCTTTACCTGTTCTGTTATCATTAAGAACCATGGCTGACCCATTACAGCTATTTAAACACAGATGTACAGAAGTACATAATAGGTAAACCTACATGTAAAGAGAAGGGACATAATTGCAAGAATAGTTGATGCAAACTAGTCCAAATCCACTTACAAGAATTAAAACAATAGTTCTTCAGACAGGTAGAATTGTTTTGTCCATGGGAAAAAAAGTGTTGCTATATTTATATAGTAAATACAGGTGGTTAAACATTTATAATTCATAATAGTTAACATTTATAATTCATAATATGAAATTTGAGACTATTTAAGGCACTGTGATAGAGCTTTTATTACAGCACAACTGTTTGCATACATGGTGATTTAAGAACTGTACTTCAGAAAGGCAGTAAACGTTACTGCACTGAAGTACAAAACCATAACATTCCCTCTACTACCAACAAAAGCTAAATTCATTCCAGGAAATATTACAAGAAAAACAAACTGGAAGAAATAAATGTCTTCAACAGGCAGGATATTCAATAATTTATCCTTAAACATATCAGTTTATCATTTTAGCACTAATTTGATGTCTGTATCTATTTTCAAGGCAAATTATGTTATTCATGCTTTAGCAGAAACCTTTTTAGGCATTTTCTTTATTTTTTCTTATTAAATACATCTTTATTTGTCACTAAAGAGTTGAATGCTGTTTCTGCAACAGTCACTGTATTTTCTTCCTTCTTTCTAGTTTTTTTTCACTTTCATAGAATAAGGATACATTTTTGGTTTTTAGTCTGTGAAATGCAGCAAATTTAGGAAACAGAAATAATGCCTCATTACTCTCAGAGTGTTTTGTGTAAATCTAGTTTCCAAAAATGGGATGACAATCACTTCCAGCAACACTTAAAAACAATGAAATCAAGCTAAAATAAATTTTAAGCTTTCAGAGTCATGTAAACAAATTTTATGTTGTCATCCTCAAATTAGAAGAAGAGACAAACAGGAGAAATATGTATATCCCAAATTCACGTAAAAATTAAGATACTTCAGCATCCAAAGCTGACAAACTAAATTCCAGCATATTATCCCTCACCTAGCAAATCTTTTCTCTGTTGAAAGCAATAGGCCTCAGGAATTTTTGATAAGGCTGACACACCAGGAACATGATCCCAAACGTTATTACAACTAACAAAGTACTAAGGAATAGTTAGAGCAAGCTTTAAAGTAGAAAAAATAATATGCCAGGCTGTATTCAGCACTAAAAAAACTATATAGAAGACTACTAAATTATTCAGAAAGAATCACTGTGAGATTAAGTAGTCAAAAGACATTTATATCACTTTTCAGCAACTATTACACTGCACGGTTTGAAAACTCCTCAGTGCTCTAGCTTTACAGAAAATTAGCAGGTGAAGGGAAAGCAAAGCCCCTACAAAAGTAAGAGTTCTGAGCTGGTTTGATTCTCTACTTCTTTATGAAGTTTTTGAGTAGGTCAAGCAGTCTCATGCTCACAGTGGTCCTTAAACATGTGACTTTCTTCAGTCTAGTATTTGACACAGGTGGATTTCCTCTTTTATTAATAAAGCAAAGGAAAATACCAAAATGCAACAAAACAGGTTCTTAGAGATTTCTAAGACAATCTTCTATCGGTAAGAGATAACCAAGCTATTCAGAGATTCAGAAAAGTTATCTTCTTTGGACATGAAACACAATGTTTGTTTGATGTTTGCCATGACATGACTCACACAGGGAAAAATGTAGTATTTTTTATTTGTTATTCTCTGTTATTAAATCAGGGTGCTTTCCCCCTCATTACCACCAACCTCAGACTCAGGTTTGTATCCTATATATTTTTTATACATACACACACTCCTGAAAAAATTCCAAGGTAGCATCAGATTTTCATGTTTCCTTCACAACTATTGACATTAAAGAATTATTAGTGGAACAACATATACATCCACTTACAGCAGGGTTCTTTCAGCAGCAAAATTAGAAATAGATCTTATCTGTTAAAAAAGTTAACAGTATCTTCTTGCTCATTATTTTAAAAGTGAAGACTAGAATTTAAATTTGAGGTATTTAGGACACTGTAAGCTTCACTTCATAATTCTATCCTTGATAACAGTTTAATTCTATTCAAAATGTGGCTTATTAAAGGAAGATTCCTTTTAAAAAAATTGAACTTCTAACACTGCTTTTAAAATGAAAGCAGAATCAGTGTTCATATTTTCTTGACACTTTTACTGCTCTCTGACCATACATAGAAATTATTCCTTCCCAGCTTTCTGTTTTACCTGCCAACACTTCAGATCTGTGGATTAAGTTCATGGAGCTCGGACTCCCTTTGTGGATTTAAAGAGTGTAAGTATGTGCTCTATAGCTGTACATGTTGGACAACCTGAGAATTCCATTGAAAGCCCCCAGACAGGTCTAGCAGACAAAAGTGCAGCAGGAGTACAGAAGTCCTGTTGCATTCACATTAGACATGAGAATTCTCCCTAGCTATGTTCTGCCATTCTAGATTCTGGAGTTCAACAGATGCTGATAGCAGCTTGGGGCAGGTTCAGGGGAGAGGTTGGAGAAGAGTTAAAGGACTGAAAAATAACTATTATGCCAAAACCTAAAGGGCTTAATATAAAAAAGAGAGAGTGAAATTATGACATGACCACATGCAATGAACTGCTGGCTTCCTTAGATGGGTTAGTAGAGGTTACAGTACCTTATCACACAAAGATATAAACGTGAAAAGAGGCAGAGACAGGACCAAAGAAACCCACAAAAGGTGAAAAAAAGCACTTAAGCAAGACACATTCAGAATAAAGAGATAGGTGTGACAGTAAATATAAAGGATCCCTGAAATAACTTCTTGAAATCAAGGCAAATCACTTGAAATTTCTCATCAGCACAGTGGAGTTTTTCTTAAGGGCAGGATCTACGTTAATGCAGATACTAGAAACAGAAATGGAAAGATAATTCCAGGAAATGCTGTTGTCTGCGTCACTATCACATGAAATTAATTGCAATGACAAAAAAATTATGGTTATGATTTTCTGAAGTTGGTAAAATCTTTCTTCTATTGATCTTACTGTATTTCACATGAATGAAATAAGACTTTTACAGTGATACTACACATTTTGCAATACTGACAGAAACATTTTCTACTGCAAATTTATTTAATAATTTTGGAATCCAATCACAAAAGGCCCATTTAATCCTGTTAAACAAGGAAAATTTCCTGCTAGATTCTAAATGCTCCTTTTCAATTAGAAGTAATACATATGTATACGATTTATTTTTCTGTAGAGTGAAATGACAAACAGTCTGATATGGGTTATGTAAAGAAAATAAGCTTTAAAACGTGGGGAAATATTTTTAAGAGTTTCTTTCAAGTTTGTTTTTTTAGTTAAAGCTTGTCAGTCTTCTAATGCCACATGAGAAACATCTTTCTGATCTTAAATGATGTTAACATTTCTCTCTGTTCAGTAAGTCAAAATATCATTTCAATACAATATGGAAACACATGTTTGTAACTCCTACTTTTCCTGCTAATGTATTAAATAAGCCCAGTGTCATTTTTATACAATGAAAATAAAGATCACTTGTATGTGTTCTTTGTTTCTTAGCTTTGATCTCACATTTAAATTCATCTCAAATAGTGCCATCTTGCTTTTCTCAGACCACAGAGAGCATTGAGCCTTGCTGCAGCAGCAATTTGATTACAGGAAGAAAGGCTGCACATTTAATGAACTCCTTATTTGATCTGCCAATGCAAATGGATTTTGATGTTATTTCTAACATTGAATTCTAAATACTTTCACCATTAGTCTAAGCAAGGATGGAAAACAGAATGGGAAACTGAATACCCACAAACACCATCTTATCTACATGTAGCAGTACAGAATTTTCAAGGCAAAGACTTCTATGCTAAATACATTGGTTAGCATAGGACACAAATAAATATAATATTTTCTTTGGCACAGCATAACTGACACAAAAATCAAATAAGTAACAAAAAAATAAAATAAGAAAAGGTGAAAAATGCATTTCAGCTGCCCATAAAATTTTTGAGGAGCTGAAATTCCAATGGTGAGAAAGTTTAATCTGCATGATAGAAAGTTGAGAGAATAACAGTCCAGAAACCACTGACCGACTGTGGACTCACAAGGGCAAAACTAAACTGTATTTTGAAAGAGGGGTAATACCAGGAAAGGTCTAACTTCCAACCCACATCAGTATAAACCCACAGAATCTGTATGTTTGGGAAAATAAAAAGTTAAAAGTTGAGAAGACTTGTAGGGCAAAACTACAATTTTTTAATTAATGTATATTTCTATATTCCAAAACAACTGTAGTAGAGATATTAAAGTGTCATATGTGGAAACAATTCCAGAATGAGTGAATAACAGGGAATGTCAATAGAGCCAGCAAGCTATCAGTTTTTTTTACTGTGATTTCCTGGTCAGGAGCTAATTATGGAAAATAAATGACCCACAATGTCAGTTTGTTTGTTTAATTGTTCATTAATTTTCAATATTGCATGGGAAGTTTAGAGACTGTGTATTATAGGACAGACCAATGGATAATGCAGAGAAATGCTGAAATACAAATTCTATGTTCATATGAAAATATCAAATGGTACTACATATATCAGAGCTTTGACACAAATTAATCCAGACTTCCTAAATAGTTACCTGATGACACTTAAAAAAAAAAAGGCTTCTAAATTCTTCTTTTGTTCCAAACCTAAGCCTCCCCAAGTTTTATACACATAAAAAATAAACCCCTTTCTGCAAACGAAAACACAATTTTCTGCAGTTAGATGCTTTTTTTATTGCACTCTAACATAAGTGGAAATAACTCTAATAATAATTCCTTTTGAAAGGAATCAGCAGCTCCACTATAAAGACATGTTAGGCTGAGTATCTAAAAAGCAGAAACTTAGTACTGCATCAACAAAATTCTTGCAAAATAGTGTTATATATAATTACATATAATGTATATATATAATGTTATATAATATATATAATGACATATACTATGTTATATAATATATATCATACAGTGTTGGTGATGGAAATGTGTATGCTACTGTCTTAAAAACCTAACCAGTCATACTTTATATTCGTTAGAAACTACACACAAATTGTGCATTGCCTTGCACGTAAATTAAGCATACATTTTCTCCTGCTTAATTAGCCTGATTTAGTAAAAAAATCAGTACAAACATACTTTCAGAAAAAGTATGTCAACAACTTAGTTCAGTTGAGGTATTTTGTCTCCAGTTGATTGGAAGCTGTTCACTGATGTAGCTTTTTTCGAAATTAAATATGGAATTATCTTTTTTAGATGCTCGTAGTTCCGTTTTGTTTCTACACGCTTCTGAAAGAAACTTTAATTACTTAGCTGATAGCATATCTGTCATTAATCTTGTTAAAAAAACAATGAGAGTTCCTCAGGGGAAGGAAATTGTTCTCTTTATTCTGTCATTTCATGTCATCAGCTATGAGTGCACCAATAAAGAAGCACAAATAACCTTTCTGATTCTTTTTTTTCTTATTGTTGTAAATAGCATCGCTAACAAAAAAGGAAAATACACCAAAGTCTTCCATGCATAGCATTTGCAATTTTGGAGAATATATCTTCATAACTCATTTTTCCTTTTGTTCTCTTGATAAAGAAAAAGGTTTCTGCAAATTACACTCTTGTAGATTTATAGTCACGCTTTTCAACAGCTCAGAAGCTGCTCTGAGTTTTCGCCTGATGTTAGATTAAAACATGTTTTTCAAAGAAGAAATAGATGAGCATTACAAAGTAACATCAATGTGTAAGAAACTTTTCTCCAAGGAAAAACAAAATCCTGTTTCCACTGGAATAAAAAATGTGTGGAATTGTTTAAAGAGAATAATCATCACATTTTTTTGCTTAATTATATAGAATTAGGAGAAATATTGACCACAGAATAAAGAATGCTTTGCATTTAAATGCTAAATTCATGCAAGAAACAAAACCTAATGCTCCTGCACTATTGTAAAGTAACACTGAACTGTCATGGGATTGGTATGATGAGAGCTATTGAATATTGTAAATACTTGAATAATTACTTAGGATAAGTAGTGATGTTTTATTTTGATGTAAAAGGTTTGCTGATTTCTCTAACTAAATGCCATTGCAAGAAATTCCAGTTACAAATATAGAATCTGGATGCATAGCAAAGGCTGATAAAATTAACCTTTGGATCCATGCAATACTAATTAGGAAAAAAAAACATTAGAAGTTTCTCATACAGACTAGGAACTCCAAAATAAGAGTTTTGATCTCCTCATGGGCTCTGTCTTTTGTTTATAGCAGCTGGAATTTATCACTCTCTAGCTGCTCCTGTGAACTGAAACTAGATCCAAAGGAACCACAAAATTTGTTAAGTGATAGTCTTGACCATTAATATGACTGAGGTATCTAGAAAAATTACAACAGAAAAATTATTTACAGGCATGACTGAATGCAAAAGGAGACCAAGAAAAGCTTCTGTGGTGTGCAAGGAAGTCATCAATCCTGATCTGGAACTGAAGTTGCTGTGTGGTTTCCAGCCCTTCTGTAGCCAGATCAGCCAGAAAAGCTGAAGGCGCAGCCACACATTGTTTTCTACAAGGTTTTACACAGATCACCATATACGATAAGATAAATCTCCCCAGCAGAATCAGCGTCTGCAGATCACCTGAAAAATGAGATCAGTTCAGTTGGAACTTTTGAAGTCAAATTAAACATTGTTTTCCATATGAGGAAAAATAGGTGAATCCTGAAACTAGAATTTTCTAAGACATTGTCAAGGGCAATTGCCCCCATGTCCGTCTAAATACATATGGCAAGAGACACATGCAAGAAAAACAGACTGTGAGACTGACACATTGTAGACCTCACAGATCACTTATTTGGAAGCAACTGATGTTCAATATGACATAATCAGAGATTTTTTAGTTCTAAACTTTCTTATATTTATGGACAAAGTGGGAAAGGGAAAAGAGGAAGGGAAGAAGGTAAGGGAGGCTTAACTGGCCCAACACCACCAACACACTACTCAAACCAGTGGCAAATGCCATAAAAAACCACATGTATTCAATGGGTTTTAAAGGTTCAGTGCTCTCCCCAGATACCATTTTAGGGCCTGGGAAATGTTAGGTTTGTGTACCAAACAACATTAAAAATGTTTTAAAAAGAAACTGAAAAACTCTACTGAACCCCAGCTAATATTATCTGTTACTGCTTCATACACTTTTATCCACTGTAGGAAAAGCAAAATCATTTATATAAGTTTGCCAGAAATTATTTGCAAGACGAAAGACAATCATCAGAGGAGCATTAAAACCCACAGAGAATCAAAGATGAAGAAATCCTGGGAGCATGCAGCCACTTGAACTCTACATTCAAAAAAACTAGGTAACATTTGGCTAAACCTGAAGAGAATTCAATGACCACATCAATTTTCAGGAAACTGTTCTGAGGAATAGAAGTGAAGAGTTGTCTCACACTTAAGAAGGACAGGTCTCAAAACGTAAAAAGCATATCAGATAGTTTATTAATTCTGTGATTTTCCAGGAATAAAATCCACCACTCTTTCTATCAACCACTGCAATAAATATCACCAGGAAAAGTAAAAAATAAGTAAACATTACCTTAAGATACATATACACAAGAAATTTCAGTCTGAAGTGCAAGTTTCGCTGGGATCTGCCAAAAACGGGGCTTATTTCTGCCAGGAATAAAGGTTCTGCGATTCAAAAACTTTTTATCTCTACTCTTTTCGTATTGGAGTTTAGCAAAATGAGAGTCATTTTTCAAACTAAAAATGTGCACATATACACACACAGTCTTGGATTTTTACTTTTTTTTTTCTAAACAAAATTATAATAGCAAAAGTACTCACAGCATGGATCTTTTGTCTTTTCTTCCACAATGCTGTTTACTGAGTTTCATAAAAGCATTTTGAAAGAGTTTTGGTTTTTTAATTTTAATGGTGCACATTACTTTTAGAAACAAAGTTTAAGGTGCTTTACAGTTGGTTTGAGTACCTTTTCAAACATTTTCCTGAGCTCTGCTCTGTACTTTCAGATAGGAATGACTGATGATTCATTCTGATATTCCTTGCACTCTAGACAGGAGCAGATGTCTTCAAAATGCTGGGAAAACTCCTGCAGACATCTCAAGTCCTGCACCTTCAATTAACCAGTTAACACAATATCGGCATCCTATGCTGTTTAGAATGTGAGATAGCTCTTGAATGAAAGCACGAAAATAAAATTCAAGTTAAAAGATCCTATTACTCTCTGAAGTATGCTACATAAGAGAAGGAAACAGAAAACAGCTACATCTAAGCATCCTTAGATGGCCCACAACAGTATTTATATTTATTTCCACTTAGCACTGACACAAAGCAAATGTGTTCATCTGGTCACCTCTAGGAATAGAGAGCTAGAGATTTGCATCTTCCCAAAGCTTCCCATTTTCCTGTGAAAGATCAGATGACTGAGTCTGCTACTTTTGACCAAGTAAAACTCACACTGGAAAGGATTTTTGTAGAGGAAGGACTATTCATTCATATTACTTTAAATACAACTATTACTCAAATCTCACAAGCCTTCTGCCTGAGTTTAAGTAATCACAGTGGTGACAACATTTCTCCCCACTCACAAAGAACACAGCACCACTTGATTTTGCAATTTTCATTCTGACATACGTTCGCTTCAATTTGTATTCAATAAAATCCTGCACTTGAAGTATGAGTACTTCTATGAAAAGAAGCAATGAGGTGGAAAACTGTCTTTTGAACTTTTTCTTTCACTGTTAAGAAAGTCATGGTATATTTCAAACAACCAGGAACTGTTACAATCTCTGAAAGCATGTACCCTGAAATGAATTTAGTTTAATCCTTACAAAATAACTTGAGTGGAAAACACAATTCAGAAAGAGATAGTGTACTGTGAATTTCATTTACAAAGAAATAAAATTATTTACTGTACAACTGTAAGCTCTCCTCATACTCTACTGTGATGTTATGATTTTATATAGTGTCATTTTCTCTCCTTGAAGTGAATACAATTTTTGACTTGTCAAAAATTATTTAGAATAACTTGAAATACATATAAACTCTTGACAAATATTCTGCATGCCGTGAAATAAACCCAAGTTTTGAGTTTGCCTGGCTTCTTTAGAGAGGAAAATATTCATCTTATCATGAAGTAAACAGAGGAAGATTCCAGAATAATGGACAGGAGCAACTAATACAGAGTTGTTGAATAACACATGATGCAATGAAAGATCAGCAATTACTGCCTCCCAGAAGTTTATTTCACTAGCAGTTTAATTCCCATTAAAGATTACCTCAAACTTTATTCCTCTACTCAAATGTAACTCAAAAATTTGCCCCTTATCTGGGTTGCACAGCAGAGCAGCCCAGTGAAATTCACACACAGCTCTAGGCAGCGGGATCACTACTGAGATCCACTGAATACACAGATGCCTTTCCAGAATCTCCACCTATTTTAAATTACATTGTGTTGACAACTTTGCTCATCGCTTAAAAGAACTAAAAAGTTTACAAAACAAACTATATTATAAAATCCACCTTTGCGATTCCTTCCTTAAAAAACAAACACACAAAGGACTATGAGTCCCCAATGGAAGCCCCCAACGAGCAACTGGTTGGTGTCCCTTTCTGAATTGAAAACTGGAGAAGACAAAATTAGAAAAGCTATTTCTGAAAATCATAAAACAATCTTAGTTGTAAGTTTTAAGCATATTCCAAAAGCCACATACTACGGCTGAAGTAATTCTCCACTTTCTTAATAGCTCTAACAGATGATATTTTTTTCAGGGTTAGAAAGACAAGTAGTCCTAGAATCTAGGACTGCAATTCAGTGCACTCTTCTAGACCAACTCCACATTACACGGGTCTCCCCTGGGCATCATGTGGCCAGTGGAAAATATGCTACAGCAGCATACTCTGGTAAAACAAATAAACAACAACAAGCCACACAAATAAACCCACAACAGACAGACAAAGCCCCACAAACACACACCACCAAACCTTGGTGATCCAGACTAGATCTGCATTAAATACACCTTCAACTAAATAAAGACTGTGTGTCAAAAACGTAGCATTGCATCTCTTACAGGCATATGGAAGAACAATGTGCCCATCTTTTTGTATGTATACAATAAACAACCATACTAGGGAGTTGCCTTTTGTTTCAAAAGATAATGCTAATGTTGAAATGAAGATGAACAAGGAGACAGGAGTGCCTCCTACTGCTAGCAGCTTCAGTCATCACTCATGCAATGACTTAGAAGCCAAATAAATTGGAAAAAAAGGAATTAATGATAGATACTACAGCTGGAAATAGACAAGGATTTGTTTGGGGTTCTTTCCATCTTTGTCTTCTCTTTATTCTAGTCAATGGGATTGCACAGCCCAACAGGGTACAAATGTGAGGTTAGTTCAAACCAACCTGAAAAAATGATCCTTTGTTAACCTCATGTGCAAATCTTTCAAGACAAAATCTCAATGTCAGGTAAATCCACCCTTACATTATTTCAGTGATTAAAATTTACTGTGGATTCAGACTTTCTCCTGCACCTAAGTCAGAAAACCACAAAGTAAACATTAACAGAGTGCCAAGCCACCAGTATACCCACATATCAGTGGAAATGGATTTCAACACAGGAGTATTTGATAACCCATCTAACAAAGATTTGGAAACCTCCAGATCCCAGAAGCCTGGAGAAAAATTAAATCTTGACATTGAGGGCTTCTGTAAAAACATCAAATGCACTGCAGAGATCCCCACAGAGCAATCCTGTGCTCACAAATAACATATGATGGAGAAATACAGGGATTTGTCTGCCACAAATGCAGACATAAGAGAATTATTGTCTCACATAAATTCAGTAATAAGGCCTCCTTAAGGGATTAAAAAAGTAAAGAATTTGCTTTTGAGTAACTGAATGCAGTATAGCTTTGAATGTACATTCAGATATTGAATAACAGATGATTAAAGCCAAGGACATGGAAATAGAATTATAAAAAAGATTATGCAGGGTCACAAGCTTCCAGCTTTAATCATAATTTGGAACAAATTTTGCCATGAATAGCTCCAATTGCACTACTTACAGGAATTGCTGCAGATGACAGGGCATCACTAGAAGCATCAGGACAAAACATTTCCAATCTTAACATTTACAACACCCATATTTACCTAAATTTCCATTTGAAATACAGCTACTCATCTACTGCAGATGGTCTTTTCCCGAGTTTAAAATGAGAAAAAATTAAAGAATTACCACCATTCATGCCTTGATTTTTCCCATGAACTTCTGAAGATAGAATTAAGCCTTTTCATAAGCCTGAATGTATCCTAAAAAAGATGGAAACAAATTTCAGGCACTGTCAAGACATGGAGCTAATGAGTGAAGACCACCATCAATGTCACGTGATTCAGTCCCTGAGAGTGTAAGCAAAACAGTTTTACAAAATAACACATGGAATCAATGATTCTTTCAAAGTTATACAGAGAAATATTTTAACGCAGTACAGAGATAACACAAGTATATTAATAACTAGAGGAAAGTTTTAAAAGGAATACTAATTCTTTACTTGGCAAAAGAAAACTGTTTCCAGTAAATATTAAAATAATGGTAAATTTTAATTCAGCAGAAACAAACTCCTATTTAAAAATTATTTGCAACAAATACAAATGTACAGAATTCCTCACAAGAGCATGGAAAAAGATACTTTCATCATATGTGAACATATCTACCCAAGAAGAGAATGGTTGAAAGTAATTTGAAGAAGGGCCCCTACGAATTTGAGGAAACTATAGGGTAGACTCAGAATGGAAAATCTTGCAAGCAGTCTGCTGTGGTGAAGTAATATCAGAAAGAACAAGAAATAAAGTGAATGTGTAAAAGGCAGGACATAGAAGTATTTTTCAACTGAAAATACCCGGAAATGTCTTAATCCAGTCCTGGGACATGTCTGAGGATGATTATACCATCATCCACTTCATTGGTTCTCAAGGAATGTTAGGCCAATTATACTAAGTAGAAGAAAGTAGAAGCCCTGCCCAGCCAGCTTTCTGACCTGAATAATCAAAACCGGAGTCACCTGCAGCCAGAACAGAAGTACACCAAGACACTCAGGAAAGATTTACTTCACTGTGAAACATTCATGAAGTTCCATCATAGCTCAAACAGAACTCGTAACTAAGAACATAAATAGATACATTTAGAAAGGAATACCAGGATGAACTAACAAAGGTTGCCTTCTGAGCCACAGGACACCAGCAATACAGTGTTGTAAACAACAGATTAACTTCTTCTGAAACCCCTCAGAGACAAAGCTTTGTGAAAACATATCTGTGC
Source organism: Leptocoma aspasia (assembly GCA_013399835.1). Lineage (NCBI taxonomy): Eukaryota > Metazoa > Chordata > Aves > Passeriformes > Nectariniidae > Leptocoma > Leptocoma aspasia. Next base: position 375,110 of record VXAX01001457.1, on the reverse strand, counting down.
TTGAATTCAAAGGCTACTTTTCTGCCTTTAAGAAGTATATCCAACCATATCACTCATGACTGGAAGTTTCCCACACTTAGAATTGTCACACACCTTAGCATCAATGAATGCCTCTTCTCCTAGAAGTTAAACTTCCCCAAAAAGAGAAACTCCACCATAACCCAGAAAATAATCTCTGGTTTACATCAGTAGTTTGAAAGCTTCATATCCAGATGGGCATTTTTACAGTAACTGAGAAAGAGAAAGAATGCAGCTAGGGAAGCTGTCATGTATACTTCACTACCTCTAGCTAAACTGGTTTATCTCATTGTCAAAGACTCTATACAGTTAAGTAACAATCGAAGTATGAAAATAATCAAAAATATATTTATAATCTCATTTTAAAGTGTTCCCAGTATCTTCCAACAATAAAGGAAGAAGAGAAGGAGGAAAACCCACATATATTCAACCTGAGGATCCACTCCAAAGTTCACTCATCAATGAGAACCAGTTACTTTATTCATCAGATACCAGATGCTACCTATTAGAAATCAAACTCTAAATGTCAGTTAAATATCATTTTATAAATCTGCATTCACTTAGAAAGATATCAGAAGCAACTGAAGCAGTTCACCATTTGTGTAGGGTTCTCAGGAAATAAAAATAATGCTGCTTACAAAATGAATGTTTTATTGGTTTTTTCTCCTGGTATTTGTTATGTCTTTTTGGGTTCTTTGCAGCTGAAAGTATCTAACAACACAAAATAATAGAAGGATATTCCATGGTACATGTCACAGCAGTTTCACATGTATTTTATTCTTTTGTACCTATTTTATCCTGAATTTTGGGAAAAAAGACCATAGCATTACATTTTTCTGTTACCTTGTCTGATGTTATTTCATCTGATTACAAGCTTCATTTTACATAAAATGCATCAAAATAATTCCAGAAGCTTTTATTCTGAAGCAATACCAAATATAGCAAGAATTCACAATCCAGAATATTCAGGGTTTATGTTGTCCTTTACCAGTGTAAACCTTTGAACAACATCCCATTTAGAAATTAGTTTGCTTTCCTGTGAATATGCCAATTGCAATATGATTTTGAGATCTGATCTCAAATCTGGTCAAGAATTATGAGACCAGGAAAAAGGTATTAGATTTTTTTGTACCAATTTTATTGGATGTTATTTCCTTGAGCTGATTATTTAACATTTTCTTTCTTCAAAAGTGAAGAGCATTTTATGAAAATATTGTATCTGAAACATAATTTCAAATCTGCTGACCATCAATATTGAAAATGTTGCACAGAGCAAATTATCATAAGGAATATCTTAACATAGTGACATTTCTTGCAATTTTAATGTTACTAAGGTAATTAAGCTTTCTAAGAACTTTAACAGTTCCAAATAGACTAACCTTCAGCAACGCTTATTACACTTACAACATTTACACTACAATCATCTTTTGAATGCAAATTAGGAGGAATTTGGATAAAAATTTAATCTCTGCAGCACCAACAGTTGCAAGGTGCCTTCTAATAATGGAAATCCTTTTTAAGTTTCAAAGGGAAAATATTACTAACATTTTTCATTATAAAATAATGGTAATAATAAGTAATTATAATTTACTAACAGATGTTAATAATTATCCTAATCACTTTCCTTGTATACTCTGATTCCTTGATTTGTCCTCCCAATATTTATACTTTTAGGCTGAATGGTCTATAAATGGAGATGACACATTCAAAAACTCTGGCTCATTTATTCAAAAATATTCATTCCTATCCAGGTGCTGGTCAAATGGCTTCATTTGCAGAATACACTTTTTCTATTATATAACTGGAGTTGCTATTGTCCACCAAGACAAAAACTCAAAAACTCATTAAGGGTTGAATATTTTCAGAAATCATTGAACTTTGAAAGGTTTTGGGTGGCAGTTAGAACAGCAGCACTGTATTTTTTAAAAAATGCATAAGTAATATTTGTGAAGTTCATGTTCCAAATTTAAAAACTGCTCCCAATTCCCTTCTACAGAATTTTAAAAATCTGGTTTAAATGGCAAATATTAAAGAAAAAACAGAAGTTAAGCCAATTTGTTTAATGAGACAGCTCTAACACAGGTACCAGAAAATGCAGTGTTTGGAAATGTTTGAATAAGTAGCTGTGGGATGCAAACTTGAGAAAACCCTTCAGCAATAATCACTCCATCAAGATAAGATTTCTGTGGTTTCTTAGCATGAACAAACCCTGCTTGGCATAACTACAAAACCCTGTAAGGACACTGATTGGCAAGCTGTTAATGATGCACATTTAGAATTTTCTCCTTTCATAAAGAATGTGCTGAAATAGGAAAGCAAATTAAAAATAAGCACATGCATATGTCCATTACTAATACATGAACCTGCATACCTATATTTCACAATTGCCTTGTAATGTGTTGGAGAAAAACTAATTTTTTAAGCCACTGGAGCTGGATAATGTCTTTTCATATCTGTTTTGCCTCATTACTTTTAATTTGAGTAAAAAAAATAAATCACAGTCTTATGTTAAAATTGTATCACAAAATAAAACCCAGTGCAATTAAAGAGCTAACCTTCAATGTACTAACCAATAGTTGTAAAATGTAGGAAAAGCATTAGATAGGTTGCTGGCTGTAGCTCAGGGAAGGAGGTAAGGGTAGGATCATCACCTGCAACTCCAATAGTACAGCTTAATTCTGAAAAAATTTTTGCTGAAAATACATTAAATCTTACTTTCCCCCCCTCCCTTGTTTTAGATGCTGTCTTTGGAACCACCTAGATAACAACAAATATTGTAGCAATATTTGTTGTTTTTTCCACTACATAAACAACAGACAGAGCTACTTCTCCTGACTGGCACGGTTCTAGGCTGGGGTCAGGATGCACACCTGGAGAGCCAGGCTGTGGATACACACCCTCTTCTGTGTGCACCTTCCCTCTCAGTGCAGCAGTGGGTGCCAGCAGCTCCAAGTAGGAAAACATAAGCACTATTTCCTGGAATGAAAGGATTTGCATCTAAAGATCTGCTGGCATAGCTTGCATTCACAACACACCATACAGAATACAGCTATTTTCATAGATGGATAGTAATTCCACTTTCAGAAGACTAAATAACAGGGCTGTGCTTTAGAAATAGAGCAAAAACTCTGCAATTCAGGAGGCATATTAAGGAATGAGATTATTCCTTTCAATAGAGCCATGAGGAGAAAGGTAATGCATATGAGAAAATGGCTCAAGAATTTGAATAACACTTGTCACTTCCAATTTCTTCCCCCTTAATTTTTGTATCTTTGTAAGACATTTATAAAACATCAATAAGCAAGAGTTGATCAACACTGGTTTTACTGTTTAGGACTCCAGATATCACCTTATACAGAATTAACCATACATTGAGATGCGCATGAAAAATTTGGTAGGGAGTATCATACAGCACAGGCTCTTCAGCGTTCATTTTGTTTGATTCAAATGGGACATCTATTCCAAGCTAGAATTTTTCAAATGCAATGTTACTTAAAATTTCTTAATGCAACCAAGATGTCTGAAAAACTTTGAAGTTGATGGCAGAGTAGCCAACCATCAAACATCAAAAAAAAAAATTGGTGATATCAGAATAAACCTAAGGGACATCCTATAGAAGTATAAATGCTTATGCTATTTAAATTATAAACACAATCACGGGGCTTTTTATTTTGCCACAACTTTTATGAAAAGAGTAATGCTGGCCAGATATTTCAGTATGAAAGACTTTGTGCTAACAGCTGCTGCTGAACAGCAGTTTAAATTGAGTTCTTAGCAGCTGAAAACCACAAGAGGCAACTTTTGAACTGGCTTGATCCCCATCCTGCCAGAAGGGAAATGAAAGTATTCTTGGAGAAAAAAAATACTGAAAGAAAAATATCCGAGGAGAAGGGGCATAGGGGAAAACCTGAGCTATAAATTTTAGAATATTATTCAAAAAATAATCTCAATCCTTCAGATTCAGCAAAAAACAACAGCAGTACTATCTGCCTATTTTAGCAATTTGTGTTTCTAATTTGTATCACGCACATCTAATACGTATTTCTGCAGTGTCTCTCTGGGAATATCAATAGAAATATTTTAATATCTTCCTAAGATCAGGATAAACCAGGGAAATCTTTTCCATTTTCTACCTGTTAAAAATGAAATTAAATCATGAAGCACAGCATTCAAATATTGATCCTTGCCATATACAAGAAACTAACACTGCTGCTGAGTATGAGTTGGGCCATAAGTACTGCAGCAACACTAATTGCAGGTAAATGTCAGTATTTTAATGCCAGGCACAGTAACCTGGAACAATTTCCTCTTGTTTAACCCTCATTATTAATTCATTAGCAAACATTTTTATGTTCTTAAGAATGACTGCCCTATTACTTTAGGAATATTTGAGAAGGTATTAAAATTAGATTTACTGATAAGTGGTAACACTCTGAAGATTCCCATTGGAAAAACAGGTTCTACACATCCACACTATGCTGGTAATTCCATGATCTGTCCCATTCTGATGCTGTTTTTTAAAGTCTGTTCAGCAATTTTGAAAACAATCCCACGGATAATTTTAAGTTGATTGAATAAAATTAGTTGAGGCTCCCAAACCTGCTCTGTAGTAGCTATTATTTGGCTTCAGTTCAGTGAAATGTAGGATCTTCATTTCCTTTCCTGGACTCCTTAATTATCCCTTTCTCTGCTCCTTTTAATTTAAAAAATAAATTGTTTCCACTGACACGTTCAAAGCCTTAAGGAAAAACACTTACAACTTCAGTATAGCACAAAAAGCTGTTAGAGATGAAATCCAGTCTTTAGGCTTTACGTTGTCTTTTTAATACACTTAATGATAACTGCTATAATCATTATTATCCAGCCATATAAAAAAAATCTAAACAGGAATACCTCCCAAGCACTGCTTCCCTTCAGTTCCTATATTACAGACAAATGTGGGGGTTTTAAATTTCCTTTCATATGAATTATTTTGATAAGAATTACATTTGAAAGATATACAGAACTATGGGGAGAGCTAACAAATTCAATAGAAAAATGAATCTCACATCATTTTATACTATACGAATACAACTTTTGTTCCTTATTTTGGTCTTTGCTGTTGACTGCGTTTGAAAATTCTATTTTCAGAAGCTATTACTACCTTTATAATTGGAAAACAAACTTTACTTTCCAGGTGGAATTCTTACAAATATCATAGTTACTAACTGAAATTTCTGAAAAGAGAATGATTAGTATCCCCTCATCAATGAGACTTTTGAAAAGTAATGGTGCAGCCTGCTTTTTTAGTGGTACTCAGAACAACTCTCACCCACTAGAAACTTCTCTTCCCTTCTAGAAACTCAAAGTATGTCATATCCATTCCCATTATTGCATTACACACTCAAGACTTGAAATTAGTCTTTCACTTGAGCTAGACCAACATCCTTAATGCCACGAATTATATTTCACTGGGGAACATGGAGGGAATTCATTGCCAACAAATGTGCCAAGTTATCATCACTAAAGGCAGCAGATTTCAAAAGTACTTTGGCAGGGGCCACAGCAGCAGCTGTACACACCAGAAGTATCTGTCAGTTCAAAGTTTGCTGTTTACTTTGCTTAGCAACACCTCCCTGCAGAAAATTATCAACAAAAACCAAAAACATCTACGTAAAATGGATATGACTAGAATTAATACCTAGATCTCAGCACAGCTGCAGATCAATCAGTCTTAATGTTGTTCAGACATACTGAGACTGTATCCTATGGTATTTTGGAGCGTTCCAACACAGTAACAGCAAAAGCAGCTAGAGTTTTGCTTGCTGGTGGCTGAAGTGGCAAAGACAGCAGGAGCAGCAACACCAGGCAGCAGCTTTAAAAAAGAACACCCAACAAAAGAACAGCCTTGAATTAGTGGAAGCAGCAACTGCCTTTTGATATATTGCTCTTTCCCATTTCTTTGTCTTTCAAATATTGTCAGAGTAGCCATTTTCCCGAAAAATAGCAGTGGCATTTGACATTTAGGGATGATAAACTCAAGACCAGCCTAAAAGAAGAACAGCAAGGCATACTTATACTGGATAAGGTTATTGCAGAGTATGTAAAATGAGAACAGAAAAAAATACTCATATATGAACAAGGAAAAGGAAGACAAGGAAAAGAAAGAAAAACAATATAAGCGCATAATAGCCTCGCTGAGGAAATTGATGCTGCCTTATGTAAAAGGGACAAAAACAAGCAAGACCAAAATATTGTTGTGCTGAGAGTGTGTTAACTTTTCTCTGGTATAAAAAACATTGGAATTGGTGATATTATTCTTTTTATTTCTTTCATAACAGACTTAAATAGGATTAGATCACCTTGCACCAGATGTAAAATTTAGAACTTCCAGCAGTTAAATTCAGATTTTTCATCCCTGTTATTTCTGCAGAACGCTTCAAAAGAAAAATGCTATAGAGATACACATAATGCATGCTGAAAATCTACAAGATATTGCACAGCACATTCATTTTAATACCTAAAAAGTGAACACCTGTAGCAGCTATGCCAAGTCAGTGCCATACTAATGGCTCTAAAACTATTTCATTAAGAAGCAGAAAACCAGGAAACAGTAATGTGCTTAATGCAAAATGAATACAGAATATTTGCACAATACAACCTTCAAATAAAAATTATCCCTATAACATATGACTGATTTGTTTAAAATACTTCCCTGATTGGATGTAAAATGTCTCTGTAATTTGCATTTACCCTGTCATCATATTTGATTGTAGCTCTACTTTTTCACTTACACAAATAAATCTTGTATGTTTTAGATGAAATCCTGTAATCTAATTTTAAAGTGATACTGTATTTTAATAGACACCTTAACGGCCACAGCTCTCTAAAGAACAGGATAATATGGCAAAGCTTACTGGAAAATGCATTATTTCATTGCAAAAATTATCCCTGTGATGTTATTCCACTCACTTTAACAAAATCCTCATAATTTTATTTCCCCATAGAGAATTTCCTTCAATTATATCCACAAACCCTTGTGCATTTTCTAACACCTCTCTCCCTAATTGGAGCCCTCCCATTTTTATTTCCTAAGCATTTCTTCACTCCTCTCTACAATGATATTTTCTCAGATGATTCTTAGTCTTATCCTGGAAACAGATTCACAGCATCTGCATGAATGACTAAAATCAGGGACTCACCCTGGCAGTGGATTTGGCAAGGTGGATAGAAAATAAAGTACTTTTTATCAAGAGTATACCCTTATAGCAATGAAGGTTGACTGTATATTCAGCACCAGGAAAAGGACTCTGCAACTGTGAAGGCAGGTCTGCTTGGAGTCAGAGGTGGGAATAGGAGGTCCCTTCCAACTTAAATTTTTCTATAATATTTGCGGAAGGCCTTCATTCCTTCTTGACATTTTTTCTACATTCCTTGGAAAAACCTTAAAACTCTTGTCAGAGCTAATATGATGCAAAAGGAAGAAGATGGCAGCCGAGATCTTTGGAGCACTGTGGGAGAAACTTTTCTCCATTATACTTCGACAGCACCCATGGTCAAGAGTAACCCTTTCTCAGCACCACCTAGTTTCACACAAAGGGGACAGTCAGCCACATTTTTAGGTCCTTCACGCAGATTCTAAGTGAAAACAAAATCCAAGAATTTAGCAAAACATATTTTCGAAAGTTCGAGACAACAGCTCTTAAGAGTCTATATACCAGTTTATGATCTGAAAATTGTGGTGATTTCTGTAATACCATAGAGACAAAACACAATCCTTTTACAGCCTAAAATGTGCTCAATACGTGTACTAGGTAAACAACACTGCCTTACCATTTGCATAGTATTGAGAAAATTCAACATTAAGCACATTGTTTACATTGCAGCTACTTTAGAAGTTCTAATGCACTTTGAAGAGCTCAAGTAAGCAGAGAATTACCTTCATAAATATTAGACAATAGACTACAATAATAATCTTGTTATGAAAATCCAGCTTTATTTGTCTTGTTGGAATGGTTCATTCTACTATACATTGCTGGCACTTTGTTCTAACAGCCAGAGACTCTTAGAATTCCTGATTACATTACTACACTCAAAAGCCTCATTATTTAAAAATGTTTTATCACCAGCTGATAGCTTTTAGATTACTTTGGGGACAATCCCATAAGCCTGCTCTTACAAGATTAGCATCGCACTCCTCGAATATATTTTGTTTACTTAACTCTACAGACTCCTAAAACCTAGAAATTTGGGAGAGGTAGATAAAAGCTTCCTCATCCAAAAGAAACAGGCAAATTACTTGATCTGGTAAGGTATCTTCCCAAATATAAATATTTATTTTCCTTTCCATTCTTAATGTGCTACTTAACTTTGTCTGTACGTTCTTTAAACAATGTACAAACAAAGACCAGAGTACACTACAGCTGTATCACTCCATGCTGTGTTCTAATTAGACTTTGTCAAGTAAATAGAAAAGGACTGAGTCAATATTTGAATGAAGGATTTTCAATGAACAAAAGCATCTGCAGTGACAGTTCTGCCATGCTTTACATGCAAATCTGCCTTCTGAGCTACTGTCAACAAACTGACCTAGTGTTAACAGTGCAGGAATATTTCTGTACTCTTTAGTTATTGGAAATTCTGTAGCCTTATTTTCTTAGTCAACAGCTGGCAGACAGAGCATTGGGCTGAATTTAAAAGCTCTTTTTCCTCCACTGCAGTTTGCTGCAGCAGCAGACTTGCATGTGTAGATCCCAATCCATCAAAATTCTGCTGGGGCCTGGGAGTCAGCAGAGAAAACAGTGTTTGTCCTCGACCCAAGCAGCACAGCTGGTGAGCTGAGCCTGAGAACTAGATCCTCCTTCAACTGTACTGATAATTCCCTGTCTCTTTCTCATCCCTATCTTGTCACAGCTTAAGGAGCCCAACAGTTGCCTGACACACAAGCTTCTACACACATTCCTCTCTAGGTAACATCACAGTAATTTGCTGCCTTTCCTAGAGTTCACATCCAGCCCTGTCCTTGACCCACTTATCCAACACCATCTGCTCCTTCAAACCAGCCACTAACACCTCCTCTGTGCAGCCAAGTCTCTCTGGATCAGCCTAGAGCTCAAGACAGGAAGGTCATGGCTTCCTACAATATCCTCAACTCAAGGGACTTTCAAAGTCATTTATCTGGGTTGAGTTCATGTGACTTTTACTGAGCAGACTCCTACAGTTATGACTAAAAAACCACTGTTCCTGTTGAAAGCAGCAAACATGGAACCTGTACACATGTCCACAGGGACACAATATTCTATTCCTATAACATTCTTTCAAGGTGCAATAAAAACTGTTCACTCATCTCTCTATTTTCAATCCACTGCTGGGAAAAATGTCAAAGCAATCTTCTTCTATCTGTTATTGAACAATTAAACAACACAAAATATTTGCTGCTATTTTTACAGCCTCAGAAAAAAAAGCTCTATAACTTTTCTTAAAAAACTACCCAAGCACAGGTAAAAAAATTTACCAACCTTGATGCTTAGTTAAGAATGCAGAAATGTGCCAGAGACATTTCTAATAGGAAAAGAAATTGCTGAAGTGCCACAAACAAGGACCTTCTTTTTAAGACTTAGCACAATTATATAACTTGTTCTAATCCAGGACTATGAACAGACTATTCATTATTGCCTGGAGAATACTTGCAGTTCAGGGTTTCTTTCAAAAAGCAGGCAAGATATTCCAGCACTCTGGTCATACTCTGTGCTCTGAACCAAAGTGAAGAAACTAGGGATGGTCAGCAGATTCTCCTCAAAATGTTGTGTTCTTGAAATATTTCCAAACTGCAGTGCAACAGTAAATATTGAGGGAATTCAGTAGATTCAATGCTACTGGAAATGGGAGCAGATCATCATTATATACCAAAAGGAAATGTTGAGAATACTTAAATACACCAAACTTAAAATGAAATATTTATGGACTTCATGCTCTTGGAGAACGGGCCCATAACCTGAGATTCATTTTCATTGCAGTATTTTTATACCAAAAGATAGAAATAAGTAATAATTCAAAAACAAATAAAACTTTTTGAAAGTAAACATAATTCTTACATATATGTTCCGTTTGCATATGATTTTGACTAATTTTCCTTCTCTTCTGTTTTCCCTAATTTATATTCTTCAATTTCATATTTTAATACTTCATGGAGAAATTATTTCAATATATTACAAAGACAAATTGTTCCGTAAGCAACAGAACTAATGATACTCTGTTTCCTATAGCTTCATGTTTCATGGTTGACTTATTTGATGTCTAATAAGCATTCCAATGGAAGTTATTTCCATGCCTAGGAATTCATAAAACCTCTCTGCTTTGTGGAGTTTTCCTCTGCACTGTACCCTGTACTACAGTGAGGGACTAGAAGCCTTTGTCTATCTGGCTGCCAATATTCACAGTAGCAATGTATTTTGAGAGTAACACTATTTTAAGTTGAACAAAACATATGAAGGAATCAGAGGGAGCATATTAACACAGAACACACACAAACCAAACGCCTTAAGCTATGCTAGAGGAAAAAAATATTTTAATTGGAAAGGTGTTCTTATTTCTAGCCATTTTAGTACAGCATTTTAGAGTAAGTGCAAGTTACAGAGGTAAAGCTTTTCTGTTAACACCCCCAGTCTCTTTTTTTGCAATTGGCAGCACAGATTTTTCTAGAGTTTCATTTCATGTAAAAAATATCACAATCTGAATGATGAAATTATGCATTCTCTCTGGCTTCTTTTGGTATGATTCATACTCCCTTAATAAATTTTGCAGTAAAATCTGCTTTTTAAAGAATAAATATTTTTTAAACTATTTGAATACTGCTTAGTTTTACATTGGTTTCTCTCTCTTAGCACAGACCCTACAGAAATATCAAATCAACAGCCATAGCAAGTGGGTTTGCATTACAGATACATCCTAAGGATGTAAGGGATATTCCATACCATAGAATGTCAAGGTCAACATATAAAGAGGGAGGAAGAAGAAAGAAGGGGGCACATTCAGAGAAATAGCATTTTGTCTTCCCAAGGAACTGTCACACATGATGGAGCCCTGCTCTCCTGGGGATGGGTGAACACCTGCCCACCCATGAAAAGCAGGGAATTAATTCTTTGCTTTGTTTGTTCGTGCATGCTGTTTTGCTTTGTCTATCAAAGTGCCTATATTTCAACCCATGACTTTATCCACTTTTACCTCTTCCAGTCTGTTCCCCCATCCCACTGCAGGGGAGTGAGGGAGCAGCTGTGTGGTACTTAGTCAATGACTGGGGTTAAAACCACCCCACCTGATTGTTTGTTTTTGTTTTTTTTTCCAGTACTATCAATACAGAATAGCAGAAAAAGGAAACCAACATGATTTAAAGTAAGACTATACTTGAGTACAAAAGGAATTTTCCTTCGCAAAAGGCCAATTCTAATTAGCTCACTGAAAATCCTAGTAAAAACTTTTGGATGCACACAATGTAATAATCAAAGAACTGAACTGTTTTAAAAACTTTTCAATGCTTCTTGGTGAACACTATAACAATTCCACCAGCAACAAGGAAAAATAATTAGTTTTCACAGAATACTGATTTTATATCAAAGTTGCTGCTTGTAGTCACTGAAAAAAAAAGTGGAAAAAACTTCCTCTGTGTGATATGTCCAATTAATTTTAAAGATAAACTCTGTTAGCCAAAGTAATTCATTCTAGGGCTATCTCAAACATTTTGCTGAAGATTCAATATTTTTTTCCTCTGTAACAAAGGGAGACTTTGGTGTGGTGCAGTACTTCTTTTTGTCTGTTCCACTCTGTATCTGCCGCGCATTCTGTGCTGTACAAGACAAGTACAGAACAAAAGATAAAATACTTCTCATAATAGATCAATAATGCAATGACTTTCAAATCGTTCATGTAAAATCATTTTCAAAGCTATGATGGAAAATTCACTAGACTTACTTGATATCACTTTTCATGATGAAATCTGCTAAGCACACACCCATTTTTCTAAACAATTACTGTAACAAGTGTAAAAAGTAGGATCATCCCAGAGAAGGCGGCAAATATAAAATGCTCATTATCATGGAATAAACTAAACTTGGCTTAACTAGCATCAGTAAACTGTCAGAAGAGGCCCTGCCATTGAAGTATAAGAGCAGTTTCAAGTTCCTCTTCTGTAATACCAGGAAAGGTGTGATCAAAAATAACACTCTAGACCAATATTTGGCTCTTACCATCTATTTCCAGGCTCTGAGTCTTATCAACCAAACCCACATTTAAGCCTGTCAAAACAATTTTCAAATATTAACTGGCAAGATGGGAGGAAAAGCATGGAAGACCATTTTCAAGGATGACTCTAGAGAGCCACTGAGTTCCACTTAAGGGAAGGTCTCAGGCAAGAGATATGACCACATAACGGAGAAAAGCCAGAGGCTTTTTATAGGCAGCTCTCTGGTCTCATTTTATTTTAGGAGTGTGGTGAAGCAGACACATCCAAACACTAAGAGATGAGCCAACTTGGTAACTTTCTCCCTTGAGGCAGAGTTCGAAGTAGTTAATTACAGGGAAAAGGAAATTCTCAGGAACAGAACAGGATTGTGCATCTTGAACCATGGTGAAGGACAAGGCCATGACAGAAAATATATTTTGCAGTGACCTAGAAAACAATAAGGCTTGATAGATGAGACAAAGAGCCATAGACCTGATGAATAAGTGCATCTCTTTTCCTCTTATGCCTAATAAAGCAGCTAACCCAGGGCCCAGAATAAGCTAGCAAAGCAAGACCTGCACACACACACTCGCAACAGACAGAGTTTATGTCTTGATGTACACTGTTGCAATAAAGAAAGCAGCAAAACAAGCTTGATCATTCCAACATGCTTCTACCTGGTGTCAGAATAACCTTGTAATACTGGCAGGCAGCAACAGCTTCCTACTCTACATGCAGCATCTATTAAAATAACGCCAGATTTAAGTGCTGCTGCTGGCAAGATTTTAAGGGGTGACACATCCATTCTTCAGACTAATCGCCCAACATGAAGCAGCAACTCATCTGCTTCCTGAAACACACCTGTGTACAGGGGCAGGGAGGTACACACACACACACAACCCCCCATTTGCAAAGAGGAGTCTTCAAAGTGTGTTTGGGCAAGTCACAGTGGCCCAATTCCCTTTCTCCTGGCACAGCCAGCACAGGCATGCTGTGAAAGACTGGCATTAGGGTCGTCCTTACTTTTCTAAGTCTGACTTTTTAAAAGCTGTAAAACTTCCATACAATTCAGGAGCAAATATACTTTCTCTACTGATTTCATAGCATTTAGCTGAACAGTTAATTTCATTCTTCTTTGGGAGCTGTATTTATTTTACAACATGAACCTGCCCCCCCTTTAAGTTTGCATTGACCCTTACTCTACACAAAGGCATAACTCCATGCTTCTGACATTGCAGCTTCCACAGCACCACTGCTGTGATCTTGAAGAAAACAATTTTGACCAACTAAAAAGGGGAAGAAACAAACACATTAAACAAGTTTAATGTGGACTCTTCAGCTGCAGAACCTCTTTACAGTTTCAAGGAGGAAAAGCTGTCTATCCTTCTCCACCCTGCCTGTTACAGTAGCTATAACACAGTTATCAGCCTAATGTACTGTCACAAAGGAAACTATGTATTTTTACTAAATCTACAGGAACAAGTCAGAAATTTGCTCTGTGTGTACAATCATTCTCTGTCTATATATCTCCTCTCTGAGAGCAGATGTTCTCTGAAATGACATAATCCTTCTCTGACTAGATGACAGTTGTCTCACAGTACAGATATTTCAGCATCTGAGCACTTAATGACAGAGATCAATCAGAGAAATAATAAAAGAATGCAAAACCTAAAGGGCATGCCAATTGCACTACTCCTCAAAAAACCTGCGAGGCAAAGGAAATTCCCATCAATATTTTCACATGAAATGTGCAATGTTCATGTCAGTAAATGGATCCTGGTGAGGCACTTGCCAAATTATCTCTGCACACCTGTGCACTGCCAGGCTTCCTTTTTCACGGTAAGTCAGGACGTAGCGCTTTCACATCTATGAATACATTGATCACCGAAGAAGGAAAGCTGGCTGGAGTGCCAGGCTCAAAGGGTTGTGATCAGCAGCCTGAAGACTGACTGGAGCACAGTCACAGGTGGGGTTCCTCAGGATAAACACAGGGCCACCAGCACTTAATATCTTTCATTTACAGCAGGGAGGTTGGGACAGAGAGCACTTTCAGCAAGTCTGCAGATACATCAACCACTCCCCTGACTGTGTTATCTGGCAGCCATGCTGCCCTCAGAGGAACCTGTACTGGTTGGGAAAAAGCTCTGACAGGAACCAACTGAAGTTCAACAACAAGAAATGCAAAGTCCTGCGCATGGGACCAGTGCTGACTGGCACCTGTCATCCGAGGAGAGGTTGAGAGCTGGGGTTGTTCAGCCTAGGGAATAAAAGACTCTAGGGGAACTTCTCCCTTTGTATAAATATCTGATGTAGGGGTGTAAAGAAATAGTGCCAGACCCTTCTCGGTGATATAAAGAGACAGAAAGGAGGCAATAAACCGACGTTAAAACACAGGAAATTCCATTTAAATAGAAGAAATGGGGGAAAAAGCAGAGAGAGGTGTTTGGTTTTCAGGAGTGGTTTTGCTTGGTTGTTTTGCTTTCCACTTTGGGTTGTTTTTTTTTTTTTTCTTACTGTGAGGGTGATCAAACAGAGGCTGCCCAAAAGGGTTGAGAAGTCTCCATCCTTGGACATATTTAACACACAACTGTAGATGGCCCTGCACAACCTGGTGCAGTTGAACCAAGCTGGAACAGAGGAGGGTTGCACTAGATGACTTCCAGAGGTGCCTTCCTTCCTCAGCGCTTCTGCAAAAGAGCAGCTACATAAAACACTCTTCCATGAGAACAGCAGTACTGATCACATTTTACAGTGAACAGTTCCTTGAGCATTATCCATGGTGGAGGCTGCCTACATCATTGGTATGAGGAAAGTTGTTTTTTCTACACATTGCTCCCTGATCATACCTGTTTCTAGCTTTTCACTAGTGCTAGCAATCATGAGGCCACAGAGTCTAACAAATGGGAAATTAAACAGATAGAAACAAAAACACGAAAACAACTGAATTTTCAGTTGATGCAGCCAACTACATAATACACAATCTCTAGTAAAATAAAAGACCATTATCAGCTTAAACCCTCTCAGTATCACCCCAGACAAATTTACAAACTACACTCTCAAAAGCAGGACACAGCGTCATAACCAATTCAAAGAGACTACTAAAGAAAAATCAAGAGTTGATAGAACTGAAGACATAAGGAGAAAATTCAGCTAAAAATAAGACAATAGCAAAAAGGAATAGTCTCCATTTCTGATTTTAAAAAAAATATATGGGAAGGGAAGCCTCTAAAGTAACCAAAGAATACTCAGAAGCAAAATATATAATGAAATATATGCTAAAATGTCCATGTTTTCAACACCCAGGTTTATATTGCTTGTCCTGCTCAAAGCAAAACATAATGGGTTTGCCAGCTTTTACAAAGTCTATATATACATGTGTTTTAAGCTGCAAATATTACTAGTTTCTAGAGGAGTAAATGGCCATTTCCTAGATCAGTTCCAAGACTAGAACTTTAGAGAAAAGGTAATTTACTGCCTGGTCTGACACCCTTTTACCTGGGCTCTTAGCAGGTCTCATTAAGAGTGCCTGTTAATGGCACTCCTGATTCCCAGCTGCTCCACACTATTTCACTCCCCACAAAGTACAGCCTCTTTTCTTACCAAGAAGTGAAATATGCACCAAGCAGTGAGGAGAGCAAACAGATTCCCAGTTGGATGCCATATAATATAACCAAAGCCTTCATCCCAGAGCACAGATGCTCAGCAAAGCAACAGGCATAGAACCTCTGGTTTGGGAAATACTATTTCCCTGCAAACAAACATCGGTTGCAGCAGGCTGGCAAAAAGAGGGAGATAATTATTTACATACTAAATATTCTGTACATAGATAAATGAAATGTTTTCACTATCTCCTCTAAAATTCCACGTTAACCTCTGTGTATGAGAATTTAAAATTTCTTATTTCAGAATTCACCAGCCAACAACATAAGTCAAAAAAAGCCCATTAATTGCTGTGCTCCAGCATGATATTTCACCATTATTACCTTAGACAGAATTGTGGGACGGTTTCTAATTTGGGCATTTTTGCTACCATTTACAAGTTCAATATAGAGCTTTAAAAAAACATTAATTAGTATACATTTTAAAAAAATCTTACAGGTAAATTACATATATTCCAAGTATTACAAAACCAAGTTCACTTCTCATGGAATCTAATTTTTATGTCTTGCATTTTGAGCACAGCAACTGACAGAGCATATTAAAATAGAAAGTTGTCCAGCCAGTGTGCATATAAGAATATAATCAATTTTGCTTCTGGAAATTTCTGTACTTTCAGTTTATAATAGATCTGATAAAACTTTCTCTAAGTTTTTCCTTAAATATTACCATCACAGTGAAATAGAATATGTAAGAGAATGAAACACAGCTTTGGGCATTTCAAAAAATAATTTTTTGTGGTTTATATTTCTCAGGAGGTTTGTTTGCTTGCTTGCTTGCATATTGGGGGTTTTTTTTTTGAGTTGGTTTGCTCATTCTCAGAGACACTTGTTTCAGAAGCCTCTCCTAAATTTCACAAAGTTGTACATAAGGTGAAATACAGGGAAAAGAGTGGACTATGCAGTCTTTCATCCCTTTCAACCTTCACAACTTCCCCCCTCATTTGCCATATAAATAACTCTTTATATGCCCAGCTTGTTTCCAAGCAGGTGAGATCTGAAGTCACAACCTCATCTGTGTAAAATGAAAATGCCTGTTATACAAATAAAGCAAAGAAATTGCCATTACATTATTGGCACATGGCAAAGTCAATGGCTTTAAACCCTTTGTCACTTGCATCGTTCATGTTTCACTGAGTGAAACACCACAGATACGGGAGGAAATCATCATTAAAGCTGAAACCATGTGTCCAGCAGGATGATGTCATACTGGGTGTACAACAGCCTAATCATCAAGGCTGCTAGTCTTGTGTTTGGTTTTTCACTTCCCCAAGGAACAAGAAACTGAAAAATAAATATTCTGTTGCATAGCAGTCACTTAATAAACTACATCCTAAGTTTCCTTTTCTTAACCTGTCACCTGAAAATTGTCTTTAAACCAATTAGAAATTGTGCTGGGCCAGACTGGATGAAATAGTAATTAAAAAACAGCTAGCAGTGGAATTAAAGCTTTATTCACCACCTTATTTGCAAAGCCATAAGTATGTAAAAATATTCACTTTTCTGACTTCCATTCAGAGTTAGAAGCTCTATCACACATGTAGTATTTAATTTACTTTAAAAGGAAAAAAAGTACATAGCTTCTAACTTGTAGTTTTGAATAAGCATGATGTGGTTTTGGCCTACTACAAGGAAGAATTTTAATATTTGAGCAAATATGGTTTGCACTTGTGATTTTTTTTCCTGCTTAGGAATTTTTCCTCATAGTGGATATGAGATTTTTCAAGGCTAAAATAAACAAAAAAAACCCACAAATACCAAAAGAAAAGCTTGGAAACTCTTATCTTGAAGTTGTATTTTTTCCCATCATTATTGAAAATTATATATTGTTTGGAGGAAATAAAGTGAGAGAGAATAGAAGAGCAGAAATTGCCTGAACAATGCTTCTTTCTTAACAAACTTAACTAACAATGAGACAAAAACAATCACCTGATTGAAAGACATTAACTATCTCAACTGCAACTGACTTACCATAACTTTTTCTTCACCAACTCTACCCATCTTACAAGAGAGATGAACTGAACATTCCTTCTCTGATGAGAACTGTAAAAAAAGGACTTTGTCAAACTGGGTATTCCTCCTAACCATCCAACAATCTTATCTCATAGAGACATTCAAGCGCATGTACAAAGCATCATACAGAAATGTCTGCTTTATACATCATGTAACAGTTTGTTAATTTTTTTAAGTCTTTGAAATTCTATTTATGCGCTAATTACAGAGGTGCAACAAAAGAGGTGCATAACAGAAATAGCAAACAGGTCAGTCTTTTCTACTTCAAGTAAAAGTACTTCTGCCCACTCAAACTAATGGCACATAATGCTTTGTATTAGCAGATGTACTGAGCTTCAGCAGAACTGATTTTTATCTCTTCAAGCAAGTATAAATGCTTTTGTCCCAGAAAAACCTCTAATGTTAAAGATATTCTTTTATCTGTGAATGTGCCATCTGGATGTTCTGCTAATATAAAAGCTCCTGACTTCGAATGAACAGAGCTAGAAGCACTTAGATCTTCTCTTCCTGTGTGATGTTGCCAATGTAATTGTAGTTACTTTGAGTTTATACTACCTGTGCTCTCTCTCCACAGGCTGTGGAGGAAAATGATGGGCTGAAAAAATCCTGAGGAGCAAAAGAAAGGCAGCTGGTGCAAACTGGGGATCCATTCTTCAGTAGAATTTCAGACACTCATTCAGACTTCCTTCCAGGGGGAAAAAGAAAAATTAAAGAAATTTTAAAAAGCGTCTCCCAATGTTGTGACAAGTGCCTAATAATCCACAGAGAACATTTAGAAACATTTTCTACTAATTTCACCAATTTCAGAATCGTGGTTTCCATCAAGTACAAATCATGCTCGGATCCAAACACAGTATTCAGGCAGGCATTCTTGTGTTCCAAATGAGGCAACCAAGCAATTCCTTCTTTCCCAAGTTCATATACAGCCAGTTTGGAAGAGTCAGTACCTGAGCAATGCTTCTAGGAAGGTGTTTTATCCTACTTGCTGTGTTCTGATTTGTCTTTAACAAGTTTCAACAAAACATAAGGAAACAAAGACCTAGAGTCATACAACTCTCACTGTCCACCACCTTTCCTGTCCACTCAACGTTCTGTGCTTAGGACATGATTGGTTGCCAGAGAAGAATCTGATGTTTATTTTCCTGCAGGTCATAAGCTATAAGTTATTCTGGTAAGGAGCTGATCTCAAGTTGCCTCTTAACACTGTTCTACAGTGTTCAAAATACAATTTTTTGTGACCGTTCGGGTACAAGGAGGCACAGGTGATTTAGTTCTTATGCAACGCACTTTCTCTCTACCTACGTAAGTCCCAGGTGATCTGCTGGCTGAGTGGTCCTTTGGGATTAGAGACTTTTTAAGGCAGGTTTTGTAAGCCTCAGCTCAAACAAATTCCAGTATTAGTGCTTTTATAGCTTTGGGGATGCACTGCTGAGCTTGTGTTGGGCCTTTCTGGGTCACAGACTTCTGCTTTTTTAACTACACAGCCAGCCTTGGGTGTGTCACACTCAAGGAGCTGCAGAGTTTGTCTCTGTTCAATTAATGGATGCATGTTAAGCCTGGAAATTACAGCACCAGCTTTGGAGACTGGGACACACAGGCTTCAAACCCCACTCCAATGAACTGACTTGTTCATTTCCCATAAAAAGCAAAGCAGTGTCTTGGGAAAAGAGTTAACAGCGTGAGTTTTTGAAATGGCATAGTGAATGTGACATCAAAACCAATATAAAGTAGTAATATTGACACCATAAATAAATAAAGGGGGGATAAATATGTACAAGTGAAACCTGACCTCATATAAAGCAGTTAGTTTGCTTCAATGTAGTGGAACTGGGACTAAGATTACATAAACTAAGACAACTTTAATGCTTTTACTTAGGAAAGCTTCAGAGATGTACATTTACAGTTACTGTATATGGCCAAACAATGCTTTGTAAAACGAGGTTAAAGGCTGCTGACCTGTATTTCGAATCCTACCGCTTGCACTCAGAAACGCACTGTCCTCAGAGTCTGCCATTTTTGCAACCTTCAAAGTCCTTAAATAAAGGTTGTACACTAACACAAGAGCTCCCATTTCCCTAGAGCTTGAAAAGCAAGATGACTAACAGTTTTTGACAATGGAAATGGAATGCTCCCACCGAGGACTCTGTGCACAGACCATACAGATCAAGTGTTGAGCTCCTAAGTGACTACATTACAATAAAAAATGAAGCATCCTTGGTCCCTGTGCCCTGCCTTTGAACCATCTGTAAGCACACCACATGCCAGGAAGACCAAGTCAAGAAAGCATCAAAGCACAGAAGTTAAATGGCTCTTTTGTCCCATATGTTTCTACGTTTTATTCTCATTTTTTGCTTCATACACAGCAGAGCTGAAAGTTGACAAATCCAAGAGATGCTATCATCTTTATTCACCTCCGCATCAAGCACCTCATATTTCATTATTTGTATAACAAAAAAGAGATTTTCTCTTCATGCCATAGGCGGCTGCGAGTTTCTGGTTACCTTCCATATTTTGATTTTGCTGTCCATTTCCACTGGGCAATAGTCACAATAGGTTGATTGGAATATTCAAGAAGTGCAATAACTATTAAGGGACAGAAATTCTTCAGTGAAAGATTCTTTAGAAATATAATTATATTCCCATGTAGTTTTCAAATCAATTTCAAATACCTAAATGCATAAGGACTGTCATGTAATTGTAATTCAATTTGATTCAGAATATAATGCAATTTTACTAATGTCTATATAAGACATAAAAAGATGAGGTACCTTATACAGGAGTGTACCATTCATTAATATTATTGAGGAACTGTCTTTCTAAAAAGTTACTTCTGAATTTTACCATGTCTTTTGAGGGATGAAACTAAATTGTCTTTTGCATTATTTATTGCATAATTTTTGAATGTCTCTATCACACTCATTGAGAATGTATAGCTTCATACATCAAAAAGAAATGGAAAAAAAACCTGGGTATAATATTTAGGACATGTAAGTAAAAAGTACAGATACTGTCAATTCAGAGTTTATCAAAGAACGGCTATTTAATTTCAAAATCTATAAAAGTAATATTTTAATATTTCAAAGGTGCAAGAAAACGTTGTATCTCAGTGGCTCAATTCCCATGTAAGTTATAGAACCATAACATAATTTAATAGAACTCTGAATGCCATTATACAGATTAAAGTACTGGTACACATGGGTGGGCAGCTGATATATGCATGTTTTAAAAATGTGAAAGTTCTCAGTACAGTTTGGGCTCTTTAATTTAATAAATAGCATATGCTAGTCTTTGAAAACTCTTTATGGAAGTCGTATATCATCAAAATACACATCTACACTTCTTTTTAATGGTATTCTGCTAAAAATCCTCAACTATCATATCACAGAGATGCATTAAATTTTTTCATTAATGTCTGCATTATAGGGTTTAAGAATGTTTCTGAAAGGAAAGAAAGCTTTTCTTGAGCTTGACAAAATGTTATTTGCTGTTATTTATTTCTTCTAAGCCATTAGCTATTGGGCATCTCTATTTTTAGAAGGAATCAGCATCAGTATCTGGGCATGGAGCTGTGAACAGGGAAAAGTGTTGCAATTATCACAGAGTCTTGGTAAATTTTACTGTTCAAAATGTACTGAATTAAAACAAAGAAATAAAAAATTTAATTAATTAAAAATGCAAACTATGAAAAGTAGCTGTGAAAAATATACCCAAAAAGAAGCTACTTTACAGTAGCTTCTTTATTTTGAGTCATAATATACACAATGAAAATGCAAAGGCCAAAAGTAAACCTACTAGGACTCAATCTTTTCCATGCAAGAAAATAACAAAAAAATTATTATTTGCCTTTGTATGGCACTATAAAAGCAATTCTATGGTGCTTTTACACCTCAGTATGTACTTTTATTCAAATGTTATGACTTCATTGAAAAAACTGACATTTCTGATTTACATATATAACCTTATTTTTAAGATAAGTATCTCAAAAAAAGTCTTATTTCATACCTATTTTATCTTTTTTTTAAGTTACGTAAGGGCAAAGATTTTCTTTTTATCTTTGTTGTATTGATAGTACATTGTGTTAACGCTTAAGTTTTTCCTTTCTTCTGCAGCAAACCAAATTATAAAACTAAAGCAATTACTTGCACTGTGAGCTTTTAAACTGCAGAGTATTTCATAGTGTTATACCCTTTTCCTCCCGTTTCTTAGGCAAGACATATTACAAAGTGATTTAGTAATCAGTCAAAAATCAGGATTTAGATTCAGGTTCAGGTAAAAGGAAATGTAACTGGTTTATAGGTGTAAAACAAAATATAAATGTAACGATATCAGCAGATTTAAGATACTGAAAAACCTTGGTTGCTAATTTCAGTTTCCAAGAAAAAGAAACATTAATTTCTGAAAAAAAAAAAGAAAAGCCTATAATAAAATTTCTTAGGTCAAAGTAATTATTATTAATAATAATTGTATTTATTACTTGTCAATAATGAATAATTACTGAGAATTAATAATTATTAATACAATAACTTTACTATGATATTGATCCAAAAACCAAAAATCTTTGATTCAGGGAATCATAGCAAATAATGTGTTTTAAAAAGTGCTTGTGAAAGTTTCTTATGCAACGCCAAGTAAATCTCAGACACTGACATAAAAATTATTCAAATCAATACAATGACTTCCATTGACTTCAACAGGTTTTAAAATACAATTTTAAGCCATACAGGATCAGAACTAGTCAAAATTCAGAATTTTGACGTTCAAAAATGTTAAAGTATACAGGCACCAGCAACTATTTAGCTGGTTTCTCTGATACTACAAAAAAGATTCTGGAAGAAGTGATAATACAATATTTTAGGGACTGATTATTTAGGGTCTTATTATAGTATGAATTACTATTCATCTTAAATTTAGAGACAACACAATGAAGGATTACCTTCAGTAGTAACTTTGTGTGGAGGGCTGATGTTGGCCAGCTGCCAGACCCCCAACCCAGTTGTTCTCACACTCCCCCTTCCTCAACAGGACAGAGGGAGAAAATAAGACAGGGGAGGGGGAAAAAAAAAATCTACACAGCAAAACCCCATGAAAAAACTCGTGGGTTGAGGTAAAGTCAGGGAGAGATCCTTTGCCAATTATTGTCACAAGGCAAGTAGGCTTGATATGTGGAAAATTAATTTAATGTGTTGCCAATTAAAATAGACCTTGGTAGTGAGGAACAAAGACCAAAGTACAACAAGGGTTTCCCTCGACTCCCTTTCTCTCCCAGGCTCAGCTTCCCTCCTTCACTCCCATGTCCTCCACAGCATCCCCATCCCAAGCAGTGAAGGGTGATGGAGACAGAGGGGCTGCAGTGAGTCCTTGGCAGCTTCCCTCTGAAATTGTGTTATATAAACATCCACTTCAGCGTAAATCTGCATCTGCAATGTTTCAAAGCTATTTATATGATGAAATTAATACACTTTTAGTTTGATTAGAAAGAAATGTAAAATCAGGAAGGCTGATGGTTTGGTTAAAAAAAAAAATCATTGCTACTTTCTGAAGTCAGTAGAAGTTTCACCACTACCCTAATACAAAAGACAGTTGATAATTACAACTGCCAATAAAATTTGTTGTCAGCATCACTATCTTTGCCTTTTTGTTTTGTTCAGCTCATACTTGGCAACCATTAAATCATACCAGCTTTCTAGCACATGGTCACTGCTCACTGACAACACAGTCATTCCACACTAATGCCAGCAAACTCCTTACTCAAACTACAAAATACATCTGATTTCAACAACGGACACGTCAACTCTTACTGAGCAAAAAAAAAAAAAAAAAAATCCAACTGAGCAATGGAAAAAACCCCAACAAAACTATATTTGAAATAAAACCATCTGCATAGCCTGAAAAAAGCAAAGGCAGCTACAGTATGCTGCATTTTGCTGTTTAAATTCTTTGCTACCCCCATTCCTCTTTCTTATACTCTATAATTCATGGGGAGAGGGGAAAGGCTGGTTTATTTTGTTTGCGAGTTCAAATAATTTTCTTCCATAAAATCATGATTCAGTTTCATAAAATATTTTACAGTTTATCCTTTTTTTGCCTAGTTCAGTACATTTTCACATTCATTTCAAAATAATTAATCAAGGCAGTATTCCTCAAACATGTGACAAGCAGCATATATGAACAGGGAATTTCATAAGGAAGTATTAATCATTTTCTCTAGCGTCTAAGGGGCAAAGAAATGAAAGGCAATTTTTTCTACAAACAGATCTTCTATTTTGGTTGGATATGAGAGGAACACCATATAGAATCAGTGGCCATTCAGGGATTGTTACTATAGTAAATACATTTGCACATCCTGCACTCTAGCACCCATCTATAGGAATTTATTTCACTGAATTCCCACCCAAAAAAAAATTTTATATGTTTTACAAAGCAGCATCAGCCCCCCCCCCCCGCCCAGATCTATGTTTTATGAAAGTAAACTGGAATTAACAAGCTGATTAAAATTTTAAATGTCCAGTCTTTCACAAATTCTTCCCCATAGTCCCTCATGCTTGCAAAAACTAATGATAGCTACACCATAGATGGGAAAGTCAGAGGGCTGTGCTGGGACATGGGAGAAGAGAATGGAACTGGAGATGGATACAACGTAGAAAAGTAAGGGAAATATGGTTAATCAATGTTATTTATGTACGTACCTTGGTAAGGAAAACCTCTAGCTGGATTAATTTTACAGCTGAAGATTCTGTAAAGACCCGTGGGCTGTAAGAGACTGCCATGGGATGTCTGCTGCAGATCAGTCCCAAACTCAGCAAAGTTATCAGAGCAGTGAACGCAGAGGCCTGCAGGACCTGAGACCATTTTGGAGAGCTGGCTGAAAGCACAGGACAGAATTTTTAAGAAATCAGAGTCTCAGCAGCAGAATCCAGAGGACCAGGAAAGTTTTCAGACTGGCTGGAAAATATGACCAAACTATTGCTGAGCAGAGATAATGAACTGAAATGTAAAATACATAATACAAGAAACTGGACTTCTTGTGCTTAGGAAGTAAACAGTACTGAATTATTTTTTTCAATTGTCTGTATTGTGTTGTCTGGAAGTCCATGTTCCTTCCAGACATCTCTCCTGGTCAAGGTCTGAGGCGTAGAAGTTTCAGGTTAGTTTAAAACTTCCACTATTTGCTAGAGAAAGAACATCTAATTTAAAAATATATTGTCTATGTATTTTGTACCCAGATAGTTTAAATATTCAACTAAATCTTCTACAGCCAGTATTCTTATTTTTTAACCAGTGACAGGAGTTCCCAAACTTAAAAGGACTGAGAACATGAGAGCACTATACAGACACTGTGCCTTGAGCCCAAGAAGAATTGAAGTCTCTCCCAGGGGCCTAACAGTATACTGAGACTTCAAAAGAAACCACAAACTCTACCTCTAAAATAGTTTCAAAAGATAGAGTCACCATTCTTTGTGCTTTTTTCTATTATATTATGCAAGCTTATTGGGAACCAAAAAGTGTAAAAATAATTAAGTTTTACAAAGTCCCCAGCAGCCAACCCTATATTGAACTCCCTTGAAACTGCATAGCTTCTCAAGCACTGTAATAAACACATTTGGGATTCTTGATCCTAAATGCAAAGAAAAAAAAAACCCACAAGAGAAAAAAATACTTTTAAGTGATTCATATTTGTTTAAGAATGTTTTTTAAGTCTAAAATATTGCTTTGTCTTATATCTATGGAAACCAATAGACAACAACATTGATACAGGCATCTATTTTTCTCCTGCTCATTGAGTAGAATTTCAGAAAGGTCCATTCAAATCAATACATTTTCACAGTAGGCTGCAAATCAAATCATTACTTCCTGCTCAGAATGCCTCAGAGTAGCTCCACACTGACAATCTTAATGAATAGGGAATAAAGCCACAAAATTGCTATTTAGCAATTCTTCGTTCCTAGGCATAGTGACAATGAACTGAAACACAGGGGCACCCTCCAGAGGAGGAGGAATTGTGTGCAATTGTGCCTCAGATGAGGAATGTAGAGCTGCTAATGCAGTTTATTAGATGCTATTTTAATCTCTCACACCATGAAACACAAGAAGACGGTAAAAGAATCCAATAGGAACTGCCACAACATCATGCTGATTTTCATTAAATTTGTTGAAAGGGGACTCAGCATGGAATTATTAAGCTGCTTTCAAAGGCAAATGACTAAAATGGCTCATCTATTTATAGCCATTCCTCTCAATCACTAATTTTTTACGGTGACACCTGCTAGCTCCTGCTATATTTAAGGTTCTGTCAGGCTTTCCTCAAAACCACAATTTTTTCAGCCTTATATATTGG
This sequence comes from Leptocoma aspasia, assembly GCA_013399835.1. NCBI lineage: Eukaryota > Metazoa > Chordata > Aves > Passeriformes > Nectariniidae > Leptocoma > Leptocoma aspasia. Next base: position 348,892 of record VXAX01001457.1, on the reverse strand, counting down.
TGATAAAATAAATGACCTTCCTTTAAAATTAGCAATAAAGCTACTTAGGAATGGTTTTTAAAACAAAAGATAAAGACACCTAGTAAATCTTGTCTTCTGCTTATATCTAAAGATCCAAAACTATTATCATGAACTTACAAGTTTCATAATTATCTTTGCCTTTTAATGACTTAGAAACAAAATTGGTTTTTCAATAGAAAATTTATACAACAGTAGTTTACATATAACCTAGATACATCCTTAATGTGTACATACAGACATGTATATAAGAAAGTATTTTATGTATATATAACTTGTAGAATGGTATGCTTCTTGAAAATATTTATAAAGAAAAATGTTTCTTTTTCAGCGAACTTAATGGTAAAACGGAAACACAGACATATTAGTTTTTATTACAAAAATCTCTGCATGCATGTATTTAAGTGATAAGGAAGGTGCCTGTATTGGGGCTCTAATTGGAAAAGGAAGTGCTGCTGTAGGAATTTAATATATGCAAAAAAATCTGAATGACAAGGCAAAGCATCAGAATACCAAATACACTCCTATTGCTCTGTCAGAGCACCTGCAGTGTGAAAACAGTTTTGAAAATACCCAGGGTTTTAGAACCACCCAAAGTTTAAAGACACATAGCAAATTTCATCCTCTTATGAGGACCTACGGTTGTCTTTTACTTCATTCGAGGCATCATTGACATAATTTAGAATAACAATAGTTGTCTTTAATATAGCCTTTAATCTAAAAAGTCAGATAAATGATCAGCATTTTAGTTCCTTTCCTTTGATCACCCACGCATTCAAAATATGGCCTTGCCTCATTAAAAAATTCCTAATTGAGATGCTTAAAAATTGGTCTGTGTTTATAAAGAAAAACTGACTTATCAGCTGGCCCTACAGATCCATCTGAGCTGCTTCCAATCTTGAGATACATCACATTAATTAAGAAAAATAGCCCTTGCAAAGGGAAGAAAGAAGATTCAGGAGAAACCCGCTTTTATCAGAAGGTCCAAGATCCCCAAGATCATTAAAAACCTGGCAGAGGCTGGACATAGCTAAAGAACAGACAACTACAAATAATTTCCAGAGCATGAAAGCATCCAAAGAATGATTCTAGAACAAACCACTTCTTTCTTATTTCATGGTAGAAACATATCTGAATACTGTTCAACTAATCTGCTGAAAATGCAGTAATTAAATTAATTAATTTAATTGTAGTAATTAAAAAAACACTACAAATTTGCGTGATGAATCTTTCATCAGGTTTGAATTGTGGCTAGGCAGGAGCAGCCATTGTGACTTCCTAGTCCTAACACTATTCAGGGAACTGAGCCCAGCTCAAGTAAAGCTGTATAATTTCATTGGGACATGCAGTATTTAGTCAACACCTTTGGTCACTGATAATCATCCCACTTTTTTACTTAATTCAACTTCTTAAAGCCATTTGAGCATGAATGTAACCTTATTAGTTTGAGAAACTGTTGTCTTTTGATATTTAGATATCAAAATTGGATAGGATTTCTGAGTCTTCAAGTTACAAATTACCAAAATTATTTTTAAAATAGTAAGAGCAGATATAAAACTACTGAAGCCTCTGCAAGCCCTTGCTGAAAAGCAGTTGATAAAGACAAACTCTCCAAATTCAAATAATAAAAATACATTTTACAGTAAGTTTCAGGCAACCCATTCTTTAGAAGCTTTTTGGAAACAATTCAAGATTAAGCCACCTTGTTTAATTCGTTGCAGCATGTAGTAACAAGGGAGGATTAATAAGTAACAGACTTGATTTCCCTCAAGATGCAACTTGCAAACAACAAAAAAAATTTACAGGAGTCTTGTGAAGATACTAATTAGATTTGCATCTACAGAAGATAACAGAAATACATCAATTTACCCTCACTACAGACCTTGTTCATCTAAAAATAAATAAATAATAAGAATAAATTGATGAAATTCAATTTATTAATTCAAAAGCTACCTGATTTTTTGGATATATTCTTTTGATTTAACAGGATCACCCCACCCAGGGGCAGCACCTTGCACTTGGCTTTGTAGAACCTCAAGACATTGACCTGGACTCATTTCTTGAGTTTCAGCCCAGCACTGAACTAAACCCAGGTGCTGGCATGTTCACACATAGACTGAGGAGGAATGCAGCAGGCTTGGAAGTGACATGAACAAGAGGCAGAAAGCATTCCACAGGGATTTAGTTCTCTCATATTAATGAATATTTCGCCAAGGATTTGCTTTTGAATATTTTCTCTGATTTTTGCTTCAGACCTATTTAAACCCTAAAAACAAAACCGTGCAAGTTATGCCCTCGTAGTTGAAGGAGATGATGAAAGATTTTTAGAAAGAGGTAGCATCTCTTCCTAGGGCACCTGCTACAATCAAGAGAAAAGGCAGTCAAGAGACAAAAGGAAAAAAAAAAGAAGGAAAAGTTTTTAGGCCACAGTAAAAACAAACCGAAAAATTCCACTTACTCAAAGTGAAGTAACTAAAGTAAATATTAGTTGATACCATAAATTTGTTCTGAATCCTAGCTCTATACTGATCTGCTGTTGAGTGGCAATAAATGTCAATATATAAATGCCAGACAGATTATAGAGTCCAAGTGTCAGAATTTTGCTTCTTTGATCAAAATAATTTTCCTGAGTTACCTGCAATTGCACTTATCCTTGGACCAATTATAGTGAAGAGGTAACAACTTCTCTCAGACTCTTGTCTGCAAAGGCCTTATCCTACAATGCTTTACCTTGGCAACGTTATTATTTGCTAATTATCTGTATGGGATCATACATTTACATTCATATAGATAATGTCTTCGCTTGATAACAAGCAAAAAGCCACAAAAGCTATTATTATTATTATCAGCTAAGATTATCAAAGGATAAGCATAAGTGAAAACACATTAAAGATCGTGTCTTGGTCAAATTACCTTGTTTTATTACAAGTTATTGCTCTATATTTTGTATTAAATATACACACTATCAACAAATCCAGAAATATCTTCTCAGTCAGATTTCAAAACCACAATAATGAGCCTGTGTTGAAGGGAAATCTTTAAAGGACTATAAGATGCCTACCTGAGCAGGAATGCAAATTCTTATTGCCACATACAGAGTTCAAAACTTTTCTCCATATTAAAAATATCTTTAACATTTTATGAATAGGCACTATCATGAGCTTTGCATTTAAATGTGTGTAAATGGCAATTAATAGCAGGCAACTGCTGAGTTGAAATTGATTACTATGTCTTATTTCATGATAGCCTCAAATTTATCTGTATAACACAAGTTCTGTAAAAAATAAATTGACTTCCTAAACAGCAAGTTGTGAGGAACTAAAGCAGCTGGATGCTAGAGGCACATGCCAAAATCTCAATGCTATAATGTTGAAGCAAATTTTTTTCAGAAAGACTAATGTGTTTAAGTACAGAAATAGAGGATTATTTTTCACTTCCTCTTTGTGTACTGATACTCAGATCAAAAGGTTCTTTATTAAGACAGAGAGCAAAATCAGATCTCAGAGAGAGTATTGTACAAAAATAAAAATATGATGCCTGACCATTTTAAAAGCACTGGAAAAAAGGGTGACATAATTGATTTTTTTTTTTTTAAGCATAGTTCACTTATAAAGAATGATCCCAGTCTTCTCAGCTACCATAGCCAGTAAGGAGCATTTCTTCCTTATAGCCCTCAATGAGTCCATGCAGCCAGGACTTGGCTTCCCAGCTTGATGTGGAAAAAAGATGGTTTAAGGCTAACAGTTGACACACTCATGATCACTGATATGAGTACAAAACACGAGGTGGGGTTTTAGAGTGTTGTTATTATTGCAATAATGAAGATTGCTTTTTTATTTTCTCATATACCTAGTTAGATTACAACCACCTAAATAAAGTCTACTTTTATCCAAAAATCCATCCAATTTTTTGTACATACAAGAATAATTGGCCAGTAGAAAGCTGCTGTATCACACTATTTAAGAATTTTTTGTCAGGCAATACAGAAGGTATGGAATTTCTGACTTCAGTGCAGTGATTCCATCAGTTGCTATCTTTCAATTAATCAGCATGACACAAAACATTTTATGCTAATAAAGTTAACCTTTAAACAGCAGGTATATATGAGAATCATAAAGCTGGCATTCATGGCTGGCCATTGAGACTGTAGGTTAATTTTCTGAGAGCTGCACTGTAAAGACAGCAAGCATCTTTGGGGACACTCTTGGTGGAATGTGTCAGTCACAAAGTATATTTGTTACTAAAATAATACAGAAGGTTAAAGACCCCTATGTTTCAATAAGAATTATCCCTTCAAGTAAAAAAAAAAATCACATTCCAAATCTGACAACTGCTACATCTCATAAATCAACTTTGTAAAACAAAATTTGACTTAAACACAAATTTAAACTAAAAAGGACCTTGGACACGAATTAATTTCATAGAAATACTCAAATCCAGAACTTGTCTTTTTTAATCCTCAATGCATATAAAAACTGTTTTTTTCAGAGGACCATCACCAAAGATGCTACTGTAAGAAGGAAGATATTAAAAAAAAACAACCTTCTATCATTTCTATCCAAAAGCTAGCATATATAAAAAATTAAGCCACCAACAGCACTAAGGACATTCCTTGTTCATGGAATACTGGCTGCCTGGGAGAACAGACATGATTTTTGCATTGCAGGGTTAACACACACAATTTCCCAAACACAAACCGAGCATGGATTTTTCAAAAACCAAGTTTGGAGAGCAATGACAATATCTAAATACCATCATAGTAGCTACATAAAAAGCACTCCTTTCCAGAAATACAATTTACTACAAAACGACAAAAATAAATGTAAAGCATTTAGAGGCATACAGATCTCCACTGCCATATGGTATCACAGCATTAGATGAGCATAAAATAATAGCTACCTATTGTAAAGTTAATGGAGTAATTTATCTCATAAAATGAATTTTAAAATCCCACATGAAATCATGCAAAAATTTCCTATAGCTAAACACCTTAGTAAGCAGAAAACCTCCTTTGCACTTGGTTTTAGTATTGTTTTAGTTTTTATACACCATGTGTTTTCAACGCACCGCAGTCTCAAGGAATTACCAGTATCATAAATGCTAGACAATGGAAATTTTTATTAACCCTACCTACGAAAATTTTAAACTTCAAACAGCCAGTTTAAACGTTTAAATGGGACTGCTTCCCTTGAAGGAGGCAGGGATATAGCTCTAACACAAAATAAGAGAGGTAGAGTAGATAATGAAGTTGAGCTGTGCACTCCTGTGACTGCAAAGCTCGTGGCTGTGAACCCAGAACTTCCCCGAGGCACAGCACGCCAGCCTGGTGGAGTACTTGCTCTCAAGCGAAAAGTGATAATTAAGAAGAGCAGAAGAAAGAAAGGAAAAAAAAAAAACCTAACCTACATGCATATTTCAGCCTGAACTGGAGATATTTCTTTCCTGGAACCTTGTCTTTTCAGAAACAGAGGGAAGGAAAACTGAGGAAAACACCTGAAAGGAATGGTCTGTCTTTTGCTTGACAAAGATGCTGCTTTTCAGTCCCTGCTCCATGTTTAGGTGGTAATTGCACCACTTTCAGCACTTCTCATGATGTAGATCAGTTTTAGTGCTGTATTTACCCAGAACACATCCTCTGTTCCAGCCCCAGGGTCATACTTCAGTTATGGGGGGTTCTTCTCCATTCTAGGTCTACCTGCAGCTTCAGTTGGAGACATTTTTATTAAAGTTTTCTGTGTGAACAGACATCTCCAAGCAAGTTTTGTTCATCTGTCAGCCCTAAAACTCCTTTGTTTTCTTTCTAAAACAACTTTGTTTTCTTTAAGTAACAGCTATTTCATCCAGCATCTCTAGTTTCTCTGCACTTGTGACCTTCAGAGGAAATCAGATGACAGGTTTTCCCTAGCAGGGTCTCTCTGCTCTGAGTTCCCTTATTTACTACAACAAATCTCCCACTAATTTCTCTGGACCAGAGAGAAAAAGCACTCCCCCTTTCCACAACAAAGAAACAAGTCCAAGAGCAGCATGTCGTGCCATATATAGGGTATGACACCTCAACTATTCTTTATGTTATATCCATTTCAGCTAGCAACAAACTAGTCACCTAAAACCAAATTTTTTAGCTGCTGTGCTGCCTTTTCTCTTAATAATCACCCTTGAAATTTCAATCCTTACTACTAAATTGGTAGAAAGTATGCACACATTAAATAAAATGTTTATAAAAATGAGGAAACATTTACTCTGTGTATTGATTTTGAAACATGCATTATAATTGCTGCTTGTTAAACCAGTACTTTAATAATTATACATTTATTTGGTTTGTTTTCTTATTTATTAGGCCAAACTATTGTGTGTTTTGCAATTAAAAAACTGTTTTGTAAAAACAGGAAACAGACTGCAAATTCACTATACACTAAGAAAATGCTTAAACAGAAGCAAAAAATGGGACACTTGTTACTGTGAACTATAAGAAACTTTTTACTTTTCACAGTATATCAGGCCACTTTAAGAAATGCAAATATCCATAACCTATTTTGAGGCAGAGATGTCATAGAAATGACTGAGCTGGGTCCCTGTATTATGGATCTACAGTCTAAATTCACAATTTTGGTCAGCAACCCAGAATTGCACACAAGAACTCACCAAGTTCTGGCTCTGCCATTAACCAGGGCACGTGGTGTGCACTAGCTGTGGTACAGCTCCGAAGTGGTTTATCAGTGATTCAGTATGAAGGCTATAATTCTGGCAATATATTTAAAATGTTCTAGCTTTTGAATAGAAACCACTTAACTGCTTGGGCAAGGTATGTTTACAGAGAAAACAGAGCTAGAAGCAATCCACTTACTAAATCACTCAAAATGCTATATATTTTCTGTTCTCCCTGGATATAGTACTTCAGCTTTTACTCACATTCACAACTTGATAATGTAATAAAGTTCAAGTTACTGAACTGCTATTTTTAATAAAACAAGGATATTACTAACTTGAAAAAAAATTAGTAACAACACTAAGAAGACATAGTCTTTTCAGAACTGTACTTAATCCCATTTTGCACACTTCACACTCAGAATGGTTAAAGTCTTCCCATATAGGCACAAAAAAAAAACCCCAAACCAGTGTTTGGTATTCTATTTTTCCATTAGAAACAAAGCCAAAATTTCAAATGGCAAAAAAAAAATTGAACAAGTCTTCAGATTCCACTTAATTATAGAGAATATCATTATCAGCACATTCCTACACTTGTCTTTCCCATTAATGATTAAATATAAAACTGATACTTAAACCACTTAACTTTTTGTTAGGTTTCTTCATCCTTCATTTTCTTCCTGTTTTTCAGCAAATCAAGTCTAATTTTCTTTTTCCTGACTTCTTTTTGTGTCTTTTCCTCCAGTCTCACTTCCTCACTATCACCCTTTGTTTTCTCCCCATCCCTCTGAGACTCATATCAAGCCAGTCTACACATCCAGAATATTTGCTCACTGGAGAAATTTTTCTCCTTCTTTAAAGCTCTTAGTCAGCCTTTGCTTCCCTTCTGATAATTTCTTTTGACTTTTTTCAGTTCCTTAGTTATCTACCACAGGATTTAGAGTGCCTGATTAAATCAAGAAGCGTGCTAAAATCAGAGTTCTGCAGATGTATATTTTACATTTTCAAGGACTTTATGCTAGTAATTCAGAGAATATTCTCTAGAGTGCTTCTGTTTCTACTGTTACCTAATTAAATAGCTTTGCTGGCTTCATAAAGTGGTATCCAGAAAGCTACTTTTCCACTGCCTTAAAAAAAAGGTGTGTTGAGAGTACTTTCAAATACTAATTAAATTTGTTGTTACATCATTCACTTTCATAACTAATCTTTTTGAGGTTTCTAAGTAAAGTAACTCTACGATAAAGATACCAGAAATCTTACAAAAGAATTTCTCGAAGAGAGAAAAACAAAGCTTCAAGACGTTTCTGAGCAGCTGTGATCCCAACTTCAACTATCTGGATTCATAGTTGGCTCTCTCTGGAAGAGATCTTAGCATTAAAGAAAAGCTGTTTAAGGACTGATGTACTCATTTGATTGTGATCAGTCTAACCACACCCCTTACAGTTAGATCATCTGGACGTTTATTTCACAGTTCCCTGAAGGCAGATGTCCAGCACAGAGATGCAACACTTGAATACAATAAGATAAAGTTTTCAGTGTTGATGAAAATATAAAATTGTGTGTTATTAAAGTATGACTAACATGCAAGGTATTTATTTTTAGGGGACAATACACAAAATGGATTTTATCATTCACTTTATAGGGCCTTGTAAAAATAAAGAAACATGAAAAGCGTTTTTAACTAGGTATAACAACTTGTAAGTTATTTTAGTGTTTATTAATGTTACTGTCTAAACCATATATAAAAAGTCACTTACAGATCTTTTACTTTTTTTCCCATTTTCTCTAAATTCTAGACTATCAGGACAGAGAGGATGGATTTGAGCTTGATTTTTTTTTTGGTTTTTCTCAAAGAAAAGGAATCATGGAGAATACTGTAAAAGATAATTGAGAGGCATGTTCCCTGCCTCCTGGAAATATGAATATCTCCTAAAGCACCAGTCACTTATAAAACACAAAAAATGTAAATATATATCTTCAGACTACTAATAGACCCTTGTACTGTGTTATGTAGACTTGACAGACATTTAAACACAAACAATAAAGTTTATCCCTGTCATCGGAAAAAAAATAACTTTACGGAGGTACATCTTTAAACACTGTCTGGAGAATTTATTTTACTTCTTTTCAAATTCAAGCAAATTAAGTTAACCTATCTCATTCCATTTCAGGTGCATGGAAATGGAAACAGGTAAAGGACAGAAGCGGCAGTACACTACACTGGTGTATTGGTGGCCATAAAAGACTATATTTAATTAAGTACTCTCTATAAGTACTGCAGACTATGAATAGCTTAATGACAGCCTACCAGCAGTTTGCAGGATTACAGCTTCAGAGGGGATTAAACCTGCCAGCTTCTTTTAATAGTTCCTACTTTATAGAGACTTACTTCTTTTCCATGGTAGACTTCAATAACTGGATTAATTTTTAGTTTGCTTAAAGCATTGTGAAGAGAAGTGTCCCTTCTAAACAGTTCCAAAATGGACACAGAATAAGCACACGTGTTGCCATGGACAAAGATATATGTTATGCATTAAGCAGTCCCAAATCCATTCTTTTCCTACAAGTTATCTCCAGTTCTAAGCTAGACTATAATTATCTAACTCATCCTTGTCAAATAGTGGATGCAAGTACGCCCCTGACACAACCAGAAACTATGTGACTGTTTCACAAGGCAAAATCATTCACAAAAAAAAAAATTGTGATTAATGAAAGTTAGAAGTATTGAGAAATATTAACATACATATTCTGAAGTCCTGGCCCAAGGGGGCCTTTCTTGTGCTCTGCTTTACGACTAACCCTATTCATTTTAATGGCCCGTGTGCCCATCCTGTGGAGGCCACAAAATTCACACAAAGTACTCCTTTTACTGGAGAAATGAGGTGATTTTACAGGTACAAAGGTCCTTCTTAATGTGACCATCTTGGTAAAGTATTTCTTTAATCACCTGAAGAAGCAGTCAAGCTCCCGGAAGCATTTGTTCCCTCTCTCATATCTCCTCACACATGTACCTACTTCACACCCACCTGTTCTAACAAAAATAGTTTTCCTCTTCCAATAGACATGTCTCATGTGTAATCCCAGATGAGCATAACTACTACAATGCAGATGCTATTTACTGAGCAAGGCCCTACAACACAAACCCTAAAACTTGAACACTTATTCCTGCAGTTTACAATATTTAGCTGAAAATAACACAACCAAGTGTCATCCTCAAAGGGTATCATATAATATTTAACTCATATAGAGGGTTAAATATTTTCATAATTATGTAAGAATGTGTAATGTAGGAGCTAGCCTGATATTAGGAGTTTTTTTTAACAAAACACAAGTACCATGGCCAAAGTAGATATGCTGAATTAAAATAGAGATTTAAGGAATATTTTGATACAACACAAAGCAATTTTGCATATTATTTAAAGCACATTTGGTGGTATTTGCTCCATTAACAATTCAAAAGAACAACAATAATTTTTTAATAATTTCTTCTTGTATATGCACGCTAATAATGACAGCATGAAATACCATTCTGAAATATAATTGCTCATTCTTTGTGTACCCATCCCTCCACAAAAAAATATAATAAAAAATAATGTATCAATGAAAAGTGCTAACACATACTCATATTTTGGCCTATTAAACTATGTTTTTGTATTCCATATTTGAATCAAATTAGATTTAAATATTAAAATAGCAACAATAGTGAATGAGCATGATTCTCTTAGGGAAGAAGTAGCACCAATTTTAGTTTATATATCTAAAAAACAACAGGCTATTCATCTTTGAGTATAGAAAGAAGATAATTTGCTCTCAGCAACATAAACATGGCAATAGACTGTTAAAATGCTTAAAATTAATCATGTTTTTAAATGCTTCCCTTCAGTAGAAGATGATTTACAAAGTAAAAGGTTGCAATATGTTATAAAATTTTATGACACCTGATGCAAGTAGGGAAGAATATATTTTAAAAGTATCAATTTTGAAGTAGAAGGAAAGTTGTGACAAAAAACAAAAAGAGTATGCAACAAAAACATAAAAGCAGGAAATCTGAAGAGTCTAAGAACATGTTATTTCAAAAAGAACAAGTAACATCTCTGATTCGTCACCTTAATTTGTCATTTCTTGTCTAGCATTACACAACTGCATAATTATAAGTTGTCCTTTAAACTTGACAGAAAAGCCTAGATTTCACACCACTGTGAGTAAAAAATGTTTTGCTTTAAATGACAAGAAGTGTCAAAACTGATTGGTTCTGCCTTTAAACTCATCAATGTTACAAAACAGCAAAAATATACATTTGAGAAGAAAAGTATAGACATGTTTTGCTGAGTCAGTACCTAGCTCTCCTCTCATTGATTAGTTCTCTTTTTTCACTAAGTATAAACAATTCTTAAAACTAGGCTGCTCATTTGGGAAAAAAAAGCCCCTCTAAATTCTTGCACACTTTTTGTCTTTTTACTTTCTTTTCAAAGATTTTTTAAAGGTCTTTGATAATCAGCAGAATTAGGAATAGAAAAATCTTGCTTTTTAAAAAAAGGCAAACATTGAGGAGATGAAGATCCAAACACTGCTGTCCTGACATATACCAAATATACATTTTTTTAAAACTTTCATTTTCAATACTATAGGGATTTCATTATTAGGATACCATCACAAGGTAATGATTGGGCTAAGTGAACAATCACTGTTAAAGGTATTGGCAAATAGGGTAGAATATAAATTTGTTTTAGAGAATCATTCAACCACTTGCCCTCCCAACTACATGCCACTTCTAAGCTGGTGTGAGAAACAAACTGGCCAGTAGAGTGAAAGTATAACTCATACTCATGCATTCACTTAAGCAAAAGCATATTCTGTGACCATGTCATTCTCTAAAGGGGTCAGTACCTTTGCCTCAGGCAGTAACTACATCCACAACACCCAAAAGGCTTTAAATGTGTTACCAAGCAAACCCTTTTTTTATTTCATTATTTACAGATAAAACCACAATTAAACTTTTACTTATTACAATTTTTCAGTTTGTGGTTTGACTCCCCTGTTTGAACACTTTACTGCAAAACCAAGGTTCAGTGGAAAGTTCTAAGGCTGTGTATAGTTCAAAACACTCGAATTGGACTGCTTGTAGCACAGACAGAAACATACTACACAATTCTAATTGGAAATTTTTGCTCATCAAGATTTGTATCAAAGACTACATATAGGTCATATGAATCTGCTTTACTTTGGAGAAAACTAGATCTAAACCTGTGGCATGTGGTAGTCCTTCAGAACACCACTGCTTGTTTTGTTAGAATATAAATGGAAGAAAATGAATTAACAATAGATCTCTGTATTTGAACATCATGTAAAAGGCTGATTTTTCTACACACCTCATGCTACATGATATTACAAAGTCCTGCCATTCCAAGTTGTATTTTGTGAGGTAATTTATAGGGGGAAAATGGTGCTGTGCAGATAGAATAAACTAATCCAAAATTATTTCACATTTAACAACAAGTGTCTGTCTTGCACACAGTCAAAGTATTGGCACATTAAGACATTCCTGAAACATTTCTGTTATCTCTACTTCTTGAGTTTACTGAGACCATAATTTCCTTCTCAGAGGTGTTTCGTCTCATAAGAATGTTTCCTCTCATAAGAAAAGTACAATCAATTTTCTTTAAGTACAATTTTAGGGAAATGTTGGTTGTTTAAATCACTTCTGGTATGAATCTTATACCAACTCCATTTTTTGTAAATTACTAGAGTACTGTATGTTTAATAATAGGAAAGATTTCTATTAGAATACAACACTCTAATGGATTTTTGTGACCTGTAACTGGTGAATGATTGCCTAATTCACAGTATATTCTTTTCAACTTACACAATTGCAGGGATTTTACCTCTGCAGAATTTCTCCACGCAATTATAAATTACATTAACCTGAGTTCGCATGGATTTTTTTTGGAAAAAAAACTGTCCTACATGGTCAAAACAGCCTATTTTTAAAAATCAAACAGCTTTAGATCAAGCAAGTCAAGTATAAAGGTATCATATGGCTAAAGAAGATAGAAAAACAACTGTGGAACTGATCTGAGATAGTGAAATGAAACATGCTGTCCTTAAAATTGTGTATCTATTAAAGAGTCAAAAAAGACCTTTCAGAGCAAAACTAAATCACAATTGTTATGTAAATTGCAAAAGTACAGGGCAAAAGTTCTTTTATATCTAGGAAAAGATAACCTTCAACCAAATATTGTGAATTTGACTAGCAGCAAAAGAAGTTCTTACTAAGTTTTTACTCGATCTAGTAAGATCCGTTTATGTTACAATAAGGTTTTTTTACAAAGAATGCAGAAAAACTGCTGGGTACAAGTTAATCACAATAGTAAGCAATAATTAATTTTGTTCTGAGGAACTCTGCTATAAAAAGATAGTAAAATTAATTTTGATTATTAAAATCAGTCAGTCATTCCCATGTTTACCCTTTCATTAAACTGCTATCACTCCAATACAAGCTGTCCTATTGAATCATTTATGGTGAAAGAGAACACTTATACTAACATCAGATTATTCTGGAGCCAATAGGGAGCAGAACATGCATCAGACAAACAAATTTAAGGCTATTTAAGCACACAATTACAGTTGCTATCAGCTATAGACTTCGTGAGAGTTCAGAAACTACTTTTATTCTATACTATAGGACAAGTAAAATGTGAAAAACTGCAAATTTTGATTGTGATTCACACATAACTATGAACAGAATTACAACCAGTGGTGGAAATACAAATCAGAGTGACATCAGTGCTTTAACTTGAATGATGTTTTCTCCCCTGACAAAAAGGGTCATTGAATATTTCAGAAGTATAAAAATACTGAACTACTCCAACCATGAATTAAAATATATTTAGTCTAGCAGAAAAACCTATTTTATATTTATACCATCTTGAATATAAAAATACGGAATGCTGCACATGGATATTAAAATCATTCTTATTCACTTCCCTTACACTGGAAAGCCTTTTCATTCCTATTTGACTGAAGAAACAGAAGCCTTAACAGATTAGCATACAGCTACATGCTAAGCAAGACAACATAGTGACCATTTTTGGCTTCTTTTACATACAATATCCTGAGCTTCAGTCTATTTGTCAGTAACCATGTACAGGGAACACAGGCAAAGTCCCACTAAGCATCTGCATGAAAGAAAGACTCTTGGGCAGGAAACAGCACAGAATGAAATTGAAGAGGACCGTTCTTTCCATTAACTCAATTTTCTGGTTCAGCATTGTTTATATACATAATTTTAAACTAAGCCAAGAAAACTACAGATTTTCATAAGCTGAACCTTTATTTTTGTTTAAAGGGACTGGAGAAGGAAACAAAGAAAAAGCTTTTAGATCAAGATAAAAACAGGGAGGTTACTTAGCAATTACCACCATGGTCAAAGCACACTCATGTTAGGGAAAGTTAACTTCACTTTTGAGAAACAGGAAAACAAATTTTAAGACAACACCTTTCCTCCCTGCATTTCCCAGGCTCTATTTCACTCTGTCACTCCAGACTCCTTTACCCACTGCAATGTGGCACAAGGGGATGGGAGTTGCAGTCAGTACACGTTGCTTTTTTTGTCCTCCATGCCGTCCTTCTCACAGTTCTACTCCACTCCAGCATGGCTGCCCCACAGGCTGCACTCCTTCAGAGAATTTTCTCCAGGTGGGCTCTCCACAGTCTACAATTCCTGTCAAGGAAAAGCTGCTTCAGCATGGACTCTGCAGTGGCTGCATTCCTTCTGGAATAGCTCCTCAGGCGTGGATTCTCCAATTCTCCACATGCCACAAGGGAAAAATGTGCACTGATGCCTGGAGCACCTCTTCCTTCTCTGCTGTTTCTAATTCTTTTTATTTCCTCCTCCTTTGTCATTCAGATTTTTTTTTTTCCTAAACAGATTTCCACAGAGGTACCAGCTTGGCTGATGGGCCCAGCTCTGTGTGAGGTGGGTCCATTGCAGGGCTGACTGAAAGAGGCTGTGCCAAGCAGGGGACAGTTCCTGACCTCTTCCCACAGAGGACACACCTGCAGCCTCCCCACCCTGCTATCAAAACCTTGCCACAAATATCCAATATGAGAACCAATTAACAGAAATACAGGAACATAAAATCTCCCTCAGGAGTTTACCTCCTGGGTAAAAATCAGCTGACAGCCTGAGTGAGACAGAAGCATATACTTAAAAATAATAGATGGGGTAAATAATGGGGATTAAAACTCAGAGTGCAACAGAGGAGATCAGTTACATGAAACTCTGAGTCCAGGTATGAGCTGGGAGGCTACAATCATTGGTCAGATTTCTTAGTGAAACTAATTATTCCAGTCAAACCTTTTCCATTGTCACATAGTTTAGAAAGTTGCTGCTGAAAAACTTACTCCTGGCTACCAATCTTGGACTGAGCAATGCTTAAAAAGTCATGCTTAGTATATAAGAAAAAAAAATACAACAACCTACAAAAAAAAAAAACAATCAGGCAAACCAAAAGAACAGCAACAAAAAATCCACAAGAAACCAAAACCACACCATGAACCATGACACATTTTATCAAATTTCTGAAAAACCTGCTTTCAGCCGCTGGTAGAAACAAAGAATGCAAAATTTCAGCTAAGCAATAAGTTTAAAAAAAAAATCAAATTACAGAAAAACTGCAGTCACACAAATCCAAATTTATTTATAGTCACAATACACTTATTTAAAAAGTTAGGTTGAAAGATACTGAAATGGAAACAAAGTCACTTTATAATGCTAATGGATGATATCAGATATAACTGAATTTCAGGATAACAATTCACTTTATCCATACAAAAAAATTCAGTGTTTATAGGTCAAGGTCCATAGAGTATTACAGCAGGAAGTTGTTTAGTCAACTAGATAGTATTTCCTGAAATGCTTGTTACAGTGAATATGGAACAACAGCTTTGTAAAAAGTAGATGAAAAAAGAAAGTGATGAAGGTAAACATGGAATAATGACTTCCAAAGCTATAAAAACATATCCTGAGATTCAGGGGCAAAAAAACCCTCAGTACCCATGGGGATTTTAATAGGCTATTTTTACTTTTAGGACACAGAAGTCTTTATTCTGGCAACTAAAGCACCAATTTTTTACATCTGCAGGTTTAACAGGATGCAATCATTTAAAAAAGACTACCATTCAAGATGTAAATTATTACCAATGTCGCACTATATTGTGAAAATTACTTTTCCCTAAGATGTAAATACTGCCTACTGTAAATATCATGATCCACTCTGTGATGATGTAAATTTCTTTTTTTATTTTTCTTTGTACATCAGTAGCATTTTGTTGGCCTATAACTTCTTAAAGTTTTCTCTCCAAACTGATAGTTCCCAAAATGACAGAATGGAACTAGAATTTGAATTTTGGCTGTAAGTCCTGCCAGATGTCCATTTTGGTATTAATGGATTTTGCAATACTCTCTGAGCCTTTAATATTTTTCTATACTAGGAAACACAAATCAGCTCAAGGCAATGTCATTGTCACATAGAGCTGAAGCATTTCTGACAAGGGTATAAATGCAAATGTAGACAAAAGACAAAACCTTAAGCTTACTTCAAAAAGTCGGTTGGAGCTCTGCTGACTGTAAACTTGTTTTTGAAGGTCTAGAGTACTATTGAATTAACTGTCCTTAAGTGTTAGGAAATATACTAAATTAATATATTAGGAAATATACTAAAACAAAATCCTGATCCACAGACTCCTTTAATTGTGTGAACTGCTATAGATCAACACCATATCCATTGGTACCAGCTAAAAGGAGATTCACTGTGCACAGGAAGAAACCTGCACAGCAGCCATGAGCATAAGACTTACACATGGATGGAGCAGCCTCATATCACAGTCTATTTTTTCATTTACTACCTGATACAACAAAGCACAGAACCTGAAAATGACATCAGCTTTATATTTAAAAGTCCCAGCACTTTCTAGCTCCTGGATACTTCACTGCACACAGCACACACAATAGGTTTTTTGCAAATCCTCATCCCCTTACATTTATTTTACACACTGAATAGGGAAAAGCTCAAGTTCAAAGTGTCTTTATTCAATGCATTTTCTAAAACTGAAAACTCTGGAATTCTCATAGAGCTTCCTCTCATTCAATCTGTATTTCTCTTTGAATGACACAGATTATTCTTAATTTTTTTCCCAGGTAGTATACTAATCTCTATAAACCATATACTTACAAATGCACTTTGGAAGTCTCCGCTGTTAGAATATTCAAGTGAGTTGTTCTGTTTGTGGTTAAGACACACATTATTACCAAATAAAGACAAAGTAGTCTAAATCCCATTAAATAATTAAATTCTTCCTACTGAATCAATAAGGACTGGATGAAGTATTTAGATTGCCTGTATGAGTTCCAAGATCTAAACATCTGAGCAGTTTCTCAGGACCTTAAAAAGCACAACTTAAACTGTCAAACTTTACTCTTTTGAGGACTTCCCATGCTTTTGCCATGTTAATGTCAGTGAAACCACTGCAACACTAAAATACTTTTAGAGCTAAAAGCGTAATTTTTCTCAGCTATCTGCCCTGACCAAGAACAACAAAAGTTATGTGTACATTCTTTGGAGGGTCACTCCAGCAGCTGCTAAGTACTAAAAGACATAATGCTTAAATACAAATTGGTCAAAACCTCCCTGCCTCTCAAGCCAGACTAAAAGTTTAGAAGTGACGAAAATTTGCTATGTTAGCATTACATAACCCAAACTTTTCACAGTCTGTGATATTCCAATTTTTTGAGATGCATTGACACCAATTACAACGTTGTTGTAGGTATCAAAAGCTACTTCTACTAAGATTTCTCCATACAAAAAAAAACCAATCTTTTCTTGAGAAATAACATCAAATAATATTATACAAGTATTACCTTGTATCAATACTGTCTCCATTAAATTAATTTAATCTCCAGAAAGCTCAACTAACTTGCATATTCTAATTAATATCATGCTGAAAATAGTTAATGATGCTAAATTACAGCAATCTTTTTAAAAGGGTCAAATTTGTCGATCTGCATTTAAGCTGTAAACATCAGGCATGAAAATGAATTGGTTTTGAAGTAACACTAATTCTGAAAGGTCCCACTTAAGAAAATTATTTCCTTCCACAATTTTTCTAATGTTTAATCAAGCCACCCAGCAGAGGATTAGAACTGAATTGCAGTGTTGTACCACCCTTCCTAGTGCTCTGAGCAGAACTCCCCATTTTCTTCCCTGGAGTTTCAGAGTCTGTCCACAGGAGAGAAACAGGAGTTTCCTGTCTCTCCACCAGGATCTATGTAGGCACACAACAGAGCACAGCTTTAAAGCTCTTAACATCAGGTTGCGTCCTCACATCCTAGAGATATTTTTATTAATGTGTAACTTTTTGCCATCATATACATGTTCCCACAATATAACAGTCTCACACTGCACAGATGAGCACCAGTAATTGCCAAGTACTAATTCTCATAATGAACTAACATGCTCTATAATTTATGAGTGCTAGTTCACATGCCTCCACTTCCAATAAATAGGTGTCTTGACAAGTCACTCCACTACCTGTTGAAATTCTAAAAGATAACCTATTGGAAAAAAAAAAAACATGAAGCAACTATAATGAATAATCTGCAAAGCAGCATTATTTAAAATCAGTGTTTGTTAAATGCAGATAGCTATACAGAAAACGTAATTCTTCAGTTTCTTAAACACTGAAAGGTAACTCTGCATTGGTACATGCAATTATGAAGCCACTGAAATGTATTTATCATTCCACTTTTCCCCAACTATGAATTGCCATTCCAAATATAAAAAAGTGTTCATGTTGTCAACACAGCAGTAAAACACTGCCATTCTTTCCAGCAATATTAAGACATCTTAACAGAGTCAGTGGTTTTAATCACAATAAAATTTCAAGAGGCTCTATGCCTTTTCATATATTCAAAATTAAACAGCAGAATGAAAATTATTCATTAAATTTCCAACCATTATCAAGAAAGCTGGTCA
Organism: Leptocoma aspasia; assembly: GCA_013399835.1. Classification (NCBI taxonomy): domain Eukaryota; kingdom Metazoa; phylum Chordata; class Aves; order Passeriformes; family Nectariniidae; genus Leptocoma; species Leptocoma aspasia. Next base: position 330,197 of record VXAX01001457.1, on the reverse strand, counting down.
TTACAGGGGTAAAAAAGTAGTTCTTAATGATGGAACAGAGAATCAAAGGTGCACAAAGGATGGGTGTAAGAATGAAAGATCTCACGCTAGTTACCAAAGAAAGAAGAGAGGACAGAAGCAATGAAAATTAACATGACTAGGAGTCATTGAAAGATGGCACATTTTATGCTTCTAAAGGAGGTTATAAAACCTCTACAACAAGCAGCAAAGGAATACTAGAAAGGAAATTAATCACCTGCATTTCAGAGCACAGTAAAGAGGATGTGCCATATATAGCATGGAGTTCACACAGATCAAGGAAGATAAAAAGGAAATAAAGCAAAAGCACTTCACTCAGTGAACACTATCTATTCTGTATACCCTAAAGCAAGATTCTCTGGAAAACATAGTGTCATCATGTAATTAAAGATCGTATCACCAACTACACGTGCAACACAGCAGCATTGAGGTTACCTGCACCATCTTAAATCAGAGCCTCTCAGATAATTTTAATGGCTTTTGCAACAGGGTAAATACACGCAAATATTCCAGATGGATGCTGAATGTCATCTTTACTGCTGGGTAATCAGAGATCATAAATACACAGAACATGCTAACACAGGATGCTATTTCTCCAAATCTGAAAGGATGAATAAATTTTAGCATTTTCCTTAAGTTACAGCAACAAGTTTCTGCCACCTTTTTATTGCTCATAACATACAAGTGAAATAAACTTGGTAGAAAATACCTACAGCAAAAGGATATTGCACTTCTCACAGGAAGCTATTAGTGCTCTCTTCCATGCATCAAGAGGAATTAATCATCTCTTCTGCAAGTAGAAAGCATGTCTTTGTTTGGTGTCCAATTCATCTGTTATACATTAAACTTAAAATAACATTTTTTCATTCAAGTGTATTACTTCTGACAACCTCATTAATGGTATTTTCCACTAAATATATAGCACCTATTTTATTTTAAAATCTGTTCAACAAAAATGATTTCTAGTTTTTAATCAAAGAAATTATCATATGATGTTTATTTTTTTAATATAAACAGAACAGTCAATTTTTATTCTTGCATTAAATTTAACAGTAGGACAATGTCATACCTTCCTAAAGGGAATAGTCTCTGTTACAACAGGCACAAGCTCCAAAAATAGCCTTTTAATTCTGTTTTGAGTGCCACAAAAGAAAGCAGAAATTCACACACAGCAACATGGAATGAACATTTTCTTGCAGAAACAATTTTTCACAAAAGTAATAGAGGGACAATATACTTATTATTTAAATACAGCAAACATCTGCCCACTAGAAAACAACTTATTACAAAAAGCTGAAGAAACAAAAATGCTATGATAACAATTAAAGTCCCTTTATAGTAAATATGATTAAGAGGAGGATAAAGTTTGTCCAGTAGAGGAGAGCATGACACCTTGGGTATTTCTTTTAATACAGCAACACTTTTTTAAAGTGAGAAAGGGAGCCTTTCTTCACCAGCAAAGGCAATTCCTGTTTCATTTGGGAGAGCATTCTAGGGGAAAAGCTAGTGGCATGATCAGACTTTCCAGCTGTGATCAGTTTGCCTCACATTTAAGAGTGTTTTACTTAAACACAGAGACGTAAGGAATCTTCTCCAAAAGACACTGAAGTGGAATGTCAATTATAATGCTGCTAACACTGAAAACACGTTTAACTGCTCCAAAATTTTGAAAGAAGGCAAACCATAGTGAAAAATTGACACACAGAATGTGGATTTTTTTCAAAAGTGTCTTCAACCATGGTGTTAGAACAGGATTTAAGCTCATGCAGTGTAAACAGCATGAAGCAATAAGGAAACAAGTCTTTTACTTTCCTCTCCTGGCAACAGGATTATGAATCTATTTTATCTTCAGCCTTAGTTCACAGAATTCTTTCAAAAAAAAAATCTTAATTTAGTCTGTACAGAAAATATTACAGTTCTAGGAAAAGAAAATGAGATGCTGAAATCACACCTAGAGTTCAAATGAAAATACTGATTGACAGTTCAGCATCACTGTATGTTATACTCCATAATATTTTTTAAGAAATGGTCTTGAATAATTCAAGTCTCTGTTTTAGCCCTTTCATGTTCTCAAAGCTGGTATCAGACAGAATAAGTAATAATACAAATAACTCCACCAAGTATAAACTAGCTTGTCTAAAGAAAAGCCTAATGTTATTAGACTTATCATAAATACCTTGCCCTGTTTCTATGAAGAAAATATGTGTGTCCTGTACTGGACGACTTTGTCTGTCCTCCAGGTATGCCCAGAGGGCAATGTAGGCTATAATGACCCATCTGTTCACTACTGGCAAGTGGCAAACTTCTAATGAAGACAGATGTGGGTCACCCTGTACAAGAAGGCTGCAGGGTGCTAATGAATCCACCTAATGGTCACTACCTGCCTCTGCTGACTGATTGATGAGCAAAAGGGTTAAGCTTCAAAAGCACAGACAAGAATTTCAGGTAACCATTAGTCTTACTAGGATATCTCTGTCACACTGCCTAATACACACACACACTTACTTTAATGTTGTCTTCTCCCATTTAAAAAAAAAAAAAAAAAAAAAAGAGCTTCTTTTTTTTTC